>JARHVA010002405.1:1485000-2085000 GCA_037957365.1 Torreya grandis
ATTATAAGTTTATTTAAGAAAAACCCTATGTATATTAAACTAACTATTAGCATATGTCAAATTTTGATATCTATAGTCATTAATACAACAAGTATTGAATCTCCAACTCTCATATATAAGTTAAACCTGAACCCAGGTCATCAAATGATCAAGGCTTTATAATAACAAATTAAATTCCAAAAACTCTTTATTATCAATTGAGTAATACCCAACTAAATCATACTATTGATGTTATAAATTTTTTGAGATCTTTGATGTATTCATGATTAATATAATATACACACCCATACTACTTTATTTTGTAATTATCCATACATATGTCTATATAGCTAAATATCCATTTTATCATTTACATTTCAACTTAATTTTCCTCACTCCGCCTATAGCTAGGTTATTCTAAACATTATCAACTCAATGTACTTTTTTATTAGGTGACTATAAACATATTATACAACCAAAAATTTATTTATTTTTCTTAAGTTCATAACCAGATCTTAATATTTTACATTATCTATAGTACTAATAGGTATTCAATAATAAATGTAATCTATCCACATAGGTCTAGATAATGGAATCATTAAATGTTTTATGTCCTCTTATAGTTATCAAGATATAGTATCTAGTCAAAGCATTAGTATAAAAATTATGTACATTTTATAGTTATGACATAATATATATGTTTATTCATGTATCAAATTACACACACACGCACGCACGCATGCGCACGTGCGCGCGCGCGCGCACACACACACATGTATGTATTTATGTATGTATGTATATGAATATCATATATATAATTATGAAAAACTTCCTCAAGTAATTATTATAAGTTTATTTAGGAAAAACCCTATCTATATTAAACTACTTTTTAGCATATGTCAAAATTTTAAATCTATACTCATTCATATGTATATGTTTATACAAAAAGTATCAAATATCTAGCTTTCATATATGATATGAACCCAAACTTGGGTCATCAAATGATCAAGGATTTATCATAACAAATTAAACCTCAAAAATATTTATTATCAATTGAGTACTACCTAGTTACATCATACTATTGATTTTATACATATTTCAAGATCCTTGATGTATTTATGCTTAATATGATATGCACACCCATACTATTTATTTTTTAATTATCCATATATATGCCTGTACAACTAAATACCTATTTCATCATGTGAATTTCAACTTACTTTTAATCAGTCAATCTATAAATAGGTTTATCACATTTTCAACTTATGGTACTTTTTTTATTAGGTGACTATAAACAAATTATACAACCAAAAATTTATTTTGTTTTCTTAAATTCATAACTAGATCTTAATCTTTTATATAACCTATAGTAGTAATATGTATCCAATACAAAATGTAATCCATCCACATAGATCTAGATAATGGTATCATCAAATGTTTTGTGTCCTCTTATAGGTATCAGGATATAATATCTAGTCAAAGCTATAGTATAAAAATTTTGTAAATGTTATAGTTATGACATAATATATATGTTTATTCATGTATCACATAAACACACACATAATTTTGTGTGTGTGTGTGTGTGTGTGTGTGCGCGCGCACGCGCGCGCGCGTGCACACATGTAAATTCTCATATATATATATATATATATATATATATATATGTATGTATGTATGTATGTATGTATGTATATAATTTTGTCCTCTTGGCCTTGGATTCCATAATATATTTCTTGGGAAAAAATATATTTATAACCTTTTTCTCCTTTGACTCTATTTGAAACCCATAAAGCTATATTATGAAATTAAAATACTTTAATACAATTATTTTGATGACTTCTATTATGAATCAAACAATCCTTATAACTTAAAAGTAATTCATATACTTCAAAGTATAAATTTAACAAATCATGGTCAGCAAAGGGGAATCATTTCAATATTAACAAAACATAGTCTAAGTTCAAGCATAAATACATGGTCAATTTAACAACCCATTAACTTGGTTATAAAATAAATGAATATCAATTCCTTATTTCTTATGCCCTAAACTTTAGTTGTATAGGCTTGAGGATGGAATTGACTTCCATCCCCAAGTCTATAGACATAAAAACTCTAGGTTTTTGTGTAACTATTTTTTCAAATCAATTGAACCACTCATTCAACATATAGCACAAAACCCATATCAAATATTGTGTTGTTTTTTTTTCAAAATTTGTCAAACTATAAAATAAAAGTTGACCTAGGTCTTAGAAGTTTGTCATTAAATCCCTATAATGATTGCCATTTTCCCCTTATAGTCAAGTTTTCTCCTTCCTTTTCATCCTCTTCTACTATGATGCCCTTATTGTTTCCCTATTATCTTAATTTAATCTTTTTCAAGAATCAATGCACATTTTTTCATTCCCTCAAAATTCTCTTCCATTTCTCCAGTTCACCATTATACCAATTCTCTTCATAAATTATCAACTCTTACCACTTCCATTTTAATTTTAGTTTATTCCCATAACCTTGCATGGTGGTAAAATAAAACCACTAACTGTTAGAGAGGGCCATAATTGAGGATCTACTAGACAAGGTTGAATCTATATGGAGTAGTGAAATCTAAAGAATAACTCATAAGAGGAAGAAATTTGTCCTCACTGTAAAAATTTATATTAGTGATCATTCATTCATTAGCCAAAAATTAGATAGGAAGGTACATTATACAGTGAGAAATTAGATCACCCAAAAATTTTAATAACTAAACTCATAATTATAAAATAACTTAAAGTAAATTTCCCCTAACGAACTATTGTTAACCTAAGAAAGATAATTAGACCATGTAGGTGAAACTACATAGTGGGATAAATCCTACACTAACACCTCACTTAAGCATAACTTATCTGGGTATAATAATGGGGTCTTGACATAAAGGCCTGATAATGTACCCAAGTACATAGAGATGCTACCCTAGAAGAGGAAGAAGATAAAGCTATCCAAACCCAAAAAAAGAGATTGCAAATGAATATACTTGATCTCAAAGAGTGGTTTTGTGAATATATCAATAATTTTCTCCATTTTATGGATTTAATAGAGAAAAATTACTTTCTAATGGATGAGCTCCTAAATGAAATGCATGGAAATCTTGATATGCTTGCTCCTTTTATGAAGGATCATATTCTTGAAGATATAGATTATGTTTTGGTTATCATAGATGATGACTATTGGTTTTTTAAATTTGATGTCAGACTTAGTGAGAATATCCTAAATCTAAATAGACGTAGTGGTAACATTAATAGATCATCTGTATTCTACCTCAGTAGAAGATAAAATAGTAACATTATGCTTATTGCTTGACCAACTTATTAAACCTAAAATGAGGTATAAATTGTAGCCTAAAGTATACTTATGATTTTCAATATCACCATCCTAGTCAAACTTTGTATAACCAATGAAGTAAATGTCAATACCTACTCCATAGTTAATCCAAATATTATGAGTACTTTAAATGTAGTGAAGAATATACTTAGCCTATTTCTAGTGTAATTCATGTGTTTCCTACATGAATCTAGAGACCATTCCCACTGTACATGAAATATCAAGTCTAGTGTGTATAAGGTAAATTATACTTCCAACAAGTTGTCAATATAAGGTAAAATCAACGAAAGGAGATGGATGATTAGCCTCAAACTTGACACCAAATACAAAATGAGTTAGATCTAGATTATAGTCATCCATGTTAAACTATGCAAAGAAATCAAGAACATACTTAGATTTTGAGATAATAATCTTGGATTTAGACTAATAAATTTCAATCTTAAGTAAGTAGTACAACAAACCCAAGTCAGTTATTGATAACTAGTTAGACAAAGCAAATTTCACTATTGTGATGGTGGATGAAGAACCCCCTATGATAAATAGGTCATCCACATAGACAACCATTTGACCATAAAATTTAGACATCCATATCAAAATGGAATATGGTAAACCCAACCAAAAGAATAAAAGAGCTTGAGGAGCTTTTTTGAGTCCATAGATAGATTTTTGATGTTTACAAACTAAGGAGGAATCTTCCACAAATCTTTGTGATTACTCTATGTAGATTTCCTCTATGAGATAAATTTGAAGAAAGGCACTCTTCACATCCATCTAGTTAACATCCAAGTGATTTGTTATGACAATGGTGAAAGTGAGTTAGTTTGAGTTCATTTTGTCAACTATGGTGAACATCTCGATATAGTCAATGCTAGGTACCTAACCCTTTGATACCAAAAAAGATTTAAACTTGTTTATAGACCCATATTCTTCATATTTTGTTATTTAGATCCACTTACATCAAATAATTTTTCTTCCATTATGAAGAGGGACTAAATACCACGTGTTGTTCCTTAACAAGGAACCATAATCCTCTTTTGTAGTAATATCCCACTCAAAAGTCTTTGATGCCTTGTGAAAATGACTATGGATGGGAAGTAGATGTAATGATAACATATGGGGCATTCTATAATTGTGAATGGGTTTTCTTGGTGTCTAATGGATTTCAAATCCATTGGCCATCACTTTCTAGTGTTTGTCTAGCTAAAAGAGGACCAGTTGTTATAGAGTTAGGAAGAGATTCAACATCCTCTAAAGATATTCTATGAGAAAGAGGAGGGGAATACACATCACTAATATCATCATTAGAACTAGAACAATAACTTGAATCATCAAAAAATTTCTCAAACATATTTGAATCATTAGAATTATCATCAAATCCTAGTGCATCCAAAGAAGATAGACTGTCATGTGTAGAGTCTTATGGAACTTCTTGAAGTAAAACACTCTTCTTAATGAAAAAATCATGAGTGGTGGGATGGATAAGTATATATCTATTAACACCCTCAGGATAACTAATGAGTATGTAAGGTTGACTTTGAGGTTCCATTGCCTTATATTTCTTCTTTAGAATGCATTCCATAATAAGAGATCCAAATAATCAAAATCTTTTTACTATGGATTTATGACCTCTCCAAGCTTCAAAAGGAGTATCTCCCTTCAATTCTTTATGAGGAACATGGTTATGGATATAATAATCATAGTTAATGGCCTCATCCCAATACTAAGGTGTAAGAGATTGGAAGTGTATCATACAATTAGACATTTATTTCAAGGAATTGTTATTGCACTCTATAACATCATTAAACTAAGGACTATATGGAATAATATATTGTAGTTAAATACCATCTAATGTATGAAAATAATGAAAATAATTACTAACATACTCACCACCATTTTTATGTTTAAAATCTTGATGTCTTTACTTGATTGCTTTTATACAAGTGCCTTGAAATTTTGAAAATAATCAAGGACCTATAATTTATTATTAATAAAATATACCCAAGTATGCCTCAATAATTTGTCAATGAAATTAAGAATGTACTTTGTCATATTGAATGAAGGTTTTGGAAAGGGACCACCATGTTAGTGTGGACAATATCTAATATTTATTTAGATCTTCATGATTTTCCATTATCATAATTCTATTGAAGATGCCTACCAAGTATGGAATCATAAAAAATTCCATCATAAACCATTACTTGTGGAAACCCTAAAACCATGTCATGATGATTGAGTTACTCTAGGTAGTAATACTTGAGATCATTGAATCACTCATGTTATAATTTGCTCATACCATTTGAATGAGTGATAAATGTAGTAGACAGTTGATCAGGAGCAAAATGTGAGAAAGTATATGTATGTAGGAAATACATAAACTCAAATAAGCTAATAAATTAACTAATCAAATGAAATATTAATCTAAACTAACTCAACCTATGTTAAAGCTACAAATGAAATAAAAAACACAAACTTATACCTTAGTATCAGAAAATTCTTCCATTGTGGTTTGAAATTGATTTGATCTCTTTGAATTATGGTTGATCACTCTTCAATGCAAGTGAAACTGGGCAATGTTTTTATATGTAAAATTCTCTTTGATAGCTTTGATTTTATTTGTATTTACTTGTGAATTTGATATCACTTCATTACCATAATTAAGGAAGATGAAAGTGATGTCTTACATGTCTATTTATAGGATTTTGTAATATAAATTAGATGGTGGAAGATTATTTAAATATTTCTAATTATCTAAATAGTATAGAATAGAGAAAACTTCCTCACCCATGAGGATGACGACCAATTAAAGTGGTTGAGAGAATCATGGAGATGGTAATCTATGTCACCAAGAATGGATCAAGATATTTTAAAAGTCAAGGGGTGACCCAAGGGTAATTGAAGAAGCTATGGGATTGGTTGGGTGAGTCAACATGTGAGAGTGATAAAGTTGAATAATGTTGGGTGAGGTGACAAATTTGGACTTAATAATTAAATTTGGATTAAAAGTGTGCACAATTGATCAATGTGGAATTATTCAATTATTTAAATTTAGAGGGAGATGACATTAATTTGAATTTAAATTTGATGAAGAAGAATTAGTATGTCAAAGTTAAATTCAACACTAAATCAAATTTAAGTGTCTACATTATATAATCATGATTGGTATTTTCTTTCTAAAATGCAATAATAAAGTCATTGTATGCTTCCTAATAACCATGAAATTAGGTGTGAACTCACCTATCTTACCCAAACCAATGTGAGTTATTTAATAAAAAAATAAGAGTTTAGTGGATAAAGAGGGAACACATAGAACATCATGAGATGTCCCATCATTCACTTCAATGGATCCACTCCCACTAAATTATATAGAAGTATCATCACCCAACAAGATGAAAGGCATAGAATAATCTTTAAGGATGATAACTTGGCCAGTGATGAATCCATGTGGTGTGATGCAACATAATCAATAACCCATGTGGAAGGATGGGATGAAACTACATGTATTTTTCCCTTCTTAATGTATTTGGCCTTTGAAGACTCTTGTGTTGATGAACCCTAATTGGAATAATCAAGGACACTGATGTTGTGCTTCTTAAGCATTTTTTTCAGTTGGTCAATCTTCTTCTTCATGCATTTGGATTCAGGATTCCCAAATTTATTTTAATATCCACTTGTAGGTCATTATTTATTAGGTTTCCTCTATAAATATGAGGACTCTTTTGATGTTTAAGACTTAGCATCATATTTTTGACCCTTTTTCTCTCTAGGTCCTTCTTATTATATTTCTTCTCCTTGTTACTATAAGTTTTCTATTTTTCATGACTCATAATCAAGGCATGTGATTTAGATGATTTAGATTTACAAAATTGATAGTTTCAAGAATTGATAAGGAGATATATCACTTTGATTAAATGACAGTGAAAAATGTGGAGGAAAGGACCTGGATGGATGATGGTGGTTAAACTAACCCTAGAGACCCCATGTCTCAATTGTTACCTACATAATCCACTGTGGATAAAATTTGAGTAGAGATATTAGGCTAGATGTATTTCTCCCAATGTGGGAAGATAAGTGATGATATAATTTAAGATTTACCCATGGATTATATTAACCCACTTAAGTTAATGATTGGACATTATGATTGGATGTGATGATAAATTTATTTACCAAAAAATATTTATGTGTAAGGAGTGGATTAGGAACTGATATATACTGAGATATGGTACATTTATGCTTTTATGTACCCTATAAATTGGGGTTCATAGGAATGGATGTGGGAATGATATATCCCATTATAAAGATATGAAGAAAGGATGTGGGAACTTTGATGAGTTGACTAATTGATTTATTGATTGAGTGATGGATATAGAAATTATGGATATTGTGATATTGTTGCTCCTAGTCAATAGCTATAGGATATTAAATGGGAAGATTAGGAAATTATTGTAGATGATTTATATGAAATAATAAATAAGTTGATTGACTACATGGATTAATGATGATGTATCACATGATTGGGTGGTATTGATTCAATTGATGGATTAAATATAGAGGGGATTATGGGATGGATGTGGAAATAAATTTTTATTTGTGCAATTAAATGAAAGGAGAGGAAAATGGTTTTGTAATTCTTAGAATGAAAATTTGGCATGGGTAATAGTGAATTTGTTGAAGACAGTGGAGAATTTGGCGAGGAAATGATTTTGTAATTATTAGAATTATGAAATTGTCATGTACAATTACAAATTCATTAAATATAGTGGAAAATTTGTTAATAAAATGATTTTAAAATTATCATAATTATGAATTTGGCATATAAAACTAGGAATTAATGTAAGGTAGTTGTGAATTCATTTTACACTAGAAGTGACCATTTTTTGAAGGGCATAATGTTTGACTCCAAACTTTGTTTGAGATATCATTTTCACCAAAACAAAGGTATTGGAAATGATAATGCAACCATGAGTACATATTGAATTTTGGTTTAATATAAGTCATTAAAAAAGTGGAAAATTAATCTGAAACATTAGATTGGATAAGAATAATGTTGTTTGATAATTTAAAGTGTTTTTTGATGTGATTTTGTTTGTTAATGAGTGTGTCTAAGATGGATAATGAGCACAAAATGAATAACATAGTCTCTATTATAAATTTGTTTGGAAGAGACAAGTTTGAATACAACCTCAAAATATTCTATGGACCAATCTTCTTAGCTTGTCATAGGTCCTCCTAGGATTATACCATAATAGATTTGTTTGAGATGAAACATAGGTGATCTATCCAAGGATGTGAGATATGTTGATAGCCACCACTATTTATTTTCTTTGGTATATATTTTCAACAATAATTTCAATCGATTAAGAGTTGAACATACTGGTTTTTGATATTATGCATGATAATATGCACTAATGGTATGGAAAAACCATGATGACTATTATGTTATATGCATAAGGGTTGATAGAATCACAAGTGTAAAAATTAGTGCATATTGATATGGAAGATAATAATAACACCTTTTTTAATGTGCATAGTGATCTAGACACAAGAATAAATAATAAAGATAAGATTGAAATAAATGTTTGCAATAATGAAAATCATGTAAGGAAAAAAACAAGTAACCAAAAACTATGGAAGTAAGTAAACATTCAATATGTACATGAAAGTAAATGAATTTACAAAAAATAAAATTAAGTGACATGTAATAAAATGAATAACAAAAAATTAAGAAAATGACTTTTTGGATGTCTGTGGCTAGAGTATAATCCTTTGGCATATGAGATTTTTGACAATGTTGAATCATGAAATGAGTAATCCATATGAAGGAGGACTAGGGTATGTAACTAAGGAAAAATTATTTTATGATTATTTTTGGATTTTTTGGTATTTTGTTATGTTTTTTGATTTTTTTTGGATTTTTAGATGTATATAAAATAAATACTAGCAAAGGGAAAATGTATTATAGCACCAAGGAAGGGAGAATTAATAGATGGAAATGATACATTATGGATGAATAGAAATAGATGGTAATTAAGACAATAACTCCAAAGAACACATAAGGTAAGAACCAAGTGTATAGTCATCAAAGTAGCTTTGTAAGGATTAATTAAGATATTTTTACAAGAACATGTCTCAATACATTTACACTTCCTTATAAGGGTAAAAATGGTAATAAGGGTGGTTTCTATAATGGAAAGGATTAGATTAATAATCATGGTTTTAATGTGTTTGGGATTAAATGGATAATAATGGGTTTGGATAGGTAAGGGCAATTAAGGATGTTCAAGATAGGAGAAGGATATGATTATAATGCTTAAGGATGCTTTAGGATAGTTTAGGATAGGTGAAGGATAGGCTTAGGATGGATAAGGATACTTTAGGATTGAAATGGAATGATTTTTCCCTCCCAAGTTTAGGGTATGTGTATATAATTAATTATTATATGCATGGCACCAAAAATTAGTTTTCATCATGTTACTTGTCTAAGGTGACATAGAAATGTTTTTCACTTTTGGAAAAGTTTATTTCTCTTTTATTTTATTTTATTTTTTTTTAAATTTTAAATTTTAATTTTATTTTTATTTTTATTTTAATTTTTATTTTATTTTTGTATTATTTTTTAAATTTTTGGATTTTAAAATATGAAAGGCGTAGTCATATAAAATTCAAAATTTGGTTACTTGAGTAAGGCTAATGATACCCAATCCATAGGTCCTCCTACTTTCTTTCATAACCCTTAAAAGTTTTTATTTCATTGATTCCTAGTCATCCATGGCATTCCAAACTTAACCCTTATAGACCCAGGTAGCTCTCCCAAGCCTAGATCCATCCCCCTAGGTCTTATTCCCTCTAGACAATAATGCCTAAGTTGGATAGGAGAACTAAAACCTAGGGTATCTAGTTTTTAGCACTATTATCCAAGTGTACTTTTGGTCCTAATGATCATATTTTTTTGAATCCTTATCCTAATTCATGTTAGCATAATGCAAATTATTTTAACCCATGATCATTAAATCCATTATAAAAGGCCATTCAAAGTCCATTTAGAAGGGTTGACAATCATTTTCAAGATTGAATCAAGAACACTCAAGCACTTTTCCCTATTCTCTACATACAACCATCATATATTATTCCAAGATTATTCAAACCATTGCACCAGTCCCAAGTCATCTCAAATACACCAAGTTTTGCATTTACTTGCATTTTTCAATACACAATTGCACCAAGAACTTTAGTGGGAGAAATACATATAGCTTGATCCCTCCTCAAAGTATTGGTATGTAGATAATGTGCCCACATATAGGGTATAAAGAACATTCAATGCATCCTTTACACACTAACCCCTTTTCTCTATTTGCCAAAGTTCCATTTAATTTCATAAAAGACATAATCACATGAATAATAAACTCTATAAGAAGTTCCATTGATAGCAAGGATATGAAATTTGGTACATAGGCTCACACAAATGTTGTGAACAAAACCCAAAAAAATTCTATCTCTATTAGTAGTTTGGATAATAGCATCAAGATCAAGACTATAACACCAAAAAATAGGGTATAATATTATCAATAGTCTTATCCAATCAATAAACAATCTCTATATCTTAGTTTATGACAGTGTCCCAGACTTGTTCCTCCAGTATCAGACTCTATCTTAGCCATAATAGCCTAGAATAAGCTAATTCATATTTTCTCTTATTCATTACGATTTTTAGAAAAGGAAAAAATACAACTTATTTAAATAAATTAGTGGATTAATTATTGTGTATTATTTATTGATTCTATCTACTTAGACTTGTTTATTAAATAGGAATAACACTCCATTATTCCCAAAAATAATAAAACATTTTGGTGAACCTAACTGACTTTGAATTTCACATAAAAATCCCTAGAGACCCTAGGATGAATTCCTAGCTAATTTCTCCCATAATTTCTAAATTTTTTTGTGAATATTAAAATAAAAAATTCCTCTCAAATTTTAAATTTTTTTGGTAAATCAAAAAACTTATTTATTTCAAACCCTAGTTACATCAACTAGCTCCCAATAATTTTCCAATATTAATCCAATAATTTCCTAATTTTTTTCTTGCATATCCAAATTAGAAATTTGATTCAAATTCTCAAATTCATTATTAATTTCAAAAATATTTTATTTAAAACCCTAGTTGCATTAGCTATCACCCAGTAATTTTCCATCACTTTCTCATAATTTTTTGAATTTTATCTTGCATACTTATCTCATAAATTGAATTTCAAGAATTTATAGTATTTGGCAAAAATATTTTTCAAAAATCCCAAATTGCATATACTAGTCCCTATTTTGTTTCTTGAGGTATCACCTTACATGTTTGGCAGCTCCGTATCCTTTTTATGCATATTCCATTGCCTTGTTTAAATTATATCAGTTTAATATTTTCTACTATTATCCAAGTTATTTTCATGATGCCACCTAAGTTCCTTTCATCTCTTCCTTCAATATGAAGTGTAAGACTTAGTGGTAATCCTCCTAAATTCACCCAGATTCCTTCAACTCAGCCATATACTATGGATTAAAAACTAGTTCATACTCTAGCTATAGATTCTACATATCCAAATTACACCAATTTTAATTACAATAATTCAAATAATTAACAAAATGAAAATACCAATGATGATGTACACACTGATGCTCATGCTCCACAACACTGGATTATTTATCCACTTCCACCCGTTATTGATAATAAAATTTTACTCAACAAAGATTTGATCCTCCAAAGTTGTAGAGAAAGACTCTGAGAATAGCCTCAAGATAATACTCTTATATTACAATCTCTCATGGAAATTAAAAATTCTAAACAAGTTACATTTTCCATTCCTATAGAGCAACTAGTTAAAAATGATACTACGAGGGTAACTATGTCTTAACAACCCTCTACAATAGCCCAACCTACCTCTATGCCACCAGTTACCACTAGTACATCCCTATCTCTTGATGTGGTAGCCCTTGTGTAAGAGATAAGATATCTTCAATCCAAGGTGCTACATCTTGAGCAAAGTGCCACTAGACCTACATAGGCTTTGGATTATTTTGATCATCTACATACACCATGGGCACATCACATTGCTTCCACACCCTTGCCATAAGGTTTTGTTCAATCTAAGTTTACTCTTTATGATGGAAAGGTGATCTAGAGACAAATTTGAGAGCTTTTCATGTAGTATACTTGGATTATATACCATATGATTGGCTACTAACCAAGCTATTTCCATGAAGTCTAAATGATTATGCTTTATAATGGTTATATATTTTACCAAATCAGTCAGTCAATGCATTCAATCCTTTAGCTAACATGTTACTATCACATTTTAGTATCAACATTGGTGATAAGGTCTCTTATGCATAAATTGCATAATAGAAATAAAAATCAAATGAGCATCTCAAAAACTATGTGCTACGATATAAGACCATCTTGGATAAGATGATTAGCCCCCTTGATAGATAAGGAGTTATAGGATCTCTTCAAATATAGAATTCTATGAGCATTACATAAATCTATTATGTTCAAAATATTCTCTTCCTTCAGTGAATTATGTCATATACTAAAGGAAAGAGAAGTAAAAATAATTTCAATGGAAAAACTCAAGTATAAAAGAATCCTAGACACAACAAACAAGAGTATTAGTAAAGTCCCATACAAGTTCAAAGTTAATGATAACAATAATCAAAATCAACCAAAAGTCAATGTGGCTTTAGAGCCCCCTCAGCATGTGGTTTTATCAGCACCTCCTCGGTGTGCATTTACCAATCTATCAATTTCTCTATCCAAAGTTTCGCAATAGTTATTAGAATGTAACATCGTCACTCTCCCTCCTACTTAAGAAGTTGACCCAATAAAGCCTCTTCTATGGGAAATATGATCAGCATACATTTTATGAATTTCACAGGGTACAAACCACACTACAAATTGATGCATCAATTTGAGACATAAGATATAGGACTTGATAGATGATAACATACATGATCTTAACACTTTAGTTGAGCCTCCATAGGCTAAGACAACACAAGATAAATCTTTGAAAATATTCTTATATCCATTTCCATAACATTCTAAGCAAGAGAAAGGGGACACATTAGGTGTTCACCATACATACCATGCACATCCTCTACTAGTTACATATTAGGCACCTTCAATTGAATCACATCCTTTGAGTAGTATGATAGGTATGTGTGAGTCTAGGGTTCCAACTAGACCTTTGATATCCTTCTCAAATTAGGATATTTTGAGGATAATTTAGATCATAAAGCACTCTTTATCATAACAAATATTCATAATCAACCCATCCCAAGTGTTCTCATCAATAATGGTTCCAGTGTGAACATGTGTACCATTATATTATTATAGCATTTGGGCTAATAAAATTAAGATATCAGTCTAATGGATATAGTTATCAATAGATTCAGTGGGTGCATATATAAATCATTAGGTGAGATTGTACTTCCTCTATATATTGGGCCAACACATGTGACCACACATTTAACCATAGTTCCTAATGTAGGAGTTATTGATATGTTATTTGGTCACCCATAGATTCAAAAAAATAGTGCAATATCATATATAGTTCACAAATGCATGAAATTAATTCATGCTAATTATTTTATTATAGTTGGTGGAGTTCCATATGAGTTACCACTCCCCACTTCAGATCCATCTCCTTTGTATTCACTAGTTATAGCTTCTCCACTAGTTTCAGTTTCCCCACCAGTTACAGTTCTTCCTCTACTAAAAATTTAGACACAGTTGAGGCATCCATTTCTAGTAAAAAGGTTTCATACATCTCCACCACTTTTGGATTATAGACAAATTCTAGCTACATTATTCACACATAAAGCATTGTCATTGAGATCTCATGCATCTTCACATAGAGCACATGTTTAGATAGCTTTTCTTACTTCTAGATGGGTCCTTAAGATACCTACAATTTCATCTACTTCTTAGAGTTATTGAGGGACCCCATAATCAGTTTCTACTTTAGATATTTTAGAACATTTACAACACACATAGCTTTTAAAATCATAGCCTCAACCTTTCTATCATGCTTCATGATCATGCAGGATACCTTTACTTGATATAAGACACCATGACAAGGAGTCTCATCCAAGATTCATCTATTAGTATCATTTTTTTTCAATCTTTCCTATACATAGCTTATTTTAACAATACAAAAAACATTTAAATATATATAAAAACACAAAAACATGTTGATTGGATGCATCATCCATGCTTTACATTGCTACTACTATGCTAGGACTTACATTGTCTATTTCATGATATTGTTATTGATTTATCTATATACCATGCCTCACTTGATCTTCTTTGAGTATGTGTAGTGACATCTAGATCCTTACTTGCTTCACTCTACCCATTAAGGGGGCATCCTCCTACATTTGAGGATACATATTGATATACATATCCACTAGTGGTAGCTTATACATGACTACACCATCCAAGTTATGTCATTCCTACACTACACACTCCAAGTTATCATGTTGATGTACATTACTTACTAGATTATATAGATTACTATATAAAAATTTTACTAGTATCTAGGACTTATGTATCTCTTTAGCATATACCTAATCTTGTACTAAACATGTCTTGTATAATTTCACTCTTTCTTTGATTAGTTAGGTGTGATCATATCTTTTCAGTTATTTCATTCTTTCTCTTCTTCTTCACATAGCTTATTGGATTTCATTTCCAATTCCTGCTTGTCTCTTATGTGTGCCTTAGGACATTTTCCAATGTCTTGTGCTTCTTTTTATGTGTATGTACTTTTGTACATTCGCTAATGTCCCTTATACTCTTTTATGTACCTGTGGCCCTCATTCCAATCTTTCTTATTTCTATGGCATGTGTATGTGGCATTTAAGATGCCTTGTATGTTTACTTTTTAGTATGAGTGACATGTGCCCATGTCATTTGTTTAGCTCCTTATCCACCATTGTATGCTTCTTGCTTTGTGTGCTTGTTACTTGATTATTTTCACTTTCTTGTCATGCCATGATTCATATCATGCATTTACTTTATTTCTTAGATTCCATGATGGACATCATGTTGCATCTCTTCTTGCTAACAAATAACAACTAACCCTTTCAATTATAGTTTAATACATTACACATGATTTTACATTGTTATATCTATCTAGGCATGACCTTATTGATCTAACAATATCTCAATACAAATATTAATATATCTTAGGATATCTTTTTAATTATCATTGCTATATCGTGTATCTATGCAACATAACACACTTGGAAGGCTATCTCTTCTAAAGATAGTCATTGTAGGGTCTTCATTCCTACCCTCAAAAGAGGGGGAAACAAATAAGGTTTATCATAGAGATCAGAGCTCCTAGTGTTCAAAACAATAGCTCTTAGAACTCTCAAAATAAAATCTAGACATCAAACTAGGTAGATAGTAGAGATTCTAGAATAATCATCAGATTTGGCCTTGGACAATAGCACCAAAGTTGGACTATAGTGCTAGATACTAGGGTGTCCTATTTTTGGTGCTCTTGTCCAAACAACAAAAAAATTAGTTTTTTTCAAAAAATAGATAAAAAGGTGAGTTTAATCAGAGATTTTTCAGTATAACACAGTCTAGATTCAACATGTTTTATATAATTTTTTATCAAAGAATCTAGATATAGGGGGCATCATGCTCGACATGATGACTCTAACTTTATGTTTCAAATTAGGTAGTTGATATAACTTCCAAATCAGAATCCATGTTTTAAACACCAGTTAGTGGGGGTAATTTGTGCAACATATTGGTCCTCCTCTTTTTTTGAGTTTAGTTTATTTTTCTTAAGCATTCTTAGTATTTGAATGCCTTACTCCATCTATATGTGGTTGGAATCATTTTTTAAGTTTGGATTTCATACAATCTTAATTTCTTGAGTACCCAAGTTCCTAATTTGGCTTCCATATAAGCCTATTACACTAGTTTTGAAGTGGATTTCATATAAGCCTAGTCTCCATCTTTGATGGCCAAGAGTGGCATAGTTTCTAACATACATTTAACTATTTATGCCAACCTTGTCAGATTATAGTATATTCATGGGCTTCAGGGGCCATCTCATATGATATCTATTCCATACTAGTATCACTTCATAACTTCACTTCATGGAGAAATGATGGAGCCAAAGGGCCTACATTTGTATTATTGATCCACCTATTCATAAGGATTGGACACATAGTCCAAACATTGATTGACACACACACTATTAATTAGCTTCACTTAGTGGGTAATGATAGAGCCAAAGAAATAGTTATCTTTTGTATTCTTGAGCCACCTATTTAGAGGGACTGGACGCACAGTCCAAACATTGATTTCCACATGCATGATTTATTATATTCATTTAGTGGACAATGATGGAGCTAAAGAACTAGCTGGCCTTTGTATTCTTGAGCCACCTATTCAGAGGGATTGGACACATAGTCCAAACATCAATTGACACAAACATGATTTGTTAGATTCACTTGGTGGGAAATGATAGAGCCAAAGAAATAACTAGCCTTGTATTCTTGAGCCACCTATTCAAATGGATTGGACACATAATCCAAACATCAATCTACACATGGATGATTCCTTAGCTTCACTTAGTAGGTGATGATGAAGTCAAAGGGCCTGCCTTTGCATTCTTGAGCCACTTATAGGGAATTAAGCACTCAGATCCATTTATGATATTATTTTTGGTACATATTACACCTAGGACAATCTAATGTCACAATAGATTTTGTATTGGTTTGCATAATTGATGAGTGTATTCATTCCTTTCATTTCCTCTCTCTCTTACATAGCTTTTATATGTTCTTATTTTATATATAACATATCTAATAATAACTAATATACTCTATGTTTTTCATTTTAGATTCACACTTCACATTTTCCTCTCTCTATGCACATCAAACATCACATAACTTTGTGAGCTTCACCTTTATAGGTAATTTCAGGTATACTTTTTATTTTTCCTTTATCCTAGTATTTTCACTTTTCTTCATCACAAGAATAAAGGGGGGGAATGTAGCTATATAAAATACAAAATTTGGTTACTTGAGTATGGCTAATGACTCCCAATCCATAGGTATTCCTATTTAATTGCATAGCCCTTTTAGGCTTTTCTTTCACTGATTCTCAATCATCCATATCCTTCCAAAATTAATCCTTACAAACCCAGGTAGTTCTCTTAGACCCATATCCATCCCCTAGGTCTCATTCCCCTAGACAAGAGTTACTAAGTTGGATAAGAGTATTAAAACCCAGGGTGTCCAATTTTTAGAGTTTTTGTCCAAGTGTGCTTTTGGTCCTAATGATTATATTTTCCAAATCCTTATCCTAATTCATGTTAGCCTAAAGTGAATTCATTTAATCCATGATAATTACATCCCCTATAAAAGGCCATTAAAAGTCCATTTAGAAGGATTGGTATTCATTTTCAAGAGAGAATCAAGAATACAAGTAAGAAAACTCAAGTAATTTTACCTATTATCTTCATACAACCATATACTATTATTCCAAGCTTATTCAAACCCTTGCACTAGTCCTTAGTCATCTCAAGTACACCTAGTTTTGCATTTACTTGAATTCTTCAATACATAATTACACCAATCACTTCAATGGGAGAACTACATATAGCTTGATACCTCTTTGGAGTATTGGTATGTAGGCATCATACCCACACATAGGGTGTGTAGTGCATTTAGTGTATCCTTTACAAACTAACCCCTTTCCCCTAGTTTACAAAGTTTTATTTAATTGTATAAAAGACAGAAACACATGAATAATTAGATCGATAGGGAGTTTAATTAATAGTGATGATATGAAATTTGGTACATAGGATCATAAATATGTTATGAATAAAACCCAAAAAAATCATATCTCTTTGATCAGTTTGGATAATAGTAATAATACCAAGTCTACATCACCACATAAAAGGGTGTCCTATTTTTGACAATCCCATACAATCAAGGAATAAAATCCAAATCTTAGTTTATGATAGTTTCTCAGTTCTATTCCTCTAGTATCAGACTCTATCTTAGCTATAAAAACCTAGAATAAGATAAGTCATATTTTATCTTACTCATTACTATTTTTATCAAATGAAAAAATACAACTTATTTAAATAAATTAGTGTCTTAATTATTGCATATTATTTACTAATTTTATCTACTTAGACTTCTTTACTAAATAGGAATAAAAAATTATTATTCCAAAAAAAATAAAACAAAAGGGTTTGAGATGAATGATGTTTACCCATATTAATATTTTAATTATGTACCCAAAATATGTCCTTAATAAATTCATTTATTTACAGGTTTCCTTCTTCCAAATTTACTAGGATACTATCATAGTCCCTACGATAGAGGGTGCTACCAAAAAGGGTGAAGCAAAAAGTATGTTTGATGAAGGATGTGTGTTGAGTGCATGGATGATTTGGAGTGATGGATTTATATTATGTATAAGTATATGTGTCATGATGTAAAGGGTGAATGGGACCAATAATCTCATGTAGAATAGGAGTAACTATAATTTAGATGATTTGAGAATTTAATGTTACATCATTGATCTCTTCAATTTGTGATGGGTATCCATCGTATAACTATGATAATGCAAAATATATATTAATTTTATTATCCATTGGTTCCATAAAAAGTTTTTCACCAAGGGGTTATTCTTTATTGTTTTGATTGGGATTTAGATTTTGATTGCCTGAGAGCCTTAATGAGGTTTTCACTAAGGGACTCATATTTTTGATTTTATAGTTTTCAATTTGGATTTTGATTATTATTTATATTTTGATCATATGATATTGCCTCAAAGAGGCCTTCACTAAGAGATGTTGATTTTAGATTTAGATTGTATAATTAATTTTGATTGAGGTGAAATTAATTTTCATCAAAATATGCATATATTTATTGATGCTATTTTGGTAGGAGACCAACTAGGAAGTCTAAAATTATTTGATTATCATGGAAGGAAATTAACTTTAAGTAATATTTTTGGTCCCAATAAATGGGTGAAGGATACTAGATTACAATTTGGAAGGTAGGATTGGTGATGTTGAGGAAAGGAGTGGTGGCAACATAGTCCTTGTAGAGACTATGAATAGATCTTTTTTAGATTATGGATGAAGTTAACTTAGAAAATACAAAAGTATCACTAACATCTTTACATTGAATTTTAATTGGTTTTTATTTTATACTATGGGATATAGTGTTTACTTCAAAATGTATGAGTTTGATAACTTCTTTATCGTGGATTTGGTTATGTACAAGTACCTTTGTCACCTGGGGTGTATGTTTTGGGGTGATGGGGGATTCAACATGTGATAACGGGTTAGGTGTATGGAAAATGGGTGATAGTATTTATTGTTTGAAGGACGTTTAATCCAATATAGTATCTTGGTTAGAAATAAAATTTTAGTGAAAAATGGGATCTTGATCAAAGATAGGTTTTTGGTCAAGGATAGGCTCTTCAACAAAGATAGGTTCATAAAAAATGGATGGTAGACCATGGATATAAAAGGTGGGTTGATTGACTATGGATTTTTTGAAAATAAATGTGTTAAAAATAGGTCTATGATAAATGGATGAAAGGTTATGACCTTGAATTGGAAGTAGAGTGGCTTGATTAAGCTTAGGAAATATATCTTGGAATATCCCTATGATATGATTTTGAGATTTGGATACACTTGTCTCTACCTTGATGTACATTTTGTAAACAAAATATTGGATATAATGCTTTAGTCTCATACAATAGTTTGTATAGTGACCTTCAATTTTATGATAATTAGAATATTCATTAGGTCTATACCACTTAGGTTATGGGAAATTTGGATCAATGTATTTGGTGTTTAGAAATATGAATAAGTTTTTAGTGACCAATTTTTAAAATAATACATCATAAGGCTCCCCTAGAGGAGTGAATTTTTGCTTAATATACATGGTGGTGTTGTTGATAAGTTAAGGATTTTGGATTTGTTATATCTTTGTGGGTGGAGTAATACTAGATGGTATAGGTGATAGAATTATATTCCCTTTGCTAGTGTAATGAGGGATATTGTAATTAAGGCTATAACAAGTGGATTGGAGTCTTGGTTGAATTTAGATAATAGGGTTAATAATGGTAGGGTGATGTTGATGTGTCATGGTTTGGGGTTGTCTAGTAATGAAGTGGTTTATATAGGTAGCTTGATCTTGGAATGATGGATTTGGTGGATCTATGTTGAAGGTAAAATTATTATGATTTGGTGGATTTTTGAAGGTTGATGGACTTGTGAAAATGTTTAAACTTAATGGATTTGTGAAGGTTGATGGACTTATGAAAAAATTTAGACATGATGGATTTATGAAGGTTGACGAATTCATGTTAAATTGGTGAGTTAGATTTTTAAAGTTAATCAAATTTGAATATGTTGGGTTTATGAAAATATGTGGATTTGGTGTGGTTTGGTTCAAGTTAGGGATTTGGTTAGATGTAAAATCAAATGGTTGATTTTGATGAATCTGGAAAGGTTGGTTTTGATTGGTGTAGGAGCTAAAAGATTGATTTAGATTGAATATATTTAGATTTGATTGAATTGGTATTTGAATAATGGATGGCTTTTGGTTCAAATATAGATTTGAAATTGGTGGTGATGGTGAACCAAATGTTTGATTTATATTTATGCTAAGGCTAGAACTAGATGGATCTATAAATGCATTTTAATTTTTTATTAGTGAGTTTTGATTTATGTGTGTAGTGGATGTTGTAAAATAATTCAAAGAATTTTGACTATCAAAGATAAAAAAATGATTCAATTTTGTCCCTAAATTAAAACTTGGATGTTGATGGATGAATAAACATACTTGAGTATTAAATTTTGAAATTAATTGATTGATGTTTTGGTTGGATTGGTCAATTAGTAAGCTTGAATGAATATTCAAGTTTGGATTTGATGAATTGATGGGTGAAGTTGATTGCATATTCAAAATTGAATTTATATTTAGTGGATGATTGATCAGTAAGTTTATAATGGAATTTAAACTTGGATTTGTATTTGCTGGATGACTGATTTGATGTCGATTCAAATATATGTTTGAATCGACATTGGTTGGATAGAAACTTAGGTTAAGACTAGAATTATTTAGATTTACATTTATGACCAGAATGATCAAGGGATTATTTAATGAATCCATGTGCCTTATGATAGATGACATTGCTAGGGGGAAATACTTGACTTAAGAAAGACTTGACACTAGACTGCAAAAAGGACCAAAGTGACCAAAAAATGATTTCTAAATAAAAGCTTTTGAGTTTGCATTTAATTTTTTCGTAAACTAAGGAATCAAAAGAATTTAATATTTAGTCAAGGACTATTCAATATGTGGTATAAAATAAGGAAATAAAAAACAAATATTACTTTAAATAATTATTTAATTTCATAAAAGGTGAAAATATAAGATTAATGATATGAATAACTTTTAGGCTTTCTAATTTCACTTAATTGTCTATGATCTTAGCCATGACCTAATATTTCAAGGCACTAACCATAGAGAATTCTAAAATTCCCATGGCCCACTAAGTCTAGCTTCAAGGGTGTGTGGAAGGTAACTTATTGATGCTAACTGCTAACAAATACATCAAAGTTGAACAACAAATAGTATTTCCTAGGCTTAAGGTTTTCATAAAATTATCTAAAGGGGAGTCCTCCAATATAATTTTTGATACATTGAGGCCCAATTCCATAGAAGAATTTGAATAAGTGAATACACACTATTGGATTTTATCTCAATATGTAAGGGTCTCAATGTGTTGGTAGTAAAAAATATCATACTTGAAGGCAACTATTGAAACCCTGAGTATTGGGACATGGAATCCCCTCACATCATGATGTGCTTAAAACACATAATTGTTTAGGCCTTTTAAATAATTGACATTCAGTTTATATACCTCATTGGTACATGGGGTTTGGCCTACTATGTGGTGATGAAATCCATTGTTGGTATATACCATATAAAATACAAATAAAAAGTTAATACATGCCTATTATTCCCAAGTATCATAACCAATATGATGCCAAAGGAAGAGCACACATAGAAGCACAACTTGGGAAACACAAAAGTTGTAATGTTTTTTGTAATTCCTAAATATCATCACCAATATAACACCAAAAAAAGAGAATACACAAACTTAGAACACACTCATGATGTTGGACATGAAAAATATATTTACTCCACAAAAATCAAATATGAGCTAATTACTAAAGAAAGAATTAAAAAATGATAGAAATAAAGATGGAAAGTTTTTATTTTGTTTTTATCTCTTGTAACCTTTCTTTGATTTTTCACCTATAATTTTTTTTGAGAGTTTGTGTTTGGATAAGAGTCAAGATAACCTACAAAAAAAATTTAGGAAAATCTGTAAAAGACACAAGGAAAACAAGCTTATATGATGAATCTGCAAATGCATAGTCATAAAAAAATTTGAAATTGTCAATGGTTAGTAATAGAAAGTTAATACAATGAATAAAATAGAAAAAAATGAATTCATATTTATTAAATGATTTTGAAGTTCAGTTCATTAAATTCACTAATAAGTTCTTTGATTTCACAATTTCATGGCACAATTTTGCTACTAAACTGCATAATTTTGCTATTAGGAAAATACAAAAAAACAAGATGATTTTATAGTTTTTAGCTACTAGTATAAAGGCAAAAATAATTTATCTACTAAAAATTAATTATATAAATTTTTTTAAATATGTAAAAGTTAAATATTTTTACGTGGTTACATTCTTCATTATAGTACCTTAGTTTTGGTGCAAATGAGAGTTCAAAGAGATTCCCGAGTCAAAAGTTACAGCATCTAGAAGATGGCCACTCAAAGTGCAAAATGAATACACCAATGCATCCTATGATTTCACTGCTAAGTGTTATAATTTCAAAATTATATGAAAAAATTCAAAAAATATTGCTAAAATTTCACAATTGAATGATATGATTTCACTTAACCATCTACAATTTCATAGTTACATAGAAAAAATGCACAAAAGAACTAAAAATGCTAGAAAATGACCTACAACTACAAACAAAACTTCTAAGACTAAGATAAAATGTATTTTCATAAGAAAAATGGCAAGTATCAAATAAATAAAAATTATTATAATTGTACCTATAATGATTATGACATGTAAATCTTGAGTGAATGTCGCACTAGGCATGCTAAAATATATGAAGGAAATCTATAAATGAAAATAAGTTAAGAAATCAACTAATCAAAGGAAATATTAATATAAACTAACTCAACCTAGGATAGAGGTACAAATGAAATAAACAACACAAACTTATACCTTAGTACAAAAAGTTTCTTCCATTATTATTCGAACTAAATTTGATCTCTTTGAATTGTGGTTACTCACTCTTCCAATGCAATGAAAAATCGATAGGGTGTTTGTATGTAAAATTCTCTTTGATGGATTTCATTTAATTTGGATTCACTTGTGAATTTTATATCACTTAATTATCATAAGTTAGGATGATTAAAGTGATGCTTTCATGTCTATTTATAGTCTTTTGGAAGACATATCAGATGGTGAAGGATTATTTTAATATTTCTAATTATCTAAATATTATTTGATGGAGAATGATTCCTCATGCATGAGGATGATGACTAGTTCAAATGGTTGAGATAAACATGAAGATGATATGCTAAGTCAAAAATAATGGATCAAGTTTTTTGACAAGTCAAGGGGTGACTCAAGGGTAGGTGAGGAAGCTATGAGATTGGTTAAGTGAGTCAAGATGTGAGGGAGATAAAAGTGGAGAATGTTGGGTAAGGTGAAAAATATAGATTTAATAATTAAATTTGGATTAAAAGTGTGCATAATTAATTAATTAATAATTATTTAATTATTTGAATTTTAAGGGAGATGAAATGAATTTGAATTCCAATTTGTTAAAGAATAATTAGTATGTCAAAGTGCACTTTGACGCTAAATGAAATTTAGGTGTCTATAGTATATAATCACGACTAGTGATCTAATTTATAAAATGAAATAATGAAGTCACTATTTTCTTCCCTATTAACCATGGAATTAGGTGTGAAATCAACTCTGTTACCCAAACCAATGTGAATGATCTAATAGATATACAAGAGATTGGTGGATAAAGAAAGAACACATAGAACATCAGGAAATGTCCCATCTTCACTTCAACAAATTCACTCCCACTAACTTCTATAGAAGTATCCTCACCTAATAATATGAGAGGTATAGACTAAGGCTCCAAGGATGATAACATGTCTAGTGATGAAGCCATGTGAGGCAATGCACCAGAATCAATAACCCTGTGGAAGGTTTAGATGCAAGTAAAATAAGTGCTTTGCCCTTATCTTTACCCTTATTAATGTCTTTAGCATTTGAAGACTCCTATGATGATGAAATTTGATTGGAATAATTAGGGACACTGATGTTGTGCTTATCAATAAATTTTTTCATTTGGTCAATCTTATTCTTCATACATTTTGATTAATCATGCCTAGATTTATTTTAATAGCCACATGTGAGTCACTCTTAATAAGTTTCCCCTATGTATCTAACCCTTTATTTTTTTGGTCATTCTTTTTCTATTTCTTCTCCCTGGTTCTAGAATATTTCTATTTTTTAGGACTCATAATCAAGGCATGTGATTTAGATGACTTCAATTTACCCATTTGAAAGAGCTTGTTTTGTACCTATGTTAAGTCAGTGGAAAATTCATCCAAGGATGGCATGTTCCATGTAGCTCTAATGGCACACTTGTTGGCATGGAAGGTAGAAATTAAGACATAATAGTCATATCCCAATTTGGAAAGAATGGAAAGAATCAATTAATCAACCTTTTTGTCAATATTGCCTAGTTTCAATTAGAACTTGAGTGATTTAAACTTTGTAAATAAGTATTGTATGGTATAAAAATCACTTAGGCTTAAACTAATGAGCTCATTCTCTAACTCGTGACCTCTCATTATGTCTTTCTTCCCAAATTTGTTTTTCAATATGGCCCAAACTCATTAGGTGTAGTATCATATTCAATATCAAATAGCATGTCTAGAGACATAGACATGTATAGAAGACCATAGGCTTCATCATTCTATTGTACAAATTTACATTATATACCTTAGGTGTCAATTTTTTCTATAGCCATTATGATTTAGTGTAATCCTTTATTAATTAATAGTATTTTCACTTCAAATTTACACTCATGATATTTGAATAGAGTAAGAGTCAGAATATAACTCATATCCATTATGTAGAAAGGAAGAACATGCTAAACTATGTGTGTTTAAAGACTAGGAATATGCAACCTCATTGAATATATAGAGGTTAAAATTTGCAAGGAATGAGAATATTACCTATATGTAGAGATTAAAAAAACATGAAATTTCAAAATAAATATCACCTTAAAAGTAGAAAAAGGTTGAAATTTATGTGTGTTTGAAGTTATGGATGGCAAGGGTTATCTCTACTTTGCAAATTCTAAAAATTTTGGTTGTGTAAAAAATTTTAAATTTTTTTAAGAATAAACTTCCCCAAAAAAAAACTTATGCCATTTTAGAGAAAAATTTAAGAATTTTTTGGTTAGAATTGACTAGGAACTTAACTCCCATGTGACTAGGGGCTAAGACCTATTTTGGGTGCTAGGATGTCATTGTGCATATACACAGTGTGGGTAAAACACATAGTGTATTTTTTTAAGAGATGGAATTTAAAGGGTACTTGAGTAGGTGGTAGATTAAAATATGTGTGAAAGTAGGAGTTGTAACTTTCATTGTGACTAGGTAGGTGTCAGAACCTAAGACATGTTTGAGTAGGCATCAAAACCTGACAAGTTTTCTAATAGGTGTTAGAACCTAACATGTGTTGGGGTAGGCATCAAAACATGATAAGCATTTGAGTTGTTTAGGTTTTTCCCTATTAGTGGGTTGATACATTTATTATTTTCATTTATGTCAAAGGTAATTGAGTTTCATTAATGTTACAAAAGTGATATTCTGAAGATACATTGTAAGTATTCATGATGGCTTAAGCATGGTATAGTACGTTCTTGAGTTTTGCATAAGGTCTTGGTATAATTTTGTGATGTGATAATATTATGAGATGTGTGGTAGTAGTTAAGCATGACATAAGGTTTTTTGGTATATTAATGTGTTCTAGAGTTCATCTATAGTGGCAATAAGATCTCAAAGTGGTATGGTACATAGTAGGTTTGTGTGAATGGACTTGTTCTTGAGAATGAACATAGTTTGTAGAGGCATGATGGTGATAAATGTATGGTCTTGAAGTTTTACAATTAATTATGTGACCATGGTATAATGTGAGCAATATAAGAGGGTTCAATGTATTTTCAAGGTTTAAGTGTGGCTTACATGTATAAGCCTAATGTGCAAAGAGACCTAGTCTGGTCTAATAAGGGATAAAAGTCATTTTCCAAGGTGATAGAGCTCATGTGAGATATACCAAATGTGTGAGATTTTGTTTTAAGAGTGATCATGAAGTTTTAGGTCTTGATTCAAAGGAGACAACATGAAAAGTGGGCCTTTAGGTCTCTCAAGTGCTATAAAGAAGATTTACAGACTTGAGAAGGACTTTCTCATGCTTTTGGGCATGTGTGACTAGTGAATAGGAAGTTGAGATCTTAGGGAGAGATGGAAAAGGGTCCTAATTTTTTATTCCAAGCATTAGGAGTTGGTTCATGAACAAAGTTTTATGAACAAACATTAAGAATGGAAACCAGTCTAAAACCTTCATAAAACCCTTATAATGACTCAATGATGTAGATTTTGTTTTTGATTTCCTAGAATGGATTGGAAAGTATATTTTTATGATTTTATCATGTATATTTCTCTTCTAGGTATCTTAACGTATAATTTGTTTACCAGGTGAGTGAGTAGAAGGCACAAAAAGTCACTTGTTTCTCAAAAATTTAGTGTAATAGGTAGGGTTAACTAGGTCAAAGAATGAAAATAATTGGAGTAAAAGGTTTGAGACTTTTGATTCATGCCCATGATGATATATTATCAAGTTATATAATTCAAAATTGATTAACTAGTTATGGAAGTTGGCATATCACTAAAAGTTAAATAGTGAAGATAATGAGAAAAACCAAGTAGGAATGAGAATTACTTTAGGGATATGTTGTAGTGGATTAGGAATGAATAAAAATAATTTATGTTGTTTTATAATACATATAAAACATATAAATATAGTTTATATGTTTTTTAGGTCATTAAAAATGTTGCAAATGTTGTTCACAAGATGTCTTATCTAGTGAAGATGAGACAATAAAGAAGTAAGGTTTATAGTTTGATCTATATGTTCCATATTTGACATTATAACTCTATAAATTTTTGTTTTTAGATGATAAAAATATGTATAAGTATAATATTCATTCCTCAATACTTATTTTTTGTATCTACATAGGTGTTGGAATGTGAATTCACCATGACTAGTTCTCAAGATGGAATGACAGTTTTGGGTATGCAAGATGAAGTGAAGAGTTTGAGACTCTATGATAGGATTAAGTGTATCCAATGAACATTATGATATTTTTTATATGTATGTGACCGATAAATTATATATATAATTTTTATATTCCCTTTAAATAGTTGATATATGGAAGCCAAATTGGCTTGTCTGGTTGTGTTAGAACTGTGAAAGAGAATCTTAACAAATTGGTCTATAATACTAATGATTGACACTATAACCAATGATATATATATATATATATATATATATATATTTTATGATGTTATAAAGGTTAAATATTAACTATTAATTTGAATTATAATTCATGTAAGTTCCCTTACAAGTGATAATGACAACATTCTTCATGATTGTGTTTTTGGAGCTACATGCAGTTTTTTGTAAGTGAGTTTGATTTCCCTATGTCATTTTGATCAGTTTGGAAGTAAAACAACCATGTGGTTATGTTTTATAGGTGACATGGTATATTATTTATTAATTTTTATTGTTTTAAAGTGCATGTATAGTTGTTAATGGTCAAATATTCTTGACTCTATTTTGGAGCTTTCTGGCAAAATACACTGAGCTATTTTGTAGAAGTGTTTTTGAGTGTTTAGAGACTAAGTGATGGTGTATAATGTATTTTATGAATAACCTAAGGTCATAAAGTTTACATTAATATGTGTATTATTCCTTTAATGTGTTAATATAGGTTATTTGAGATGTATCTTTGCATACAATGTTTTTAGGTTAATTAGGCCTAATAGGTCTCTAAGGCCTAATGGATATTTCATGAGGTAAACTAAATATGTGCAACTTATTTATCATGGAGGAGGTAATTTTAGGTTTAAAATAAAGTTTTTAAAATTTTTTAAGACTTTTTTGAAGGATATCTAGTATATGGTGTTTCAAGTTTTTTCATGGAGAAGATAGACCTAATGCATTAGGTCTCTAAGTAGGCATAAAAGAAGAATGAGGTATAAATGAGTTTGCATGGCATAATGGTGATCATAATTTAATTTATTATTAAATTTAACATGATATAAGACAATTTTTGGGTCTGAACCTAGTTGATTAATGTCTTGGCTGACCAAGAGTGTGAGTGTTCTAGGGATTGGTATAAGTACAAGGCATAATAGGCCTGTTTGGGCAAGTTAAGAGGAGCGAGAGAGTAAGTGAGGAAAAGATATATTTGAGGAGTATAATTAGGTAATTTATACCTTAATATAGGAGTAAAATATCAGTCATAAACATCCATTATAAGTGTTGATCATGATGATCAAGGTCATATGACCTAATCAAGCCACATGAGGGTTATGTGATCAAAGTAAAAGAAGGGAAAATTTGCTTATTTGAAGGGGTAGTTTGAGAGTGTTGATGAAGTGATCTTGTGTTTATTGAGATAAATTAATATCTAAACTAGATGTGTGTTCTTGATAAATGAAAACTGGATAAAGTAGATATAGAGATGAATAAGAGGTCACCATCTATTGATTGAGCAAAAAGGTGTTGTGAAGGTCATCAAGCTTGCCTTGGCTGGGTTGGTGCTTATTCAAGAAGGAGTGGGAGATTACCTATAGGTTAAATATTATATATGTGTTCTTGAAGTTGCTAAGTTGGTGCTGAGTCACTTAAACGGTTGGTGCCTCTTTTCAAGTTGGATCTTGCTAAATGACTAGTTGAGTTCGTGCTTGACTAATAAGGGGTTGGTACTCCTTGTGAGGTTGGTGTCTCAGTAAATATTAATCCATTAATTATAGGATAGTATTCCAAGTGATGTTTCAATGGGTTTTATCCCTTATGAGTATTTGCCACATATATCTTGTGTTCACGTGTTGATATCTTGCTTCATGTTTTATGTGATTGCTTATTTATGATTTTATTGATCACTATATTGGTTTGAAAGGATTAAGTGGAAATAAAGGATTATTTTAGGATACTAATTCATCCCCCTCTCAGTATTTATGCTTCTAATGTGATAAATCATCAAAACTTGATTAGTGCTTATGTAGGGGTCAAATCTCAATAATTGATTTTGTAAGGCTCAAAACCCGATAGGTGCTTTTACAAAGCTTAGAAATTGATGAGTGTGGACACAAATACTCAAATGTCTACCAAGGTTTAAATGTCTGACAAGTCCTTTTTTATGCTAAAAAAAGTCTTATAATAGTCAAAATGTTTTTTGAGGGGTCAAAATCTAACCAAACTGGAAAACCTTCAAAAAAGTGGATATTGAGTAAAATCTCAAAAAATTGAAAGAGACCCACTTGATTTCTTGATAATCCCAAAAAAACCTAGAAATGGTTTTTCCTCAAAGTCACTATAAAATACAATTTTTTTGGAGATAAAAATGGCCTTGAAACCCTAAAAAATAGTTGAAAAGGCTTGTTATGAGACTAGGTCATGTTTACAATCATTCTTAGGGTTTTTACACCTTCTAAATATAATAAAACTATCCATTTTTCACTTAGATAATATAAGTTTAAATATTTACATGGAGTTACAAGAAACCCCACCAAACCTTATAAAAATAAAATGAATGGAAAATATTAAACCATTAAGAATGCAAGATCTCACAATAGAATCAATAGATTCACCTACTAGTGTAGATTTGATACCATGTTAGAGTGGGCCACAATTGAGGATCTACTCGATAAGGTTGAATGTACAAGGTTAAATCTATATGGAGTATGAAATTTGAAGAACAAATCATAAGAGGAATAATCTTGTCTTCACAATAAAAAGTTGCATTAATGAACATTCATTCATTATCTAAAAAGTATATAGGAAGGTATATTATATAGTGAGGAATCACAGAAAAAGTTAATTAACTCAACTCACAATTAGAAAATGACTTAAATTACATTTTTTAATGACCTATTATTAAACTAAGTAAGATAATTATACCATGTAGATAAAATAACATAGTGTGAAAACTCCTACACTAACACTAGCATGCTAAATGACAAGGACAACTCTTGTTATGATGGAAGAATAACAAAATAAAAAACCTAATTGATTAAGTCTTACCATCTTAGCATTTTATTGACAAAAAAACATAAAAGTATAGAAAATTTCCATAAAACCTAATTTATTCATTACATTTCTAACTTCAAAGTATATAAACAACCAAACATTCCCAAGTTTTAGACTTTATTTAAATTAATTTACGTTAGGGTATTTTGCCCTTTTTCAATTTTTTTATATTATCACCAAATGGGGCATATGGTGACCCATATAAACAATATAAAAAAAATAACTAAATAATTCAATCAATAATCAAACCTTCAATAAATAAAAACACAATCATAATATTCAAAGTATAGTTTAAAAGAGATTGATCAAATAAGCCAACAAGGTTAATGATATGTCACGGCAAACAAAATGTGACCAACTAAATGAGGTGAATGAACATTCCATCTAGGTCAACACACTCAAGCATTTTCAACCCACAATGAATTTAATATTTAAACAACACAATTAGTTTTAATAAAGATTAAACAAAAATAAAACAACTATCATAAATATAATGGTAATCTAAGCACATAAAACTTCACATACTATTCAAATATTGAAAAATGGTGTGTGAATAGGTCTTATGAAAGTCTATCAACCCCTGATGTAGGTATATACACCCCCCTCTAACGATAATCTCCCTTTGAACTTCTTATTAGGTCAAGACAGTCCTCTATATACCACATCAAATAAATTAGTGGTTATCCCAAACTCAAAATAATCACCAACATATAGCCATAATATTATTGAATGCAAGTAAATATATAAAATCATGAACATAAAATATAATAAAACATGAAATTTATATATATCTAGATATTGATCATGAACTAAGTAATATAATTGTTAATCAAACAAAATATACAAATCCAACATAAAATAAATATAAACACTAGTAATCATTAGTCTCATAATTCATCATTTGATGCTTCAATAGTTTGTAGAGGAAACTAGATGTGATAAAGGGTTTTCTCTTGATTTACTTAATTTTGTTTCTTCCCATTTCATTATATTTATTTATTTCACTAATTAAATTCCATACATGGGTTTTACATACTTTTTAATTATTTTAAATCCTTTTTTTAATATTGTAAGCACTATGAGCTATCCAAGGTTCAGATTTTAAATTCTAGACCTTATTATTTCTTTTCTTCTTTTCAAAGAACTAAATCCAAGTTAAACACATGAAATACTTACTTGTGACCTCAAATGCATGGGTCTTACATTCAAACTCACTTACATTTTTCATGATCACTCATGGCATCTTTACTAATACTAAGAATATAACTAATCAACAACAAATATAAATAAACCTAGTATAGGGAAATGATAAAATGTAACAACCAATTACAAATAATATTATTTTATCATAGTATGGAATAATAATAAACATGAATTTAGTTAAAATATTTATCTTATTATCATATAATCAAATATACCTATATCTTGATGCCACTTCTTGTCATAATATTTCACTACTAGGTCTAAGTCATCCCTATCAAATGGTACCACTTGAAATATGCACATACACATCTGTTGATGTGGGTTTCATGCACAAAAAAGCATTAAAAAAGTAGGCTCTAACATTTAATAATCTCAATGGAGGTAAAATCCAATCCATGTCATGTTTTTTAGGTATGGATTAAATAACTAGCTGGTGGAATAGTTGGTTGAGCATGCAGGTTGTTAATTGGGTGTGTATGGATGAAAGAAACCTAAAATAAATAGAATATTATTGTAGTTATATGGATGGAACATTACTAAAGTGGTTATATATTAAAATAAAGTCCAAAAGGGTGAGGTTAGAGTATAAAATAAGGATTTTATAATCATAAAGGGATTACTTCTAAGTTGGTCTCATTCATAGAGAAGTGTCTTAATCAAATGTTTGCATCTAGTAATTTTTAATCACACACATAAAAACATAGTGAGGGATTTTGAGGATAAATATTATAGTATACTCCAATAATTTAAATAAATGTTTCTTTCATTTAGAGTAGTATTTTGACACCCTCATAAAAAAAATACTATAGTTTGGGTTAGGGATGTATCTAACAAAGTTATTGCTCACTCCTATAAAAATATACAGTGGGAGACACTTATAAACACTTAGAGAAATGATATAGTCAACCTTATTTTATGAAATTAACAATGTTTTTCAATTACCTAATAGATATTTCACATCATATACTAGCATACATTACCAATAACAATAAGGAATCTAAGTAGTGTTTACACACTTTTTATTACTAAATCAACAAATAGGAAAATAAAACTCAATTAATCAAAAAAAAAATTGAGAATAAAGACATAACATAGTTGCATGACAATCCAAATCTTTCTTCCAATATTAATGAAAATTTTAACTCCCTTAGAAATGATAGAATTACAAGTATATAGATTTGGGGAGGGGTTACTTCATCCTCCAATTCTATGAAAAGTACATTATAATTAGAATGAGATTTCTAATTGAACATAAAATTTGCATGCACAATAAGATGGGCAAAAGTATGTCTTGAATTAATACATAGACTTCACAAAATCATGCAATGTGTGCATGTTAAAAAAATATTTAATATACTCTTAGTTACCTTCATCAATTCCACTTGTAAAATACATATAATATTAACTCAATAAAAACTAAGGTTTACTCATAGTTGGGGCTTGCATGGTTAATGAAATGGTACTTAAAGTAGTCGGTAGGACTAAAGTGGTGATAGGAGTCAAAATAAATGGTGAAGTAGAACTAGAATCTCTAGACATGGCTTGTTTTTTTTCTCCAAATCATGAAAATGTTTGTATCTAATAACATGCTAAAGTTTGGTTGCATACTTTCTTATAAAATATGGACTATGTAACCTAGTGACTTTTCTCAATAGGCACCTATGCTTATCCTTCATGGTTCTGAACTCTACCTAAAAAATCTCTACTTTGGTAACTTTTTTGCTTATAAAAGCTAATTTCACTCTCATTTTACTCCAATGTATACCCATGAAGACTTTGATTAAAATTAATAGATACTTTTTAGAGTAATATATGAAAATTGTCCCTATCTATTAGTTTCCCTGAAGGGTCTCTATCTTGAGATAACTTTAATTCTTCAAAAATTTATAAAGCCTATTTTTCATGCTTCGCTAGATTTGGGATCAAGGCATGCATGCTTTTCATCTAATCTCAATCTTCCTACATTCTGATAACCACCAAATTGAGAGCATTGGATACCTCAATTGGTGTCATTAGATTTAGATGGATGAAAGCCTTATTAGTTGTGTATAATATAAATAAGTTTAATTTATTCTTGTTTTATTTCAAATAACTGAATAATTTAGATGTTTCAACCAAATGAGGAGATAACTATGTTTTTGTTGAATCAATGGTGTCTAAAATATTATATATCCTAAGGGATACATTATAAGTATATTTTTCAATATCCCTAGGAATATGTACATTTTTTTGTTATTCCTACACCTGATTCAACTCTTACTATAGTTATTATCTAGTTTACTTAGGGCCTACATGGAATTCCTATAAAGCCTCTATATGAGTTTGGAAATAGGCTGTGAAATCTTAATTTTATGAATATTCTCATGTTCTTAAATTCTTAATTTTAGATAATGATAAGACATCTTACCTCTACTCTAAAATCATACCCCTACTAGATTCATTTTGGATTTTTATCTTTTTACTCTCTAGATTATTCCTGTGGTCTTGTCAAAAATAGAGCTTACCATAGGTAGTTATGTAATCACTAAATTTTGCCTTTGTGCATCTTGGGACTTCAAATCTACAACCCAATGTGGAATCATAGATTATTTAGGATCAACTGGTTGAGTGTCCATAGTAGTGGTCTTTTTTAGAATGTCCCTTAAAGCTTCCATTAGTGCCTATATATGTAAGGGATCTAGTAATAAGGGGAAAATGATCTTCTTCCAGTCCACATTACTAATTTTTGAAATTTGGTATACTATGTAAGTCATATTCCTACCAAAATTTTGATATGTTACAATGGAAGTGGTAGGATTGATAATATATGATGGCATAGGGAGGCCTAACTAAGTTGTTTGAATTGATCCCTAGGTAGTGGTAAGGACTAACTTAGTTTTCTTGAATCAAACCTTTTTAGATTTAGGGGAATTAGGGTTAACATCAACTAAAAAACAATGAAAATAATAGGAATTATGAAATTAATTTGAAGAGAAGTAGTATTAAGAAACAAATACATAATATGGATGGTAGAAGAAATACAATTAATAGAATCCAAAGAAACAATAGATTTTAAGACAATAATAGGAGCTATAATAAGAAATGGAAGTGACCTAGAGATAGCCACAATAATAGGAGTATTACATAGTGATTCAGATTCCATTGGTGCTTTTTGTTTGACACCATGGAGACTTAGGACCTTATCCCTCTCAAGTTCCTCATCCTATTCCTTGGGTTTAACCTTCACTAGTGTTTGTCCCTAGTATATAAACCCTTCTTCTTGTAATGTTTTGATATTTGAAATCATAGGTTCCTTGGTAAATCTTGGCTTCCTCTTATAATAATGTTATAATTTAAAATAAGAGATAATCCTTATAATTAATGGAATGTGAGACATCCACTTTAGAAGTAGGAAACAACATACTCATAATAAGAAGTCTTGAATATTCTAAAGCAAAATAATCAATTTTGATTGGTTCCCCTACTCCCCCCAGACTACTTATAATTGTGAGGGTCTCTTCCACACCTTTCTCTTGCTTAAAAATCATCATCATATGTGGTGGTGGTGCTTGGGATGGCCCTTTTTGGTCCATAGTTTACTAGGAAGTCCAAGAGGACCAATAATCTATTGAAGCCCATACACCCAGGGGTGGAAGTTGAGTGTGTGCCTCTTAAATTTTAAAGGAGTGATCCCTTTATATTTCCTTTAAGACATTGTATCATCATTTATAAAGATAAAATCATGTTCTTATGCATCATTTTAGTAAGCGATACCCAAGCCTATGATATGATTTGGAATGAGTCCATGGAGATCCTAATATATATTTATAATGAAACCAATTTGTATAGTTATCTAAATATCCTAACCTCTCTAAATTTTTTCTTACTAGTGTAACAAATCATGCCTATCATCAAATAATATCCATGGAGCAAGCTATTGTGTTTTGTCCTCATATCTTCATCGATGTTCCACCAAAGCTGATATGCAATATTTTGTTCATCCAACTTGTTTGGGACATACTTTAGTAGACATAAGGGTTAAATCTTAGTCCATGCAATCATGAATATTGTATAATCAAGATATAATTAGTAATCACCTCTTTACCATAATTTATTTCTAATGATTTTAGATACTTTAGCCAAGGGTTTTTCATGTATCACCTTCTAAACTTATAGGTAAACATCCTCATAAATCTTAACTATATTTAACATGTATGAGTAAATATGAAAAAATGAGAAGTAATCACATACCTTATTCATAATGTAGTCTAGGACTGGATCCTGGAGTGCTCTATTGTAAACATTAAAAAATGGCCATAACATCATCCAATGAATAGGACATCATGTAAATGTCACCTCCAAGGGGTCTCTTATCTTTGTGGAACATTTGTTCCACCTACTTAGTACTAATATTCTCCCCAAGGGTGTATGTTAACTTTGATGTCATTAAAAAGTCAAGGAATGGTACCCACTCCATCTGAAGGTAGTGGATGCCACCTAAAAAGCATATTGAGGAGGGACATCCCAATCTAAATTCCCAACCTAAATTTTTTAATTGGAATAGGGATGGTGTATTTTAGGGTCACCTTCTCCCCTAGTATTATCCACTTTCATATTATGTTTTACACTATATTGGTTGCCTTCCATAATTTCAACCTTATTGATGAAAGCTTTTAAATACCTTATTCATGAAGAATAGGTCTTGAATAATATAAATAAGGGGCATTAATTTTGGTTTTGTCACCAAAAAAATGTTGTTTATATCATTTTAATAGTAGATAATCAAATACTAGCTACTTTTTATTGGCTATCAAATCCTCTTCAATTGAATGTGCATCCATATTCTCAATCATGTCCCATAATGTTGTGTATTTAGTGAGTTTTCCATTAAACACAATATCATAATAGATAGTGTTTATATACTCTATGGAATCTTTAATAGATAACTTGGATGGTGAAGAAACTCCCCTGAACACCTTGAAAGATGAATCCATGTTATTGTATAATTTATTCACTAATTTTGGTGATAATTTAGTTGGCTAGTCATTCAATAGAAATAACTCATAGATATCATTGAAAGTATCTAGGGCTTTAAATTCTTTTGGAAAGGAAATTATCTCAAGCTCTTTGGTAATGAATAGCCATGATGTCCCTTCATATTTTGATCATATAGTTTTAACATGGGACTTTAATTTTATTTCTTGCACCATTAATTTTAAATGGTTACATACTCATTTTAATTCATTTAATTTGAACTAGGAGACTTAGTTTGGTGGGTATGATAAATAGACATTGCATATGTTTAGAATAATCCCACGCTATCATCCTAGGATATATGTTTCTCTATCTCTAGTTTTGTGGAAAACCAACTATGCCACATGACATGCTCTTGGAATTTGGGTGTCATAACTTTTATTAAACCCTAAATAGCCAAAATTCATGACACCTCATATGCATGAAACATGAAGACAAAATTCATTAAGACCCAAAAATCATGACTTAAAGACCAATTTGAGTGATGTAAATAAAAGTTGTGATGAATAAATCTCATAATGAAAAAAAGTCCCAACAAAAAAATATCATGATTATTAAAAGTTGTGAAGAGAAAAAAAGATGAAAAGACATAAAAGTCATGAACTATGTAAAACTTGTGGTGTATATAATTTGAGACAAATAATTTTTTTGAAAGATTAGAAATCCCAAATTACAATATTTGTGAAGATTTTGGAAGAAGTGAACTCAAATGTCATGAATTTATAAAATTTATGATGAACAAAAGTTATGAAAGGTAAAATCCACAATATGAAAAAATTACAAAGTGAAAAATATGTGAAGTCAAAAACTTAGGATTTTTAGTTTGTAATTCTCACAAAAATCAGGAAAACATACATACATACATAACTCCTAAAAACCATTAATAGGTTAGTCTAAATAAAACACAAAAAATCCTAGATGTCAGTGAAACGAAATCTAAATGCATTAACATATAATAACCACACTAAATAATATTTACGAACATGAGGGATAAGGAATTTAAATGTTTTAACGCTACTAAGTACACACATAAATGTCAAATGAAAAGCATTTTCAAATCAAAATTGGGCTCTTAGATTGTAATAGGTCCTTATTCAAAAAAGTCTAAGAGTGGGGTGTGTTGAGTATAAAAACATCAACAATACTTGAAGGTAAAATATCAAATAAAAATTGATATAATTGTATAATTAAAAACAAATAACTTAAATTAAATTCCAAATAAACTAAAACTTGTTAATTAAGCTCATAAAATACATACAAATCAATTTATAGAAAAAAGCTCATCTCAAAATATAATGAGAAATATTTATTGAAATTGTGATTAATTTAATTTTATCTAAGAATATAAATATAGGATATTACACATGCCATCATAGGCATATAATGCAAATGTAATGCTAAAAGAAATTCATAATATGTTAATGAGAAACCTGCAAGGGTTGAAAGCCCACAAAGGTAGAGGTGTATATATAATTCATGTTTAGGTATGACATGCACAAAGGGACAACATATATGATCATATATGAAACCACATTTTTTATTTTTTTAGTTATATATGTAGAATAAAATTAAAACTAGCACAAGAAAACATGAGGCTATATAAGTAAAAAGGCAAAAAAAATCCTAAACTAGAAGAAATTTGAAAAGAAGGATTCTAAGCACTTATGGATTCCATTATAACTCAATGCATGATATGATATAGTTTCATAATAAAGATGTTGTTATCATCAAGAATATTGGTGTAAGTTATAATAATAAATTCAATAGTCAAATGGTCAATGTCAATGAAACATCACAAGTAACATGAAATAAATGAAAGAATAATGCCAATGCAATCGAAGTCAATTTCCATGTGAAATATGGAAAATAGATGATTACAACCATGTTTAAGAAAGAGACATAAATAATAGTCATAAATTTGAGGATGTTGATGCTAACATGTAAATAACATGAATAGATCCATTGATGAATTTAATATATGTTTATCTTATGTAAGAAATTAGTAATCAATATCATGCATGTGAAGTTAGATCTATATACAAAATGTGATTGATTAAAATGATGTTACTATGTAATTATTGAACAAGTTACCAATGTAACCCCCCCGCCACTGCCACAACCTCCCCCCCACACCCCACCCCCCCCTCCACCACATCTCCACCCCCCCCCCCCGACCCCCGCAATAGGAGAGCAAAAATTGAAACCATACACATATCCATCCATATTATTTGACATCTCACCTAAATTAAGGTATTCAATGAAATAAAAGTGTGAAAACATGGATGTATGAAACTCTCTAGTTTATGTAGATATGTATTATGCTTATTACATGGAAAAGATAAATGAAAATAAAATTTTATCTTTTGTCTTTTATAAATGTTTTTTATATTTTTAATTTTGAAGAAGTAAGCATTATGAATAAGGCACATGTAAATCATATTAACGTAGAGAAGGAGAAAACTATGTATAAGACTATCATATAGTTAATATGTAAAAATATGTATGTATTTAAGCCCATGTTATGTCTAGTTAGGCATTAATGTTTATTTTGGGGATTTTTTGTATCCTCACAATATGTATCATCATAGAATAATTGATTATATTAATCATTTAGTCACATTAGAATTGATCATTGATTTTAAAATTTAAAAAGTTTGAAATTTTTTAGGATATTGATTTTCTTTGTTAGTAGTGTCTTTTTATAAAAATAATTGAGGAAGCTTGAGTTTTTTGATCAATTAGCTCTTGAATTTTGTCTCTTAAAGTAATGGATCTATTTTTAAATGTCCTTTTGTTACATGATATGAAAAAAATTATTTTTCTTTGTGAGATGTTGGCATATAGTTTGAAAACATGTTTTTCACACATGGAAATTTGATTATGTTTGTTTTTAATAATTAATTAAATATCTTGTATTCATTCTTGAATATGTATGTAGAATTAGTTAAAATATGTTGTATATCTAGTTTTGTTTCTTCTTTGGCCATAGAAAAATATGAAGGCTCAATTGGTTCATGAGTTTTATAATTGTTTGATGTTTTAGTATATGTCATTTTTCTGTTAATCCAAGTATTCAAGATTTATAAATTGGCACATCAATATGTATGTTGCTTTCTCTCTTGAATGGTTATTTTTTAGCCTAATATAGTATTATTATTCATCTATTTCCATATTCCTACATGTAATATGAGTAAATGATTTGTATGTTTTTTGAATTAGTTTAATTTTTATAGTATCTATGAACCATTGATAAAGATATTCTATCTTTTTAGATCACATGGTTGATAATTCAGTGAATACATATGACAAGAAAATATAAATATGAATTTACATATGGTTTCATTTATATCTTGCTTTAGATGTTGAATTTTTGAAAATTTATCCCTTGGTATATTTAAAGTAATCTAATTTTATAAAAATACATATTTTAGAGGTGCTATCAAATCTAAGGAACCATTTAAAAAATAACATAACCAATTTAAGGCACCATACACCAAAGTTCTAGGAAAAAAATTAAGAATCATTAAAGCACGATCATCTCAATTGCTTATAAAAGTAAATGTACTGTGAATGTACTCTTTAGGATCTCCATGACTATCAAAAAATTGGAATCCTAGAGTGACAAATAAAAGTGAAAGAGAAATGTCCAATATGTTATTTGGATCAAATTTCCATGCTCTACCAAGTGTTAAATATTTCTTGTTCCAATGTTAAAAAACATATTTTCCTTTGAAAGTATCCTAGAACATATTTCATATAAGTTAGTACATGTTTGTGAGTGGTGATGTTCTCAATAATATCATTATTATTTTATTTATGTCATTGATATTATGGTATTAAACTACCTAGTATAAGTGCACTATATTTTAGAATGACTAAAAATTCATTAAAAGGTATATAGGATGTAAAAATACAAGCACAAACCCTATAAGAATAAATTACCCTTCATATATAAATTTTTTTCTTTTATTTCCATTGAGAAATGAGAGGCCTAAAATAGTATATACACTAAGAGTTTTCCAAATATTATGATTAAATATTTCATTGACTATGAATTCCTCATTGCGCATTATAAGTAGCAAAGATAAAACATTCTGATCATTTAAAATGTTCATATTTTTTAGTATAGTAGTGAATATAAATTTCTAGGTGATATTTATGAATTATATAACACCTCAGTCTTATACACTTGGAAATCTCAAACCTTGGTTGTTCCTCTTAATTCTATACCTTTCCTGCTTTTGCAAGTCTCTAATTTTCTCTCTTGTAATCCTTGGCCTATCTCTTAGTCCAACCAATATTATGTTGATGACCCTAGCCTTCTATATTTTCCAAAATGATTAAAACTTTCTTATATTATGTCTATACAATTTTTAATCATATACCTATTTTTCTTCTCCCTGGACACTTGCATCTTGAACAAACACCTACATTGATGTAGGTGTCATCCGAGGCAAGTGTCCAGTTACATAAAATTCATATAATTTACAAATGAAACATGTATTAATGGTTATAATAAGTTCTATATGAAAAATATTATCGAAAGGGATTGATATAATATAATATTAACCCTCATTCATTCCTGACCTATAAAAGACCTACCACAAACCCAAGAAACATATCAGAAACATTCTATCAAACATTCAAGTGAGAAAATATTTACTATTTTTTCCTATTTCCATATCAGTCATAGGGACAAAAAAAATATTGGTGTGAAGTACTGAAGGAGTATCCCAATAGATATATTTTCTAGGTTATAAGATAGGTCATTATTATACTTATTTATCAGACATTACATGAGTCACACACAATCCAACATGTAGGAGAGAAATACATAAGTATGATGTCCTCTTCTAAGTATTATATATGTAGGTAGTACTCATTAAGAGATGAATATTTCATGTATCTCAACACCATGTGATCACTAACCCATTTTCCCCTTAGCTACTATGAAAATGAAGAACTAAGGTTTTGATCATTTGACAAGGAGCAATAGTCCATGATCCATATATGAATACATTATATCAAGGGTGATGGAAAACCTAGAATCATACAGGTGGTTGCATCAATTTTCAAAAGTTATGCCATACTAGACACATATGCCTAATCTAGATACTACTATTGATGCAACCATCTAAGGATAATATAAGTGTCTATAGATATAAATGTGGTTATTACAAAAATTGGTGACTATGCTAGAATATTATTTCAGTTTGCTTCTTGCCTATTTTGAGTCTATATCTATATTAGCATAAGAAGCAACTAAGTATCATGTTTTCATTATCATTAAAATATCTAACATAGTTATACTTTCCATTTTATCATATCTCAACATAATAAATTTAGTATATGTTATATTTGAGTTTTTCAATTAACTAGCTTGTTATAGACCTATTTATCACCCTTATGCTTATTCATTTCAATATTATTAACCATATCTACCCTTAAAAGGAATCACATCTAATTTAGGGTTAAATATTTGGTGAACCCAACTTATGTGAATGCAATTTTTTTTCTGATCTAGGGATTTTAAACCTCTTAGGGTTTTATCTTTTTATAATGGTTTTTTAGTTCTAAAACTTTATCCTAGGGTTTTACCTTCTTCTGGTTACAAGATATTTTTGTGAATATTATTGAAAGTGGATTATTACATTATTGGTGAATTAAGGCCTCCAAATATATCTATTATAAAATTAATCAAAGGTATTTTCTACTTAGGTTGGTATAAAAAAACAACCTTGTTTTATTTTCCAAAGTATTGTACAGATTTTGTGAACGTAGAATTTTATTATTATTGGTAGATTTAGACATATAGGTTCTACACTATACTTTTTTTTACTATTTTTTTGGAGGGTTATATCTACCATCCTTCCAACTAGGTCGACACTATGACTCCTTAAAATTAGATTTTACTCATCCTAACCATAAGGAGGGTGATAGATACCATCCTTCCAACTAGGTCAACACTATCACTCCTTCAAGGGGTGAGGTAGATGGTATATTTATGCATGTTCAATATGAATTACCAAGGATTTATGCTTGTGAATCCTTAATAAATAAAATCATTATTATTATTATGTTAATAAAATAGTTAAAAAACTAGATTACACTCCTACATAATCCAACACATGGTAGTGTTAATTATTTGTTTGCATCCTCATATACCAATGTTATGCCAAATAAGGTTTCATGTCTAAATGAAAAACTAAAATAAAGTACATTAAAAGTAAGTGATTAAAAAATGACCAAAATTCTAATAAGAGTCCAAGTAAAATCCTAAGAGAAATGATTCAAAATAAAGTGATCAAATTAAGTCCTTTACATCCAATAAGGAGATCTAAATACTATTGTGCATATCATAGAATGCATGGGAATTATACAAATTATTGTTTTCTATTGAATAAAAAATAATAAGTCATAAACATAGTGGTGATCCTATCATTGATACATCAATTAATAAAACCACTCACATTTTAAGTACTTATCCTAAATAATAACTATAAAAACAACAAGTATGGGTACTAAAGAACAAATTAGAATATTAAAACTTGAAAATGCAAAAATTAGAGCAAGAAAAGATCCAAAAGGCATAATTACAACAAGAAAATATTCAAAAGGCCAAGCTAGAGCATGAATTTTTACAAAAATATAGGGATGAAAAATCAAAATTTCAAAAAGATTAAGATGAGATGGCATAGTTAAAAAATGCATTATTACTAAAAGAAAAATGGGCACATCAGGGGTTAAAAATAGGATTTATAACAAAAAAGATCAAAATCAAGATACACTTGACAAATCTAAAGTTTCAAATGTGGGTACAAAAGGGGAAATAACAAGCCCTTCCTCATATAAATTCTCTTCTATGAATATAAAGTGTAAATAATCATCATATGAATAGTTCAACAAACCATATTATGATCTACTTGATAATTTACTACATAATTTATTCATATCTTCAAGACATGGTACATATCAATTGAATCCATTATCATCAATTTTGAAACCAACCATAGATATAAACAAACCATATAGCTCATGATGTCAATAAGATATTTACATTTGATGCACATATAGATATAATGGCATACCCTAAAAGGTACCACAATAGTATTATACAAATCCTTATTCATATACATATACTTAAAATAATATACCAAAATTTCAATAGCAGATTATCAAGTTATATGATTACATCGATGATTATGATCCTAATGATATTACAGATTTGTATGATCATGAAAATATTAATTATGATACACATGATACAAATCCTTCATAATAACATCTCCTCGATGATTATATTCAATCTTGATATAAATTTTATTTATACTTTTATTCTTTACTTAACTTTTTCACATATTTTAAAAACCCCCCAAAAAATAAAAATCCAAAAATCCAAAAATATTTTCAACATATACATATTTTATTGGCTCATTGGCATATACTTGTTAGTTTCATGTCTATGGATAGAATATCAGTTACTTATACATACACATGTGTTTCATGCTTATATTTGAGTGTGATACATGCATTAAAAAATACATGAACTATGCACTTTTAGATGTTTAGATTTCCATCTACTCATGTCCCTAATATGTTGGGGGAATCAAAATCTATATATAATTACACATGTCTTTATCCATGATTATATCTTTCATAGTGTACTTGCTATTATATGTACTTGACATTTTTTTCTAACACATTTGATCCATGGGATACTATGATATGTTTATTTTGATTGCTTATTATTTCATTTATGCACTTCCTTGAGAATATTACCTTGTTATTATATTATTTTAGAGCATTTGAATATGCTCCATTATTTACAGTGCCCATGATTTTGTTTGCCTATTTAGCATTTGAATATATCATTTCTTGTTGTATGGATATTTTAATATGCCATTATTTCATTTGTGGATATTTGACTAAGTCATGTCCATTCAATTGTGTAGAATTTGAACATGCCCATTATTTATGATCTCCTTAGACCATTGTATTGTGATTTGTTTTTGAGTACCCTTCCATGTGTGTTTAATTACTTATTGATCTTGTAATGTTACTATTTATATATTTCCATGATATTTATCATGCATCCTATGACTTGATGTGATCACATTCCATGCACTTCAAAGATACATTTACTCAAACATGTCTTTATATATTCTACATGGATAATTCACAATTTTATGATTATCTTATTTATTTTAGTTTGAGGTGAGGTAAATACCAATTTATATTCTTATCTCACCTCAAAGGGTGGAATATCTATGGGGGCATGTCATAGATGCATGGCTTGCACACATTCATAATTTCAGATTTAGTATGAGCATATCATATAGTCATGGATTCCACATGTTCAAAATCTCATATTTAGTGAGTGCATGTTTTGAAAACATGTTCTCCACACTTAATCCATATTTAACATCTCCAAATTATAGTTGGGGCATGTTTTAGAAACATGTCCTCGACATTGACACTTATATCAGTTTTCCAATTTTAGATTATATTAGGTGTGTGCTTTGGAATCATGTTCTCCACACATAGTTTTAAATTGGCCAAATTCATAGGTATATTATTTAGACACATTTATGGCATAATTCTATCATTGGCACCATTTTAATACATAATTTTAGCATGATACATATCTCAGGTGCATATTCTATAGAATGTGTGACTAATATTGTAAAATCAAAGCAATTTTAGATTCAAAACACTTTTAAAGACTATCACCACCCACCATGTTGGACATTTATAGGCTATATTGACCTAATCTACTATATTATCTGGTTTAATTTTTGGTATGATTGATGTGATTAAATCACTCAATATTGCTAAGTTTATATGTTGGACATTATTTTATCATCCAAACTCGATAGTTTGATAGTGTGAGTTGACCTAGTGTACTCACACTTACTAGGTTATAAGTCTGATTGGGTTACATGATTGAGCCAGTCTCAACTACTAGGTGGAAATCCACCTTTTTTCCAAGGTTGGGGGCATGGACATTCCCATCTATCTATCTATCTATCTCTCTCTCTCTATCTCTTTATATATATTCACTTTATATATTTATATCTATCTTACTCTTAGTTTTAGTTATTAAAAATGATACATCTTTCACATAAAATTGCCAAAATGCAAATTGAATCAATACATAGGTATACTCCTAAATATGACTCTCTTTCAATTTAATTCACTTCAATAATTTCAATTTTAGATTATATGCATTGATTATATGCTATAACATGTTCTTGGTTTTAGGTTAGTCACTAACAAAGCATTGAAGTTAGACTCAATCAAAGGTAATGTGTGCTATACACATCCAGATACACATTCCTTTACCTTAGAATAGGAATTTCATTTACTAGATTAAATGGGGGGAAAATTTAAATGACATTCATCAATTATATATCACCTAAGTATTTTAAATTTGGCAAACTCAAATCTTGGATTTTCCTCTTAATTTTATACCTTTCATGCTTTCACAGGTCTCACACCTACTTTCTCTTGTGCCCCTTGGCAATATCTTAGTTGAACTAGTAATATGTTGATGAACCAAACTTTATATATTTCCTAGAATTATTAAAACCTACTTATCTTATGCCTCTAAAAGTTATGATCATATACCTATTTTCATACTCCCTAGACACTTGCATCTTGATCAAACACCTATGTTGATGCATGTGTCTTATTCTAAAGCAAGTGTCCAATGTCATAAAAGTCATATAATTTTAAATTTAAATATATTATAATGGTTAGAATAAGTGTTATTATTTGATATATTCTCCAAATGGATTGATATAAATATAATATCAACCCTCATTCATTCTTCACCTACAAAAGACCTAGCACAAACCAAGGTAACTTATCAAAAGCATTATATCAATCATTTAAGTTAGAAAAGCTTCATTATTTTCTCCTATTTCCATATCAATCCTATGGAAAACACACCTATAGGTATAAACTAGTGAAGGGAAAGCACAAGATCTATATTTTCCAAGTTACAAGCTAGGTCATTATTGTACTTGATTACCACACATTTTATGATTCACACACAAGATAACATGTAGTGGAGAAATACATAAGTATGAGGCCTTCTTTAGAGTATTAGATAAGTAGGTAGAATTAATTGATAAATGGGACTTTATATTAACTAAAAATTGTGTTCCCTCTAACCCATTTTACCCAGAACCACTATTAATTTCAACAACTAGGGTTTTGATCTTTTGAAAAGGAGAAATAACCATTAAACTAGATTTGAATGCACTAGATCAAACATAACAATGAACCCAAAATAATCTAGGTGGTTTCATCCTATTTTAATAGTTATTTTTTATTGGAAACCTATGTCCAATCTAAACACTAACATCTATGCAACTATCTGAGACTAATGTGAGTGTATGTGGTTATAAATGAATTTAATCTATAATTTGGCAATTATTTTAGAACATGCTTACAATTTGCTTCCTACCTAATCTAGATCCAGATCTATATTAGAATCATAACTGGATAATCATCTTATTTTCATAATCATTACAATATCTATAATTTCTATTTTAGGAGATCATAGCATAATAAACTCAATATATGTTTTATTTGAGTTTTGAAATTAATTGGCCTGATATAGATATATTTATCACCATTACTCTTATTCATTTATATATTTTTACCCTATCTACCCATAGGAGGATTTACATATAATTTAGGGTTAAACAAAAGTAATTAATTTCATCATTTTTAGTAATGAAAAATATGATGACAAACAAACAATGCATACAAAAAGATAAGGGATTCAAAGGATTAAATAAACCCTTGGACAATAATAAAATAGGAAATATGTAAGGAAAAAAGGGTTTGTATAAACCCTAAATTGAATATTCAAAAGTTTCATGGTTCAGCATTTAAATTTATTATAGTTATTATTTTAAACAAACTAAAGAATAATTAGTTGCAATTACATAAATATAAGCATACATGATTGAATGTACAAAATATATATCTAGATAATATATTAAAATGAGGAAAAAGTCTACGTTCCATAAATTAAACTAGATTAAGTAATGTAGATCAAAAAGGATAAAGAGTGAACACACTTGTTTTTTATTTTGAAAACCTAAGAATATGGATAAATAGTGCAAAATGTATGCAACCTACTCCTAAAATCATGAAATTATACAATGATATAGGATAAACCCATTCAGTAGGATAGAATCATTCCAATTTTGAGATTACTAATATAAACTCATATAACCATGAATATTTGAATATGACCAATGTTTTCATGTTTTGGCTAGTTTATCTTGTAAAGGTTTCAAAGTCTAATTTTTTGTCACTTGTGGATTGTCTTCTTCATATTTTTTATATGTATTTGCTTAAAATATATGTTATAATTTTTTTTTATAATATAAATATATTATATTCACCTATATTAAGACTCAAAAAACAAAAAAATAATATTTATGGAGTCATAAAACATCTAAGGCAACATTATAAGTTATGTATCATGTATGAACTAAATCATAACTCTAAGTAGTTATGTGAGTGTATTGATGGAATATATTGAATAAGGGTTTATGAACCTCATATTAAATATAAATGATTATGTAAGATACATTAAGTATAATATTCTCTTTTGGAATAATGGAAATGTTGAGAGATAAGGATAAAATGAAACTTTCTCAAGTGGATGAGATCTAGTGAATCTTGAATTGAGTGATGTTTGGATCTAGTCTTAACAATATATGTCATTTGTAAATTGATATTCATGGATGTATTATGTTTTATTATAGATGATAAAAGGCTTAGTTAATGTGTGTGTGTGTGTGTGTGTGTGTGTGTGTGTGTGTGTGTGTGTGTGTGTGTGTGTGTGTGTGTGTGTGTGTGTGTGTGTGTGTGTGTGTGTGTGTGTGTGTGTGTGTGTGTGTGTGTGTGTGTGTGTGTGTGTGTGTGTGTGTGTGTGCGTGCGTGCGCGCGTGTGCGTGTGCATGTGTGTGCGTGTGTGTGTGTGGATGTGTGTGTGTGTGTGTGTGTGTGTGTGTGTGTGTGTGTGTGTGTGTGTGTGTGTGTGTGTGTGTGTGTGTGTGTGTGTGTGTGTGTGTGTGTGTGTGTGTGTGTGTGTGTGTGTGTGTGTGTGTGTGTGTGTGTGTGTGTGTGTGTGTGTGTGTGTGTGTGTGTGTGTGTGTGTGTGTGAATGAATTTTTGGGCTCATAAACCCATTTTTTTGAATCATTTTCCTTTACTCTTTATTTTATATATTACTATAATTTACAAATATGCATATCTTATCCTAATTCAACACACACAAAAACAAACCTAGGATAAACTATGCATATTTGTAAATTATAGTAATATAGAAAATCAATATTTAAAAGAAAATGATTCACAAAAATGGGTTGATGAGCCCAAAATCCAAAAGTAAAAAACCCATAGGGTCTATGGGTCTATATAGGATGGACCCTTATAGTTTTTAGGTCTATCTAGGAGATGATTCTAGCTTTGATTTCAATTTAGGGCTAGGTAATAAGTGATAAATAGTATACATGACTAAATATATTATTTTTTGATATGCGTTGAGGTTATTTTAGGCTCATTGAACCAAGTGTAGACCTACTATGGGGCCAAACTATTCATAAAATTAGGCTAAAGTGTACAAGTTTTGTATATAACAAAAATTTAGGATAAGGTTGTTAATAAGGGTCTTGTAAAAAAATTATGTGCCTAAAAAATGTAATGTATTTACATTGTCAATGCAAGGTAGCACATATTCATACTACTACATGGTATTTGATGTATCTTGATCATTGGCCATATGTTTTTGATATTTTAAAGTAAGAGGAAGTGAAAGAGGTTGAAGCATTGTAAAATATAAACATAGATATTAATTTACATAATTGAGAATGCATGTGAATTATTAATGTTGAGAAGTACCTGCGTGACTATAGTTATACTATTTTACTGCATAGTGACACAACAAAAATACAACTAAGCTGAGATATTTTTACATGGATGCACATATTTTATGCTTTTTGGCAAGGTTTTATTACTATTGGTTATTTATTTATATCTAATTATTTAATTATTGTTAAGAATATCAACAAGACAAGAAAAGTTATAAATAAATAAAGATGACAAGAATAATGGAATTACATTGTTTATATGATATGAACATATTAGAACATGTAATACTTAGACACATACATGGTTTCTTAATAATACAAAAAATGCATACATATAGGTCATAATTTATTTCAACAAAAGAAAGATATTGAAAAAACACAAAATATCCCTTATGACTATTTTAAAAACAAAAAATCATTTCTATTTGGGGAAATATGGACATATTTACTCATAGAAAATACATACATGTAATGATTATATCTCAATTATAGTGAATTTAAATGAAAACATATAGGATCACAAAAATGTGTATTTTAAATTAATACCTAAGTGTTTTACATGTTCATAGGTATAAAATTCCCATAATGGGGTGATGTAGTCAAGGTTAGGTGTCTCAATGAAGAGATTCTTTAGACCACATAGTATTTAGAATTACACAATGAACCACCACACAATGAAATAAATATGTGACACAAAATAGTTTTAGTTATTTAAATTTATTTCAAAAAACAAAACTATAGCTTGCATACATAAAGAAAATAGCATAACAATATCAAATGAGAGGTTATGTAACATTAAATCCTTTAATCTATACTTATTAACTCAAGGAATTTTCAAGTTTAATTATCTTTTAAAATACTCACTATGATCTATGATAACCCCATCCCCATCAACACAAATGTAGGGGCATGTTAATATATGGGAAATGCTGACCTAGTTAAATTAATATGCTTAAAAACCTAATAAAATAATTATAACACATCACCATGGATCAAAAACATTTAATGTTGCTTAAAAACATGATGATTCAAGGCACATTATAGCTCCAAAATTATGGAGTGATATTAAATAAGCTTACAACAACATTATACAATTCAAGGTATTAAATGAAATACTTACAAACTATCATTATTTTCTTACACCCATAGGTCACATTATTTTTCAAGCATATGCACTCTATAAAGACATTAAGCTCACCATAAAATCACAAGTATCAAGTAACAACAACATGATATCACAAGACTTAAAATTTATTTATCTACATGGATATTTCAATATTTATTTAAAAATATCCCAAACACAATCTTATATAATTGTGAAATAATTTGAAAGTGAGTAAAAGCTATATGCACCAACATGGATATGTGAAACAATAAAAACCAAGCACACACATGTAAAAAAGGTGATGTAAAACATAAAAAACTACATGTATAAGCTTAAAGGCACCAAAAATCAACAAAAAGTACTTTCATAAAAAAATATTTATCTTATTTTATATTCTAAATGTTTTAGTTGGTTTATAATTACAAGTGAACCCAAATTATCTTGCATCATGGAGGAATACAGTGAAAAATTTTCCTTCTCAATTTTATTCAAACAAAAAACAACATGCATTTCTCAAATAGGCACATGCTTTATTAATAACACAAATATAAAATATTCTAACTCATCATTTTTTAACAAAAAATATAAACAAGAATCCATGTTTATTTTCTCACAACACACATGGTTTTGCTAAACTTTTCAATAAAAAAATATAGGGACATAAAAAAAGCATTCATTTACAATAAAAAGTGTAGGTTTAAATTTTTTATATCTTTAATATTACCATGATGGAGGAATTCAACACACTTTAAATGATATTTTCTATGTCTCAACTCTCTCATTTTAAGCTGGAAGATGATGAAAATGGATAATTAAAACACATTACTAGTGATATTGCTTATGTTGAAGCTCTCTTTATTTTTCAAGTCACATTAAAAGTATTGACATGAGTTGTCCATACCCATTGAATTAAAAAAAAAGTAAAATATATGAAGATGCATTCCAACATAATAAATGGAATTCATATTTGGATTGTCACTAGTATTTATATTCTACAATAATAACTTTTGATCAAACTATAGTTGAAATTAAGAAAAATCCACATGATCTATTCTCCTTAGTTGGTGAAAAAACAACTATTATTTACTAATTGAAAATATATCTTTATGGATTGTAAATTATTTCCACTAATGAAAAATAAAATTTTATTTTGAAAAATAAAAAAACTTTAATTTGAAGAATTAAAAAAAATTCAAAAACTTTATGCCAAACATAGGAAATGATAGGTGTTGGGCCATGATTATATAATCATAGTTAAAAATGATAAAAGTTGAGGATATATAATTACCTTTGGTGGGATAATAAATAATATACTCAAATTGGAATTTTTTTATTCCATCATTTATAATTTTTTCTCATTCTATCATATTATATCCATTATTATCTAACAATTACTTAGCATATATAAGCTTGTTGAAATTTTTATCATTTTCAAATTTAACACAAAATACCTTAATATTAGAATATGATCTAAACATAAATGATGTAAGACAATAAAAAATTACAAATCTAAACAAAAACACATGATTATATCATAAAATCAAATTTTCATTGTAACCCCACCACATATTTGTAACACCAAAAAGCTCAATATCTATAGAAATGAGGTAACCAAAATGATATATGTTGTATGTACCTTAAAATTCATATGTATATTGTATAAAATTACCATATAATAGTGATATATTCAAGCATGGAGTACTAATCTCCCAAAAATAGAACAAAACACACACACACACACACACACACACACACACACACACAAACACACACACACACAATATATATATATATATATATATATATATATATATATATATATATATATATATATATTCATGAGGACTAAACCATAGATATGTGATCTTGTTATCAAAAACAATTTATTTCAATAATATATACTATGTAGTGTTATTATTATAGAAGAGTGGTATGATATCAAGCTCATTTCAAATTGATCTGAAATATTTATAAAGCTATATTTTAACTTATAAAAGGTTTAAAAAATATAATAGTTACTTTTAAATAATAAATATTTTAAAAAATCCCAAAATAAACAAGATATAAAGCCCCAATGGCACTAAGAGAACAAAACACAAGCACTAAGAAATACAAACAATAAGTGAAGTTGGTAAATCTTGAGGATCATTTTGTTTGTCACCTCAATTATGAAAAGCATTATTGGGTGGATTTATATTATTAGGTACTATATCCTATTCTACTAATTGTTTTAATAATGAGGGTTAACTATGGTTTCAATAACATTAGTAGTTGATTGGGAAGGGATTTGATTTTTATTATTATTTGGTTTGTTTTGGTTATGATTTGTAAAAGGATTGGAATAAATGGTAAGGTGAGCATTCTATTGGTGAACTAATTCATGTTTAAACTTGGATTCATGAGACTTATCTACCTTATAAAAATCTTTAGGGACACCCTCAAATCATGGATTCATGATTGAAGTTCAGACCAAACAAGAACTCAAAACATAGATATCTAGTTGATTAAAAGTTTCATGACAGTGAAACCAATTTATTTGAAACCTAAAATTTTTATTGGGGATAATACCAATGAGAATTAGTATGGAAAGGATAAAAATATCTACATTAGGATGTAAGAATAAATTTCATAACGTCATCTAGGAAAAATTGCTTATAGATTTCACAATTATTGAGTTGTGAGGGAGGAATAAGTTATTTAAAAGGGACATCCCTTGATAGGTGTGTAAAGATAATATTTGTTTAATATTCATATCATAATTTTACATATGGTTCTCTTAAAATCATAAGTATAAAATACATCATTGTTAGTAACATGCTTATTTTTAGGTCCGATAAGTACTCAAGTTACAATATTAGGTGGAAAGACAAATTATATTATGAGGTAATATTAGATTTTAGATTGATCTAAGGATTAATATAATTATTTTGGAGATAGAGTATTAAAAATTTATTATTTCCTTTATTACACTGGTGAAAATTTGGAAGAGGTTTTATTCCATCATATTGTGATCAACTTTGTTGGCTAAGAATTTCATATGGTTGATAAAAGTTTACGAAGTATCATTATCTACTTGTTTTTAATTGATAAAGTGAGCTAAGAACATTTCTCACAAATAATTGGATTGGAACTCTTGGACCTATTTGTTAACTAAGTATTCTAAAGATAAGAATAAAATTATACCTTAGTTTATTATACCATTCAAAAGAATCCCCAGAATAGGTTTTGACAAGTAGTTTAATATAGTATTTATAAATATTAACAACATAACATAAAATTCAAAATAGGATTGATGGATCAATTATGGGAAATTGTAGAGGTAATACCACCTATGTCAATGTATATAATTTGAGGGGATAAGGGCTCATTTTGAAGGTGTTTGATAGTTTTTTGTGAATCAGGGGTTACAAAATGAGGTTTATAATATCGTATCTAAGGGATAAGGGAATTATATTTGGCACACCTCAATGAATATATTGAGGTATATATTGAATTTTTATAAATTTGTTTTTAATTTTCATCATTTGGTAACTATTAGTAGCTTGAATATTAGACATATTACTCATTGGTTGTAAGATGAATTATTTAGGATCACGAGTGTTTTGGTTAGAAGTAAAGGCTTGTGTGGCCTATTGGGATGCACTATATGTCACATAAAAATTTGTATTAATATGAAAACTTTGTGTAGGTCCATTGAAAGAGACACCTTCCATGTTAGTATCTTAGGAAGGAAATAGGGAAGTCATAAATTGATTTACCTCTAGTCCTATAAAAAAATGAGTCAAGGAAGGAGGAAATTCTATATGGGGTTACATCGTGGCATGATTTATAACTTCATGGTCCTTTCCCTTATATTCAAGATGTTCTTCAAGAAATATTTTCACTTCATGTATATATTCTATGTCACATTCATCTTCAACCTCATTATATTAGAATAGGTTACCCCATATAATGTTTTTATGATTTTTTTATGGATCATAACATTTATATATAGTATAATAAAAATTAAAATCATTGGTAAATTGATCTTGGCTTGTATAAAAATTATAAGTCATGAAAATATTTTTTCAAAAATTATTAGGATTATTCAATTCCATAACATTAAGATTGTTATAAAATCCTTTAAAAATGGTATATTTTATTCTTCAATTGGTCTAAGGTATTTAATTTGTGAAATAGAAAGGATAAATTATGCTAAGATGGTATATGTAGTTGATTACATAAGAATGCTAAAAATAGATTTTATCAGGTCAATCAATATAGTACAGAACAAGAAAAAGAAATATAAAAATTTATCAAGTTGGTCAATATATTATGATCACTAAATTAGTTCTATCAGATTGGCCAATGTAATTAGAATAATACTCATAACTATATTAGCCTAGATGATGTAGTCATCAAAAGGCACACAACTATATCAAGCTAGCTGATGTGATTGGATAGAAACTCAAAATTGTATTGGGTTTGATGATATAGTTGAAAATAAATTTAGAAATATATTGAGATGATCAAGGTAATTTTCAAAAATGTAGTAAATATATCAAGTTGGGTGGTACTATTTAGAAAATAAAAAATTGTATCAAGTTGGCTGATATAGTTTGATATAATGAAATAAATGGGCCAAATAAAAAAAAATGAATAAAACAAGATGGCATATCAAAGATGGATGTGTTTAATTTGTATGATCTTAGATATACCATTCTCAAGCATAAATAGAGAACAATTTCCAAAGGGGCACTGAATATGGATAATTTTTCCATCATATAACCACACTATCATATCTTTGAGGTGCATTGAGAGTAACTTCCTAGGCTAACCTCTTGCCATCGCAATACAAAACTAAAATGATGAAATAATTCCTATTATTTTAAAATAAAAACCTAGTAACTTTTGATATAATATGAGGTATGAATGGGAGCAGCTGCCTGGCAATTTATGTCATGAACTGGAACCCATTCTTGCTGGAGATATTGGTGGAGTTGAGGTTTGAGGCTGTTGTTTTTGGTTTGCTTGTCTTTTGGGCTGTTTGGATGCTTTTTTAATCTGATGTTTTAAGTTTAATAAAATTTTTACCCCTTTTTTATAAAAAATAAAGTATCTGTCACACCATTTATTAAGTAAAATTAATGACCAATTTGCTCAAAATGATAATTCCTGTGATTTTAAAAACTACCAAATCATAGTTCTAGATTGAAAGACAATAATTTTAATATGATGATCTAGATTTTAAATAAAAATAATATTAGCATGTAGTGAAGGAAATAAACCTCAAACTATATCAAGCTGGTTGATGCAATTGGAAACAAACATAACAATTAACTATACTAGGTCGGTTGATATAGTTGGGAAAAAATAGAAATTATATCAAGTTGGCCAATTTAATTACAAAATAATTGTGCACTATATCAATTTGGCTTATATAGTTTCTAAAAATAAAAATGTTGTATAGGGATGATTGATATAGTTAGGCTTAAAATATATGATGGTTATGCATATTTCACTAAGAAGCAAAAATAGAAAAATATGAAAATGATCCCACTAGAGGTGGGTTAAGTTTCACATTGGGTTCAAAATAATGTATGCATTAGATAAGATGACCTATATGATCCTATTTCTCTTAGTAGACTAGGAGTCAAATAATGTCATAAAAATTGAGCCTACATATACTTGGATAATTAGGTAAGGACCTATAATAATAGTATTTGTATTAGAGGGTAATCCACACTCAAATTTCAAGAAAAAAGGGTTAAAAATCCTAAACCTATGACATGGAGTATAATTCTCACTAGGTATCAATGATGGGTAAGTGATTGTAGTAACAATCATAAATATTTGATTAAATTAAATGATGTGTAAGCAATTGTAAAGAGGGTAAGGTGAAATGGTCAACCAAATGGAAGTCTATGAAACCTAAGGTAATAGATGACAAACATGATAAACCCGACATATATACTAGCTTATTTAGTATAATGAAGATTTTAATCAAGGATACACACATACATTCACAAATCAATAATTTAATAAATATATAGTCTACTAAGTAAAGGAAAGAATATAGTGATATAAATTCATAACTTTGGTTGGACTTGTAGAGACTTTACCTGCTTGGAACAAGTTTACTATTTAATATCTTTTTTAGGTTGAATAATTAAAATGATAATATGTATACATAATTATCTATATTTTATGACTCCTTTGACTTCTCTTATTGAGATCAAATGACATTACAAGACTATATATCCAAGATAAGTATATAAACCTCTAAATCCTCCAAATACTACTCAAGATTGGAAATGAAAGTGTAATAAAAGTGTATGAATGTGACATATATATTGTAATTAAGTATGGACCTATATATATGGCTTCAATACCCAAAACTAATCCTAATTTATAATTTTATGGTATCATTCAAGTCAATACATTTGGAAGATTTTGACTAACTAATATGATATTGGATAGGCCAATATAATACAAATTATTGAAGTTAAACTTTATAATTTTCTTGGATTGGATGATACATTATAATGAATAAAAAATATGAAACATATTATATTATCTTGGTTGATACAGTAGGATATAGGTAAGATAGAAAATATAGATAGAAAGTAGACATACAGATAAGCAAAAAAGAGACTCAGAAGAGATCAAATTTGTATTATAGATGCTATGAAAAAATAGTGTTTACACATCTCTCACAAAGTACCATAATATTATCCTACCCCATTCTTGATTCACCCTTTAAGGTGTGCACTTTAGAGATTGATGAATCGATGAGTCATTATAAAATAAAGTCCTAATAAGTGATAAAAGTGAGAATATTATGTGTATATAGATCCCAACTTAATTTTTATTAATTTAATATCCTCTCTAGACAAATATAAGAAAAATTCCCTAAAATTTCCTTGTGATTCCAAGTCATTATCCTAAAGGCTTCTTAACTAATCCTAATAAAATAAATTCAAAAATAAACTAATACAACTAACATGTATAAAATTATATATTCATAAAATAAAATTCTCAACTCCATAATATTTATATCAGTGGCTTCAAATTCAACAAATAGTTAAAATTAACTTTCTCTATATAACTCTAATACACACTTTTATAATACAACAATGTACAAAATTAGAGTATACATTCTTTCAAAATAAAGTGACCAAGCATAATAAATCAATAATCTTATTTCATTAAATCAAAATTAAAAATTCCAATCCATATCTATATTTATAAAAATATCACTATCACATCAATGTTTATAGTTTGAAATATTAAAAAATTAAATATAATATGAAATAGATTTCATTCATATGTCCAAGATAAGCATACAAAATATCAAGTCTTCATAAAGTGTAATCCATGAAAATATATAATATCACCACTATTATTGAAAACTATATAAAAATTGGGAGAGAATATTCAAAGGATCTACCTATAACTAATTATCCTTTTATATCCCTTGCAAACCACACATCCACCAAGAATGGCTCTTTCATTCACAAGAAAGGTAGATTTAGAACCATTAGTAAGGAAGGTAACATTGTGTATACGATTCATATTATAACTACCTCCACATAAGAAATGCAAGTATCAATAGTGAATTAGGATATAAAATAGTATATTCCTAATATATGTTATGTATACATGATTATGGACATAGTACTTAAGAGTAAATGAGTCCACTCTATTGCATCAAGAATTAGTAATCTATTCCAAATTATAGAGTCAAGGTGAAAATAAGTATTTCCTTGACCTACATAGTGCTCATGTTTCTAATTCCACTTTATCCAAACATACATTCTTAAAATTTGTCTAAATAAAGTGATATATATATATATATATATATATATATATATACACACACATATATATATATATATATATATACATATATATATATATACATATATATATATATATATATATATATATATATATATATATATATATATACACACACACACAATAATTCATGACTATTCATGAGGGAAATCTATGATAAGTGTGAGAATGATCGTACTTCACACAGGTATCCCGTACCACCTGTATAATGTGTCATCATACTCTGACTTCATTAGATATTATTATAAATCCACACAAGAAAAAAAATAACATAAACCATCAAGGTTTCATAAAGTTTAAATCATCGATAAGTGTGTGAATGATAATGTATCACACACTTAAATAAAATATCATCATCAACTCACTTAACCAATTATTTATAGTAATCTTAAGTATCATACATAAAAATTAAGTTTATAAGTTTATTAATATTAATACATTGGTTTCATAAGATAATCCTAATCAATAAAAATACAATCACTTGTTTAAAAAAACATATATTAAAATATTTTTAATCATTTCAAAATGAAGAAACACATTTACTTTATAGTCATTATGCAAGTATAAATGAATTTATGAGGCCTTACATCATAGGTTAAAAAACGTATACAATTATAAAAAATGACTTACAAGTCACTATAATAAATATAAAATAACCAAATAATATCATAAGACATTGCAAACATGATAAACGAAGCAAGAAAAATATGTATACATGTCATAGTTGCCTAAACTATATGCAATTATTCTTATAGGATTAGAATAAGTATCATGGAAATATTGGAAGTGTTTATAAATTAATAAAAAATAAAGATAAGATTTATTTGAGGGACTCCATAATCCTAATTCGTATCCTTTTAAAAATTCATTGCCAAAAAAATTAATGGAACTTACTATTCATAATCAAAACTAATGAATGACTCTCACAGAAAAGTCAAGTCTTTAGGATTAAGAAGAATATATAATATATCTTTATCAAGTTCTAGATGAATACACAAGTCTAAGTTCCTTATTACTTATTCATATGTAATGATCATCTCATTAAACAATTGAATCGTAAAGGCTCAACAAGTTAATAAAATTATTAATATTAAGATTTCAAAAAATAAATGCCTATCTAAACGTTTTCAAGGTATTTCATGTTTATTTTAGATCATAAACATTGTGACTAAGAACAAATATCATATACTATACTCGTACTAAAAAGAGAACACAATTTTAATATTAATTAATTAATATAAACACAATCCTTGGATATAAATAATATTTTCCTCTTAACAAGTGTTTTGGAAGCAAACATCAAAATCCTTAGTTCATAAGTAATACAAACATACATTCTAAAGTATAGGAGCTTAATGTGGGTTCCAAACTTCAATTTTTTCAATATTAATTTAATATAGAGAATCAAAAAAGTTTCAAGATTAATTTATAGACATACTAAACCATATCCAAACTTAATTTCCATAGATCTTATTTCTTATAAAAAAATAGTCTTAGTTAATAAAACCATTATTCATTTACAACCCATGATAGTTTGATACATTCCAAATTTAGATAATTTTTGTAGGGTTTATAATCACCTAAGCTAATAAGGTACTCTATTATCATTCTTTATATTTATAAATGCATGTATACGTTTTTATAAACATGTATAATCAGAAAATATTGAACCCAATTTGAAATAGGATGCATATTGATATCTTTAGTGCACACCAATGTGCATTTTATTTTTTCATATACGATATAAACATTATTCATAATTAGCATATGGTATTATTACTTCTAAAATATATATTTAAGAGAAATAAGTATTACCATGCTTTTCTATGATTTAATGTGAATGCAAATATTGAAGAATAAGTCACTAGATTTAAGACCTTCCCTCCTTTCTCTACTGAACCCTTTTCTCTTTTATTCCCACTCCCCTTTCTATTTTTTGTCATTACCCAGAACATGAATTGATACTTTTTATCACGCCTAAATTATCTATTCATAAAATACTACAAAATATTTTCCCCATTATTTTACCAACAAATGAAGAAGTTACAATTCATTACCATTGCACGACTATATTAAATCATCAAGAGATGAATAACTTTGCTCAAGATTAGAAATGTTAAAATAAAACCAAATATTTTTCATCATTGTCAATTAATTCCAAAAATAATTTGAGTTTTTTTCATGCAACTACTCCATATGTTCATGAAAACTCCCATTATATTCATTATTATTTGCATGAAAATTGTAGATTTAGAAATATATAGGATTTTTTCTACATGTAAACTTAAAAATGATAATGATGAATACTAAAGTCAAAATCAAAATAATAACAAACCATATCCTCCTATTTAAATCCATGGGTTGAATCCAAACAATGGTTCTAATTAATTTATTGTTTCCAAGTTCACATTTTCCAATCAATTTATATCTACTTGGATTACATTTTTATAAAATTGGGTTCATAATTGATTATGTCTAATACCATAGCCAAATTAAATTCCAATGCCAAGGTCATTTTTAAAAAAATGAAAATATTCTTTTAGTTTATATGTTTATTTAAAAATTTATGATAAACCTAGATATACATATAACAAGATGACATATTATATAATCCAAGGGTTTGATTAAGATATTGACCCTAAAGGGTCCTTTACTCACTTTTTCTTCTTTACTAAGTCTAGGATAATAGATAGTAGGTTTAATTCCTAGGTCTTTAGGTAATGTAAAAAAAAGTGACATCTATAAAAAATAAAAAATAAAATGAAAATAATAAGTAAAACAATGATGATTAAAACTTAATAAAGTCAAAATGTCAAAAAAATAATATATTAACATATCTATGAATTTTTACTAGGTTAGGGAACTTGTAAATTTATCCTAGTCAACAATGGAAATAAATACATTACTTTGATATACTTTTGGTTATCATGACCAATACTTATATTGTTAGTGACAAGTCCATACTCATAAAATTATTTCAATAGAAGGAGGGAAATAAATATTATGAAATTAATCACATCAAAATTATTATTGGAAAACCAATAAGTCATATCCATTAATTGAAAGTAATAAAAAAAACATGATCAACCATAAAATGAATTAAAGAGTGAAATCAACTTTAAATAACAATACAAGTTTCCACAACTAGTTATCAAAATGTATCGTGTGGACTATAGGTGTTAATTATAGTTTCAATTCCAAATGAAATTAATTACAACTTTATACTCATATTTATATCTTATTCCATCAATAACATAGCTATATCACTATCCTAGATGATACACTCCCTCTGCTAGGGAAACACCTTGTATTGTAATCACATAGACTCACAACAACCAAATGAGTGGTTAGACTAATTTAAGATAAAAAACCATATGATAATCACAATTAGGATAGATATAGAATAAATTTGATATCAGTGAATTCAAATTTCATAATAATAATGAAATAAATTTATCTAAGTAATCAAAATTAGTCTATAACTATTCAATATCTATAAAATAAAATATATCATAATCAATATCCTACCCATCTAAAATTAATCATAATTCAATTTCATAAGTAAAATAAATGAATAAATATTAAAAATACACTATTATTTAACAAAATTTCTATCCATATCCATAAAATCAAGATGTAATGAACTAATTAGATGTTAACATATAACATTAGTTGCACTAATCACTTCTATTTCTAGTACTCTAGAAAATGGAATGTGCTAACTTATACTTATTTTCATCATTTATTGGATCCTTTCTAAGTAGGAATATAACTAGTTTACCTTGAGGAGAATTTCCTTGATATATATCCTTTCACCCCTAGTACATGTAAACTTGTTACCATGAGATATTTATGCTAGTGAAATTTATTATGAATGTGATGAACCACTTCAATGCCTATGATGATAAAGGTGTATACTAAAAGATAAAAAAACACCATGGCCATTATAATAATATTTTTTTAAGGATAATAAAAGTGGAATTGGCTCACTATGTAAGGGGAACTTCCAAAATGGTCCAATAAAGTCTATAAGCACTTCACCTCTATGTAGATCATTTCTACTTAAAATTAAATCTATTACATGACATTTGAGATGAATTGAACTTTATATATATATCTATATATATATATATATATATATATATATATATATATAATATAATAACATGGTTAAAAATAAATTTATTTATTTACTTAAAAATATCAAAACAAAATATATGCAATATTTTACAACAATATGCAAGCAACATGATTGAATCCCCTAATAATACCATTTCCAATTTATAACTAAATAACTTTGAATCAAATGGTTGAAAAAGTGTGTATCATTTTATAGGATAAATAGTCATTATTTCAAAGCTAAAAATATGTTCTAAGTCTTATGATGCTGAAGATAAGGTAACAAAGGATTTTTCATGCCCATATGGATAATCCTATAACCAACAATCATACCTTAACATAATATGCACCACAAGAAATGAGCCTATTTGGTTTCAATAATTTATTTTAAAATTTTATCAAACCTTTAATCCAATATTTTGGAAGATATAAATTTCCATTAATCATTCAAATAAACTAATTAAATTATTTAGTGGAGGATAAAATTATGAGCAAGTTGTGGTTGGTAGTAGTAGAAGATCATATCAACATGCAACTTTAAATCAATCCATCATATAAAATATGTTTGAATTCCAAATTTGTGAATTTTATCATCTATGAAGGTATTTTTCACTTCAAAAATTTATGAAATATTATTAAAATTATGTTGAAACTTATCTTTTAGGATATGCCAAGGTATCTACTCCTGGGATTGAGCATATTTTTTTAACAAATCATCTTGATCCATTTTTTAAAAAGTTTCAGAATTTTAATTTAGAGGACCATTGAAAATATAAAACCATAATAGTAGAGAATTATATTATACTCAAAAAAGTGATAATTTATAAATATCCTTATTCTAAACCCATATCTATCCTATAATATGTGTGGCATGATCATCTCCCAAAATGAGCAAATAATTTTGAGTCAAAAATACACTTTGTGATGTAGGAACATTTTATTAGAATAAAAAATATTGTATCACCAAGGATAGTTTATTCCAATATTGTGAATAATATAATTCATAAAGATAAAATTCACAAAGGTCTAGGTGACAAATTTTGATGAGTTACAATGTTTATAGGATGCATAAGTGGAGTAGTATGAGGTAGAACTACATAGTGGTGTATGGGTACATGAATAAGTTTATGTAAAAATGTGTAAAATTACTTTTTAGAATAAATTAAACTTGTAATGGGGTGGTTCATGATAAAATGGAGTGTACTAGATGTTTGAATAATGTTTAGAATGGCATTTAAGGTGCAAAGATAACAAGTTTTAATTTTTTTGCATTTGTAAAAAGGTATGAGAGGTTCATATATGCATAATGATATTTGATTTAAAATATAAGATGAGAAAAATTAATTATGATGGATCACATTTGGGTGTATACTAACACAAAAACACTCTCACAAACTATAGAGTTGTGTATTTTTAAGCACATAGATTTGAGGATGAGTGCAAAAATATAAAATCACATAGAGGATTTAAAAGTCGTGCATATGGAAATATTTACATAGATTAATAAATGAAGTGCACAAAATATGGGAAAATTATAAATTATTTATTATAGAAAATAGTGTTTTTAGTGCTAATGGTAATGTAAACTAAGCCACATAGAAGATAATAAAGTGTTAACATCATGATTTGGTGAAATCTAAATTAGTGATCTCTCTGGGGATAGATTATAATCAGTGGTTGATATTTTATGACCAACATACATATTAAAATATAAAATAGGTGAGATTATTTTCCAAAGTATTAATGAGGGTTTCTAGAGCAAAACATTTATATATAAGTGTTAGTTGCGCATTTGAGAAGATATTCTACTGAGAAGGAAAATTATGCCAAATTATAGATGGGGAGAGAGAAAGAGAGATAATGAATGGAATAATAAGGCCTTAATAATTGTGAATATAGGTATATCTAGGTTAATCCATTATTTTATGCAAATATATCATATTATAGATTGAACTAGAAAGTAGCCTATAGCTAATTCTGAAGATATAGAGTGAGGGAGAAGAACCTAAATCTAAGGACTAATTTTGATAGCCATAAAAACCCATTGTAATAGTTAAGAATATTATTATATATCATAACTCTAAATGTTTTATGAATAAAAATCATTTATTATAATAATAGTTTATGTGTGACTATGAGGGATGCATGGTTGAGGTATCCATTCACTATGATCCATAATTGCAATAACACTAGTTTGATATTAGATAAAAATGTAAAACCTTAATAGATATAGGGAGTAAAGTGGAACCTAAAATTGATATATTAATCAACATAAGTAATAATCTCATAATGTTAAATGTGATGAAACTATTACATCATCATTGTTAATATTAAAAATGTGGGTAGATAAATTTTAAAGGATGAACTATGTGGGATCACAATAGGAGACTTTGTAACAATAGTTTCATAAGTCCATAAAATCTACATAAGATTGTATCTAAGGAGTGGAGTAGTAAAAATCTTGGTGTTTCTGGTTTTGAAAAGGTAAGCATAGTGATCTACTTGAGGAAAGTGCCTAGTGTGTGGAAGGCATAGTAAAACCCCTACGAAATAGAAAAGGGATGCGTCGAGAGATGCACATAGGAGGGAATATTTAAAATATAAGGAGTAAGATTTTATTTGAGAGGTGAGTGATATGTATATTAAATTTCACATTAAAGTGGTAATACATGTGATAAATGAATATTACATATGAGTTTATGACTTTGAAAGGGAGTTAGATGGGTGAAGCTCTGGCATATCACTAAAAGTCTATGCATAGAGAAGAGAGGGGACACATATTCTAACTAGAGGACTAAGTATAGTTTGTGTGGATTTATTATCCATTAGGTGTGATGTGTAGATAATAAAGTCTAAATAATATGGATAAGTAGAAATACAAGGTGAGGCATGAATAAAAGTTAAAGATCTCAAGGAAAATAGATGGAATAAATTACATATTACATAATATATATACAAGGGAAAATGAATCTAATCTACAAATCAATCATAACCTAGAGAAGATAAATCACACTTACTCTTTTTCTTGTTGGTACATTTAGACAATCAAGTTCATGACCAAGGTGGATCCACTAGACTTAACCAATGGGTCCCTTACCATAATAATATAACTAGAGAATATTCTAAAGCCTCTAGTCAAGCAACAACATGCAATAACCCTAGCTAAGTCCTATGTTTTATATACTCACAAAGTAAATACAAAGAAAATCTAGTGCTCACTAAATCTTATGGCACAAAATGGGGGTAATAAACATAAAATTAAACATGCATAGAATAATTGTAATTAAGCTATGTATAGATATAACCCTAATGCATGAAGAGATAAATAAATTCAAAATCCATTATTTATACTAATTTTATCTACTAAAATAGAGGATTAATACTTAGAGATACTTATCTTGAAGATAAACCCACTGAGACTCAATCTCTCCCTTGTCAAAAGGTGATTCACAAGATGTTGTTGTGGTTTGTAAAGATCACTAAGATAGTCCAAAGCATCCAAGAATTCTCCATAATACAAGATTATTTTCCAATTATAAACCCTAAGTAATGACTCAAGTAGAATGGTGGAAGATCAAATTATAAATAATTACAAATGAATGATTAACTTTGTCTCTCTCTAATAAATGGTGAAAAATATGTCTATATATAGTTGAATCTAACCCTAAAACTTTATAAAAGTTTAGATGATAGAGTCAGCCCAATTAACCCTGTATTATTAATTTATAAAATTAAGTTAGGTATTGGTATGGGTCAGCCAAATCTGACCTAAAATCATAATATACTATTATAATTTAAGTATAGGGTTATCGTATGCTAACATTATTTGTTAAATATCAAAAATATTTTTTTGTCTTAGATAGGGGCTATTTAAGGTAGTGAATTTCTTGGAGGAGTGTGTAAGGGAGGTTTCAAATCTTGTGGAAGTGTGTAGGAGAAGTTTTTTTTAGTTGTAAGTGGTGGTATAGGGGAGACCAATATTATGAAACACCAATGGTCTACCCACCCCTTTATTAGTACACCCTTTAAGGCATGTGTTCAGAGAGATTAAGACTTGATGGGTTCCTGCAAGAGAGAAATAATTAGTAATTGATAAAGTTTGAAATTATTATGTGTTTACATATGCCCCAATCTAATCTCATCACATCTCACTTAGGTGTAACAAGGGATGGTGCTCCAATAAAAGAACATAGCAACATAATGCTAAAGTTAAATAAATTACAATATTTTAAAGCATAAAATAAATGAAAGTAAATGACTAAAAGGAAATAAATAAAAATAAAAGTAATGTATACATACCTTGAATTACCTTTATCACTGATGGCTATCTACTATGTTTGTAGTATCAATCACGGAGGGCATAGACATTACTTTGGATAAACCAAGGATACAAAACTAAAGAGAAAAAATATAGAAATACAAGAAATCCAAGATAATTGAATTATGTAGCCATGATGTACTTAGAAATTTCATAATTTGGAGTGATAAATTCTAAGATAGGACCAAATGACCAAGTCAAAATTTAGAGTAAATCAAGTAACCTAAAATCCAAGGCTACTAAATGGATGAAAAACTCAAACAACTAAACATTAAGTAAGAAAGCTAAATAAACCAATTCAAAATAAGGATATAATTAAAAATGGTAATTAGACATCAATGTAACAAAAGTTAATAATAATTAATTAAACAAACATGGGAAAGTAATGGTAAAATAACATTGATGACTAATCAATAACAATCTTTACTTAATCATCAATGGAAAATGTACATGAAAAGATAGAACAAAATTTGTGAGTGAGAAGTAATAGTCCAATATAACTCAACAATAAATAAGGTACATGAAAGTAAAAAACATATTCAATTGTCTAAAAATAGAATGGAAATATTGAAATAGACATAGTTATCCAAAAAAAAGGAGGTACAATAGAAATAGATGAAATTATCCAAAAAAAGGATTTGTAATTTAACAAAATAAATAAAACCAAGGTAATTCTATAAATTTAAAGAAATTTTATAAAGAAGATAATCCATAGACACTCAATCATACTATTTTGTTCTAAGGATAGATAAAACTTAAATAATGTAGTGCTAACATGTTTTAATATGTGAAGAAGAGGGAATATAGAAGTGGGTAAATAGATTGAGAATCAAACATTCCTATCAAGGGGGAAAATGAAATGGGAGGTAGGGGAAATTAGTGAAAAATCAAGGTAGAGAAACTCTTTATCAAAGTTAGGACAATAAATTAGGTTTGTCAAAACAAGAGTACTTTCAACATTAAAGAATCTAAATAACTTTTCCTAACCACAAAAATCTTGGATTATCAAATTAAGTATGAATATAATCCCATGAAGGATATATGCATGAAAATTAAAATTTACCTACCTTACCACAATATATTACCCATTCCTCATGACCCCTTAGAGATCTGTTAATCTACTGCAAAGATTGGGTACTTGCACACTATAATTTTTTTTTGAATTATCCTATCATTATTTATTAGCCTATCATACCCCAATAGACCTTGGCTATAGTATGAAGGTAACTGTGAAGCTTGAGTTTTGATTGGAGATAGGAGATGTGCTATAAATCATGTATTTTGGTGTGATGTTGAATTTTGAAATCATATGTTATCTTTTGATCATTTCCTTTTGTTTTAAATGATTTTGATTTTAAATTTTTATGGATTTTTCTATTCCTCCTCCATATGAATTTGGAGAACCAAACATGGATGCTAAAAATGACTATCATTTGAAAACTTTGGACTTGTTAGCTATGAAATTAAATTTAGAGATCATGTTGTCTAAGAGTCTTATTAATTCATGTGAAATAAAAGTTTTATATTAAACTCAACCTTATTTTATCTAAAGTTCAATTAAAGTAAATGAAATCAAGGGGAAAATAAAATGAAACAATTTTAATTACTTCAAATCATAAAAAAATGTGACAAAGTGAAAAGGGATACAATGACATGTAAGTATGATTCTTATCATAGGAATATGGGATCTCAAAAGAAATAAAAAAACAAAAACCAAAGTTGAGGATATGGGATCATGAACTTGTTAACATTTCTTAAGATTATAGAAAAGGAAAACATGGTTGAACAAACATGTTTTGAAATAAAATGGTTATTTTATGAGTAGAGCCTAGTCCTATCCATGGTATTACACTACAACTAATAATAGAGAAACCAAGTGGGTGCACAAAAGGAAAATTTGGTATTTACAAGGAGGCCTTGGTCTTATGCATGGTCTTACACTACAAATCAAAAAAGAAAAACCCAAGAGGGAGAACAAATCATGTGAAAAATAGTAAAAATGGTATTTGTGAGGAAGGATTGGTATTATCCATGGTATTATACTACAATTCAAAAAAGAGAAACCCAATAGGGTGTAAAATGCATTTGAAAATAAAAAACTTGATATGAAAAATCAATATATGAAATTGAAAGGAAATCATGAGGAAAATTGGATCCCATCCACAGTATTACAATTCAACTCATGAGCAAAAGAAACCAAAGGACCAAGGGAAGGAACTAAGGTTTATGTAAAAGGAGGCTAATATAGAATGTGAGATCCATTTATAAATCCTACAAGAATTTTTAGTAGGATAGTATATATAATTATTATAATAAGGAAAAAAAATTAAGTAAAGTATTTCTTCAAAAATTATGCATTAGTGGGTTATTTAAAAATAGGCCTTCATTAGTTTGGAGGTGATACGTGCTAAGACCAAGAATGTATTTTACTAAATAAGGGCCCCACCATTTTTGTGAAAATTTGTATTATTTATCATGGATATAGTCTAACTTAAGGACTAAATTACCAATATTGAAAATGCTAATTCTATCCTTTTTATTATGTTGTTTGGTGATACAAGTCTTGTATTGGTGGTTATGTTGAAGATGATAGAATATGTTCATCAATAAGATCAAGATATTAAAGGTGAGATTCACATAATTATTTATTCAAAATGATACTTTGAAGAGATATATGTAAGGAGGGAAGATCAAATTCTAATGGTAACAAAGATTTAGAACCATAGACTAGCAAAAATGGTATTGCGCAAGTGGAAGTATATATGATAGTACAATAGGATGGAAGTGTGAGATATAAATGAAGATGCCAATATGTGTGGGTTTTTTAGATGGCATTTTTTATAAATTTGTTGAGAATTTTGTTAGTGGCCTCAGCTTGGCCATTGCATTATGGATGGTAAGGTGTGGAAAATTTGTGGGATATTTTAAATTTAGCAGTACAAATACTTCATGTCCTTGTTCTTTAGATTACTACCATTATCATAAATTATAGTATGGGGAACTCCAAATTAAAAATTAATTTAGTTAAGGATAAATTTATAAATAGTGGTTCTTGTGACATTGATAGGAATCATGGTTTACACCATTTGGTAAAGTATTCAATAGAATTAATGATAAAAACATGACCATCTTATGATCAAGGTAGTTTCCCAATGAGATATAATCCGAATATGGATAGGGCCAAGGAGATTACATAGTTTAGAGCACAACTAGTGATGAATGGGTTATATCATCATGAATTTTGCAAGGACTACACTTTTTTTTAATCAAAATTGATAGCATCCTTTTCTAATGTATGCCAAAAGTATCCCATACACATTTATGTGTTATATCATGTAAAATATAATGACCACAACAAATTTTTCCATTATCTTATTAAAGGAGAGGAGGTACCCATTATTTCATCACACAATAGATCAGGGTACCTTCTACATTACTATAATAAAGGGTGTTATATCAAAAGATATATTTAAAATCTTATTTATAAATTCTAGTCTTTTCATGAGAATATATGTTTAGAGGATAGGTTTGATGTTTAAGGAATTGGATGATGTTTTTATACCATGATCTATGTCAAATAGTGGTAGCCTCAATGTGATATTTAAGTGAATCTTTTGATTGGATAGAATATTGTGGCTTTCTTATTTGAATAATAAATTAGGAATCATTAAGTACTTGATGTGGATGAAATATGGATGTTGAAGAAGAAAGAGAATCAATGATAGAGTTTTCATCTCTTGAAATTGTCTCATTGGTATAAGAGGAAAACTCTTCGGTGAGTGTTGCATCCATTTCATAATAAGGGATAAAATTTTCACTTTTACACTGGTAATCACCATTAACCTGGTAGCAACAAAGTTGGGAGTCACCCAAAGTGTGTAGATATGGGATATCTAAGATAAGTGTTTATTGCATACCTAAAATTAATGCTTCATATTATACCATGTTATTAGTGACATCAAATGTTAACTAAAATTACAAAGGGATTATTTTACTATGAGGGTTACTAAGAATACAACCTATCTCAGCTCCTTGGAGGTAACTGAGACCATTAAAGTCAAGGGCCCAGGATTTTTCATGCAAATTGATAATGACTTTAGGAAGATTTTGGATACCTAATTTGGATTTATTAGTATCATGAATGACATAGGTATATTCTATATTTTTTTATCTAAGTTAGTAGTGAAATTATGAAAATAATTTTTAAGAGAGATATCCTTATTGAGACTTTCAATATGGGTATGTGCATGGAGTTGGGGGATAATTTCATGGACATTTTTAGTAACAATATCATTTAATTAAATAACATGATCATGTTATTTAATTAATGTGATCGTGTTATTGAAATTATTGCTTGGAAAATATCAAGACATAATGCATATGTGTTATTGAAAAAAAAATAACATGTACGTATTATTAAAAAAATAATAACCCATACACGTTATTGTAAATTTAAATAATGGGTATGCATTATTTAATGTGTACACATTATATAGTGTATTATACAATGTGTATGCATTATATAACATGTACTCATTTCTTTGTTATAAGTTTAAACCAATTCCATGAGCATTTGGGAGTTGCACATGAAGCCAAATTTGTCCATAAGCTTATATTTACTACTCTAAATGTTAAGTATGAGTTTACATTTATATTATTAGTCTTAAAATCTAATAGAGTATACATTTACATTTCTTATAATTTAAATTTATTTTAGTAAATATAAGAATGTAGGGTCACTCAACATCTGATAGAGTTGGTCTCATATTTATATGCCTTACAATGTGAAAAATAGTTTTTCAAAATCAAATCAAGTTAGTAATTAGGCATATTTAGGGTCTAAGTATTAAACCTAGGGATTTCATGACATAAAGTTTGTAATTGATATCCATTTTTGGTAAACATATAGTCATTTTTAAGGTTTTTGTGCCTTCGAGATTGATTTTTGGCATTTATAAGAGTATTAATTTTGTCAAAATTGAAGTTTTCAAACCACTCACTTTGAAATTGATGTAAAGTGGTGTTATTGGGGTAACATAGGTCACATTGATGACTTTCACACATCAAACAACTAATTTGTGTTAATTTCACTTATTCATCATCCTTCTCTCATCCTTGATCACTTCCTACTCATGTATCATAACCCCTAATCACTCTGTCCTCATTATTCATTATCCCTAATCACTCCCTCATGATCCTTGATTACTCCCTCATTGACCCTCATTATACCTTATCATCCCTAATATCTTACTCATTATCCCTCGCCATCCCTCATCATTCCCTCATTGACCCTCACCATCCCTCATTATGTTTAATCACTCCATCATAATCCCTAATCACTCCCTCATTGGCTCTTACCATCCCTCATCATCCATAATCACTCCTTGATTAGCCTTTACCATCCCTAATCAGTATTTCATCATCCCTAATAATTACCTCTTCATCCCTCATCATATCTAATCACTCCAATATTGACCCACTCCATTCCTCATTATTTATAATCACTCCCTCATTTTTCCTCACCATCCCTCATGATGTAGATCCCTACTGCATAATCTATTTGTCCAAACTCTTTGCCAATATCCACGTAGATTTCACTTTGTATTTTATTGCTTGATCTATATCTTTGGACCCTACACACATTTCAAATTAACATCTAAATTTTATTCATTTGATTTCATTTATTCTCCACCATTCTCTAGATAGTCTCATTAAACTCTTCATTCTATTCTCCTTACTCAATTCATCCAATCTCTCTTACTTTGAGACTATCCCCCTTAATAATATTTATGCTTTATAACAACTTGGATCAAATCTTGTCTCTAGTTCCTTAGGATTTAATAAGTCTCTAACAAAATTATTTCCACTCCTTTGAGTTCTCTCTCTAACTTCTTCTCAACCCTACTTAACTTCTCAACACAATCCTCATATCATACACTACATCTTACTATATCATAGACTCTTATTGAAAACTCAAATCATCAAATAAACCTCATTTATGGATACCCTATAATATATCCCATTTATTCACAAATATCAAGGCTTTGGTTCAACTATTTGATAACTTCTTTTGGCTCTTTCTACTCTTGAATTAGGTCTTTAGGTTTATTTCTACCTTGTCTACCACACATTCCTCCCCCATCCATAATTATCCATAATTAAACAACTTAAAATAACTATATTATATTTTTACATGTTTAAATTAAAAAATTCACCAAATTTTATTAGTTATTGATAGTTAAAAATCCTAAAAATTCATTTTGAAAGTAAAAACCATAATACAATGTTTGGATTGGTTTCACATACTTGAGAAGGGTCAAAATGAGATTTCAATCTTATAAAGGTGTTCATAATGAATTTGAATATTTTATTAGGTTTTATTTTACCCTATTCACATTTTATAAGTGTTGTATTTCCATTTTTAAGATATAGTAGATTGGCTTAACCAAATTTGAATAGACTATGTACTCAGTCACATGTGTGTAGTAATCCAAGAAGAGGTTATTTATAATAATTCATTATAAAAAGGGTTATGAATAAAAATTATGGTTTAAAATAATTTTAATAATGTTTAAAAACTTTAAAAAATCAATTATTTCTATTTATAACACTCAATTTTCCAATTTTCACAAGATACCACTTTGACTATGTTAAGTTTCTTGATTACTGCAAGACTGCATTAGTTTTCTTTCTACTCATCCAAATATATGAAATCTACTTGAAAGAATATAAAACATAATTATAATATGGGAATCAAATCACCAACATATACATTTTAATTTTCACTCCAATACATGCATATACCTTCTCACCCAGATGTATACTCAAAACTTTTGTTCATAAAAGATAGTGTTGTGTTGTTTAACATATAATGTCCTTAGAAAAATAAAAACATACAATGTTTAAAGAATATTAATTAATTTTTATGTAAATATAATAATTAATCATACATTATAAAATCCCACCAAATATAATCTCCTCTTCCACAAGACTCTAACTTTCACTTAGATTTCAAGGCATCGTTTGTAAAGGCATAGGGTATATAGTTTGTAATTTGAACATTAAAAATATTTGAAACTCAAATGAAAAATTATATAATCACCATCTAAGAAAAGGTAGTTTAAACTTACAACTCACAAAAATAACGCAAAGAACTTGTTACTAATCACATTTCATGATCATGTACACTGTCAACTATCTTTGCACATATTCAAGAAGATGCAGGGTTTGTTTGATTTTTTGTTTACAAATAATCAAAACTTGTTTTTATTCAATTTTTTGTGGTTCTTTTTCTTGATCATTTTTAATCATACTACCTCCAACTCTCTTGAATCTAAATCTAAATACAAAATAAGACATGGACAAGACTCTTATTACCAAATAACCATCAACTGAATTCTAATTTCTTTTGTATGTTGAGAGTGTCCTCAACTAACTCAAATAATAACATATTTATAAAATATGAGTTTATGTATATGTGTTGTAACATCCTAAAATCCTTACTAAAGTCTAACTACACTAAATTCAATGTTTAACTTCTTGAAACAAGATTAAAGTCTTTATGAAAGTTCAAAAATTCAAATGAAAGATTTGGAAGGAAACTCCAATAAAAAATAAAATTAAAAATTGACACAAAAATAGAAACTTAGAAAGAATCCTATAGACTTATTATGACCTTTACCACCTTTTAAAGACTCTAAACATGTACACTAGATCATTATTTATATAAGGTAGTGTTACTCCTATATCACCTCATCATCATTAATTACTGCTTCATCATACCTCATCATCTCTAATCACTCATTAATTATCCCTTATCTCCCATAATCACTCCCTCATTAATACTCACCATCACTCATCATCCCTAATCACTACCTCACCCTCCCTAATCACTCCCTCATTAACCCTCACCATCCCTCATCATACCTATTGAATCCTTCATTATCTCTACTCAATTATTCCTTATCCCTCCTCATACTTAATAAATACATCCAATAACTTGATGGTGTTATTTTTTTGGATTTTAAAAATGTTAGGAGATACAAGTGGAGAGTTGAGTTTCAGCATAAAATATAAGACTAGTGATCAAAATGATGTGGAGGAAAATTTAAAAAACAAATATTTAACACCTATGAAAAATATGGGCCTATTAGAATTGATGTAATTCACAATTGAAAATCCACCATAAAAAGAGAAGAAAGTAAAACCACTATAGCACCAAAAATGGGTAGTAAATACATGAGGATCACCAAGCTATGCAATTTCCTGAAACCAATCAATTGATTTTCATATGAGGACATTTTATGATCTAATTAATTATATTTAAGGCCTTATATTTATATGTATATTGATTGATTCATCATACTAGAGAGTGGAAAATAATTTTCAAATGATTGGAATAAGTAGTCCAAGATCGGAAAGTGGTGCTTAATTCATAACTTCAATATTCAATCTAGTAAGGAGTGTCACACTATGAGATCTCTACTTACACATATTGAGAAGTGGGTAAAAGTTATATATCATTATAAAAATTTAAGTAGATTATATATTATGATGCCTATTATATGTTTGGTGCTTAAAATATCTCTACTTTCCCCAATAATAAATACTATGAATTTAAAATATTGTTTCATTAACAAATGTAGATAAATGGTGGGACAATACATTTCATCATTTCTAATGAAAGTTAGAATAATTTAATATCTCTTAAATAATATATTAAAAAATTAAACTTTAAATTTAGACATCATCCATAACCATACGCTAGTGTATGGTATAGTGTAGGACTTGATAAATGGATCACCTAATAGTGTCACTTGGTGTACAAAATCAAAAATTTTAAATATGGAATACTTTGTGACATATCACCATTATAGGTGTGTGAATTTTTACATGTGGTCAACCATGTATTTACCATTGAAATTTAGTCTATAATGTAAATCCTTGAAATTTTAGAATAGATTGTCTAGATATGAAATACCATATATAGTAGTTAGTTCATAAGAATTCAGTCATTAGTGCCAGGAAGTATAATAATATTCTTAGTTCTATTAAGAAGTATATTGTTAGTGGTAATAATTAAATGTTTAATGAAATCATTATGTCACTATATCATAGTTTGGTTTATCCAAAAATAACAAAGATGAAATAATTGAACCATAAACTAGATGAATACAAGGATATTTTTTTAGTCGCCTATATAAGTTCTTGCATACTATACACTAAAAGATACTATTGATTTTATCACTTAAATAACTCTACCTCAAACCTCTTTATAAAACATATCATTTCTAGAGAATGAATAGATAAAGTGGTAGATCCATGAAATCATGGATAATGGACACATCATACCCAAATCATTGCCTTGCAGAAACCCAAATGTGTTTGTACCAAAGTTGTGAATCAATTAAAAAAATATTAACAAGATTAACATGAAGAACTATTATCCTCATTTAAATTGATTAGGTATTCTAAGGATGAGAATTGAGTGATTAGGGATGATGAGGGATGCTGATAATCAATGAAGTGGTTAGGGATGATAAACTTGAGTGATTAGAGATGATGAGAGATAACTAAGGTCAATGAAGGAGTGATTAGGTATGAAGAGGGATGAGGAAGGAGTGACTAGGGATGAGGAAATGATTATTTATGATGAGGGATGAGGAAATAGTGATTATGGAATATGAAAGATGGGGAGAGAGTGATTAGGGATGATGAGGGATAGTGAGGGTCAATGGGAGAGTGATTATGGATGATAAGAGAGTGATTAGAGATGACTAGGGATAGTGAGGGTCAATGAGGGAGTGCTTAGGTACAATGAGGATTGATGAGAGAATGATTAGGGGTAATGATGGATGAGTAGGAAGTGATCAAGGATGAGGGAGGGGTGATGATCAAGTGAAATTAATAAGTAAAGTGGTTGTTTGATGTCTGTAGGTCATCAATGTGACCTACACTACCCCAATAACACCAATTTGCATCAATTTCAAAGTGAGTGGTTTTAAAAATTTAGTTTTGAAAAACCTAAGACTCCTATAAATGATAGGAATCAATCTAAAAGGTATAAAAACCTTGAAAATGACTATATGTTTACCAAAAATAGATATCAATTGTAAAAGTTATGTCCTAAAATATCTAGGTTTAATACTTAGACCCTAAAAATGCCTAAGTACTGACCTGATTGGATTTTGAAAAAATATTTTCCACATCATAAGGTGTGAAACTATGAGACCAAATCTATTAGATGAAGTGACCCTAATTTCTTATATTCACTAAAATAAATTTAAAGTAAAAGTTTAAAAATGTAAACTTATACTTAACATTTAAAGTAGTAAATATAAGCTTATGGACAAAGTTGGCTTCATGTGAAACTCCCAAATACTTGTGGAGTTGGTTTTCAACTTATAATAAAGAAACATGTACATGTTGCATAATACACTATATAACACTTACATGTTAACAACATGTATTCATTCTATAACATGTACGCATTATTTAAATTTAAATTAAAAACTAAGCCTTTAGGCTTAGAAATGACTTGGATTTCTGAGCCAAAGGCTTAGGACTATGCATCTACAGCTAAAAATGAGAGTTTAAAGAAAAACCAACAAATTTAAAATTTAATCATCAATTATGATATGGATTTCAACATCAAAATTATAAAAATTATTACCATTATGATGAACACATTTTCCTCTTTCTATATGTATGATTTTTATAATTTTTGGGCTATTTTAAGGGTTAAAACTATATTTATTTCTAACAACACCTTTTTTAGACCACTACATGCCTCACCCATACATTCCCATTCACATTTACCTCATTTTTTTTTATTTGATGTAAATACAAAAATAATTATATGGTAACAAACTAGGCCTAATTTTACACACATAAAAAAAAAACATTTTTTGTTTTTTTTAGGTAGTTAGGGTGGATCACATAGATGGCTATTGATTTTTTGTTAGTTTTCAAGATATACTTAATTAAAATATTCATCAAAAAAATATAAAAAAAGGTTTGTAACACACTAGAATATCTAATCTAAATATTCACCAAAGGGTTTCTAACAATATTTAACGATACTCAAAAAATGGTGGGTCAAATAGAATGGTATAATTCAATTTTTTCTTAAAAAATAGGAGATCCTCTTCAAATTTTAGATTTTTAACCTATTTATACTTACCATTTTTCAAATTTTTTTTTTTTTTTTGGAAACTAGACTCAAAATGATACAATTCATGTTTTAATACCATCTTCAAATTTTTAGTGTATCTATCTCTAATTTTTTACAAAATTTCACATTTCTAAAATTTCAAAAAAATCATTTCCATGGGTAGGCCCTTTGTTGTCCCCCATGTTGGTGCACTTACCCATATAGATAATGTTGTCATTGGGTAGACTATCTTGAAAGTTATTTTTAGTGGGTATGGGTGTTGTTGAAAATTGGTTTGTAATGTCTTACCTTTTGATAAATTTTTGCATTATGATTTGAAGGTCAAATTACATCAAGAGAACCATCCATTTTCCAGTTCTATCTCCAAGTATAAATGCTTAGGATAAAAATTGATGAACTAGATCAGAATGGACAATGACATAGGTGTTTTGATAGAGCATGAAGTGATGGAGATTTTTATCTCCAAAGTAGGTAGTGGGGCAATTACATTCTACTTTAGTATAACATTTTTTTTAATCAATGAGGCCTGAACTAATATAGTAAATAACATATTCTCATCTAGTATCATCTTGTTGAGAAAACACTGCCTCAAATAATATATGAGTATAAGAGGTGTACAAAATCAAAGGAGAATCACTGGAAGGTGTAAAAAGGGTGGGCAAATGGAGAACTTATTATTCCATGTTATTAAATGTATTTTGACAAGGATCAATCCACTCTAGAGCATTACCTTTTTTAATAAGGGAATTAATAGAGTATTGTGATAAACCATTTATGGGATAAATTAATAGATTAGACCAAGCTTACCAAGGTAAGTGTGAATATATAGAATGGCATGAGGAATGAGCATGTTGAATATAAAATTTATTTTAGTGAGATCGACATCAATACTTTGATGAGAGACTAAGAAACCTATTAGTTTAATAGATGTAATGCCAAAGACACATTTGTATGGGTTAAGTCTAACTTTACACTTCATTAATTGATCAAATATGATATCTAGATTAAAAAATATGGGTTGTGAAAATTTTTGATTTGGAAATGAGTTCATACACATAGGTTTCCATAATCTTATGTATAAGATCATGAAAAATTCTAGTCATGGTGCATTGAGAGACAACTCTAGAAATTTTAAGGATGAAAGGAATTTTAACATAATAATGAGTGCCCCATTCTATAGTGAATGTTGTTTTGTGTTGGTATTTGGGGGATATGTGAATTTGATTATAGCCTAAAAAACCACCCATGAGTGACAACATTTTGGATCCAACAATGGAATCTATAATGTCATCTATTGAAGGTAATTGAAAATTATCTTTGGGATATGCAATGCTAATATTGTATAAGTTGATGCATATGTCAATAACCATGGTGATTTTTTTATGAATCGATTAATGTTTGACACCTATTCAGAATAGTCCACAAGTTTAGTAAAATTAGAGTCTAATAGTTTGATAATTTATTTATGGCGTAGGGTCGGAACTTACAATATTTTTGTCAGATGGGTTTGTCATCTGGGTATGTGATTATATTGTTCACAATAATATAGGGTTGATACCTAAAATTTATTCATATGACCAAATGAAATTATCATGATATTTATTTAAAATAGGCTAAATTTATCATTTTTGATTGATGTGAGTTGTCTATAAATTATTATAAGTCAAGGACATGATGGTGTGTTATATTCTATTAATGTAGTTTTTTTAATTAGCATAGTATTTCCATCTTTAAAATGATATGGATAATTTGGAAGAGAATAAATGGGATTTGTTTTGGGTTATATGTTAGAAATTAAGTTATTAAAATGAGGATCCTTTCATTTGAAATTCTCATGTTTATGATGTTGCCAAGGAAGTTGAGATTTTATGGCATGGAGTAACTCAAGTATGGCTTCAGCACTAGGGATCATGGGTAAGGGTCCATATTATTCCATGTATAATTAAAGATAAATGATTTTTATAAAATTTTGATCATATTTATAATGTATCTATCGTACATATGTTTCCTTGGCATCCAAGGTAATCTTGGGTGTAGGTGAAACTATAGATGAAGGCTGATTAGATTCAATTGGAATGATAATCAGTGTATCTTTAGAATCATGGATAGGGAGGGGATTTATTAAAGTGACTAGTGAGATAGGAGGTATATAAGGTTATGTAAGTTTAAAATTTATGAGAGTTGAGATTTGTTAAACAACTCAATAAGTATCAGGAAGTGGAGAATTAACTAGACACACATGACCTTCAAGTTCTAGCTCAATATCCATAGAAATAGCATAAACATCTTAGATGAAATCATGTTTTTTAGTTAAGGTTTGTTGATAGTGTTGAACATCCAAGTGTCATTATTGATCTTCAACCATGATGTAGTTATCATCATAAGTGGGAGAGATAGTACATACTTTTGTCTCTAGAGGAGAATCAAAAGGAGATACACCTAGATCACTAAATTTAAGAGGTGACATGGTTAAATAGTATTGAAATAAATTTCCCACTCTATATTTATTATAGGTGAAGTCATCTATTGTGTAATATGATTCATGTGTATTACATGGTAGAGGAAAATTGCTTATCTCATTGGTGAGAGGGATGGTACGATCACAAGGTAGAAAGGAAAGAGGGAGCCACTAGAAAATTTGAGGTAGTTTAGGTAGTATTTCAAGTTTTTAGAATTCATTTATCTCATCATCATCAAAGTAGATAAGAGTGACCTATAAATATGCATTCATATTTATGAATTCAAGTAAAGGTGGACTATTATTTCTTGGAATATTTGGAATATGATACTAAGATTTTGGGTTGGGAAGCTGAATACTCCATGTATTTCAACCTCATGTTTATACCATTTCCCATTATGAATAAACTTGATACATTGGATATTTAAAGAGGAAATAATATTCATGTGATGTGTCCATGGGAGACCTAGGATTATATTATAAAATAATGGCAAGTTGATAACCATAAGCTTGGTACATATAGCTTTGGGTCTAGTAGTAGCAGGGAGCCAAATACAACTATATGCATCTAAAACTACTTACCTTATTCTATAACCACAATGTTAATCGATTAATTAAAATAATATTAAATATTTCCTACATCCCATAAACATTTCTACATCCCCCATGACCAATTAATCACCATATTATCCCACTAATAATCACACTTAACTTTTAATTCTATTGCATTAACTACCCACAAGCCCACTTGCAAATTAAGAATTCACTTTTATTTAACTACATCATAGCCAACCTACCACCCTAGCTTCTCCTACATCCCTATGAACCTTAAACCTTGTGTAGTATCCATATAATCCCCATTATCCCTTAAACTAACCTAGAAGTCTCTAGATCTAGAGAAGCCTCTCTAAGATTCTATAACTCTCCAAACTAGAGGACTTTTAAATAATTAAAAAATCCCCCAAAACTTCCCCTATCAATATATAAATACCCATGAATATAGCATGGAAAATATAATACAAATCCATAAACCTTATATATACTCTCATACTATCAATTTAAAACAATCCATATACTCTTACAATCCATTCAAACATCTAAGGAAGCCATTAGAGTCATCTTGAAGCTACCATCAAGCAATCCACATATGAATCAACTTACATTAGAATCCATTGGAAAATATTGGAGAGAAGATACAAGGAACAAGGTGATGGTTATTTTTTAGTCTTAAATTATTGATATTTCCTTCATTTCCCTCCTTTTGATGCTATTGTGATTTTGGGTTTGAGTTATTATTTTTAGTAGTTTTAATCAATAAATCAAAAAGGCAATCATACATTGATGACCATAGTAGGATAACCCTATCAAATTAAATATTTTGAATGTTAGAAGAATTTTTATATCTTGTAGGACTAGTTGGATGAAGAGAAAGCTTTGAATTTCATTAAATTTTTATGTCTAGGCAAAAGGCAATTGTGATCTGCAAATCATGATATTTCATTGATAGAATTGTTTAACAATCTACAATTTTTCACTAGCCATACTCTCTAACCCATAATGGTTAGATATTTTTTTAGGTTTTTAACCTTTTTCAATAACACATATCATAAAAGGCACATTTGTGGAAAATTTATGGTTTTGATTATTAAAACATGGTTTTGTGGGATAATTTTTTAAATTCAAATAGTCAATCCTACACACATCTTTTTCTTTTATATAGGTTTTATTCTAACTCATTTGTATTAAAAAGTTAGAGATAAATTCTATCAGTTTTAAAATTATTAGTTATTTTATATTAATCAAAACCACTGATTTATAGTCATGTTATTGAAACAAAGTTGTGGTTTTGCCTTTGTAAAAGGCATTTTTGACATTAGTTATAAAAACATTAGTCCAATCTACTAACTAACAATTTTATTTCTCTATTTTATTATTATTTTCTCAAAAGAGGAAGGAGGTGCTACCTAAATTAATATAAGATATCCCTACATACCCCTCTTTCTATGTGGTTCAATACCATAGTTTTTAAAAGGTGATTTTGTTATCTATAGTCAATTTTGAATATAGATAATATGTATTTAATTTGATAATTTAGATAGTATGTTTACTTAGATAGAATCTATTAAAAATTTTGTATACATTATTTTGAAAATATTCTATAAATATTCAATAATTTATAATTACTTTTAAATTGGCCTTAGGACTTTATTGACTATTCTGTAAATATCAAAATTTCATATCATAAAAAGTGATATTGATAGTGATAGTCAGTTTTGTACATTAATCAATTTTAAGTAAATAGCTAAAAATATACAATTTATTAAATATATTTGTGTTAATAATCTAAAATTAGTCATTTTAACATCTGTAAATATCTTAATCATCTTAAAAATATTTTGCCATTCTACTGCTAGATTTATTAGGTTTTCCTTTTACTACAAAACTGCATATATTGACTTGTGATATTTTCTTTTCACTTGTGATATTGATTAACCATGTATGGTTTTGAATAATTATCTCATTATGGTTAAGGTTAATAAAATCTTAGCAAAATTTCATACCAGCTAGTTGTGATATTGCCAAAACCTATGGTTTTGTATTCTTTGGAATCATTTTTGCACTAATTGAATATGTAATTGCATTTTTACAAAATTAAAGGCAATTTTGACTACTTTAAAACTAATAATCAAATTTTTACAAGACCACCTTATAAGGAGGCACTATATTAGTCTACTACCATGTGTTCTTGTAGGAATAGTGCCTAGCCTAAGGATTTTTAAATCTTGAACTTGTATATATCTTTGTGTGTTTGATTATTTATTTAATTTTCTCATAGTTAATTAATTGGATAAATAAACTTATATTTGCTTGTTTGTAATAAAATTTTAGTAATTAGGAGTGAACTAACATGGAATTCATCCTCATGCACTTTCCTAGTCACTAGGGATTGGTGACACATATTTCATAACCATGTATTCAATAAAACTCTATATTCTAGTAGAGTATAAATATCAAGGATAACTATTATTAGGCTAAGCAGTTGACCCCATATAATTCATCCATGAAAGGAGAAGAGTTAATTCTCTAAACCAATGATTAGAAAACACCCTATGTACGTTCATGTGTCTCAAGGAAACACCTAGACACCCTTGTGTATATGTAGTTTAAGACCTATCAACTGTAATAGGTGAGTTTCTATCAGAGCTAGTATTATGTCCCAAGTGAGCATAAAGTATATATTGGGTCACAAGGGTTCATTAGATTCTATAATGAGTCACTAGCCTCCATCCTCACTTGTAAATCTATTAAATAGTGCAAACATCAAGTTACACACCCTTTTGGTTGACTAATAATATGGATTATGATTGGGCATACTTGTTTATGTGTTGTGCTAAGGCCTATTTATTTTTGAATGAATTCATAATATCCATTTTATTACCTTAAAACACCTAGTGAAACTTTAGGATGTACCCTCTCTTAGGACTAAACCAAACTATTGCATCTCCATATCATCATCCACAACTTTTAGATTTTATCTTCAAACATAATCTTTAGTAGTCACTCATCATTATCTATCATAGTCATTGCTTCATTCAACCTATCCTTAATCAACCATTATCAAAATATATAACCTTGTTAGGTTTTATCTAGCACCCATCATCTTATCATATTGCCTATTCATACTTAACACCCATCCAATTGTCATCTTGATAGTGTGAAAGGGTGTTTAGTCATCTCATCTTATTTGTCTCCTTGCTAGATTGAACCTCTATAGGTTTGTTACTTTCATAATATTTGGAAACTAGATCTAGTCTTTAAAACCATAAATTTAAATCTAAATCACATCCAATCACATCTCTTAACCACTTTTAAATATTGGGTTAAAGACAAAATTAGTATCCAAAGTCACCTCCTCTTTCATCATCTTATATTAAATCCACCCCTAATTACCACTCTCATGTCACCTTCAAGATCTACCATGCCTATTAGAAATTGTGACCAAATCCTAAGAATGGAAGAATGATCTAACCAATGAAATGACATCCTTAGGATTATAGGTTAATAAATCTAGGATAATGAAGCAACAGATAGTGATATGCACACCCGTAGAGAACAAGACTAATTTACAAATGATTTCTTCAATAGTGATGAGGTTATGGCATAGTTTGATCAGTAAATATATGAGAATCATGATCAAATTCTTTCCCAAGTAATTAGAATTGGGAGCACACTACCCCCTACATTTGATCCAAGCCTCTTACAACATCTCATCCACCCATACACTAGAGCTAATACTCCACTCCATCAAGAAAACATTCACTAAGAATAGGGGAAAATAACCTTGTAGATCATGAATAGTAACTTGAAGAAGAACAAGAACCCCCATAAAAAAATTTCATTGAGGTTGATAGGAGGAGATCTACCTTGGAGGATTGTCTAGACCAATTGATTGATAAAATTAATTACATTGCCTCCAAATTTCATGATCAAAACTAAATATCTACTTCACCAAGACATATCACTAGAAATACCAATCATAATAAGTTAAGACCAAGAATAAGCTATGCACAAACATCTAACCCCTTTATGGACCCTTTATTTTCCCAAGATTAGAGGATGATGAAAGAAACTCTTCAATGTATTAATCCTCACACATAATCAATGAGATATAAGTATGAAGACTTATGTATATATCCATTGGATATGATAATCTTTCAAGTAACCTTCCTCGAACATTTTGAGATTCCTAAATTTTAAAAATATAAAGAGAAAGGGGACCCATGTTATCATATGCAAAAAATTTATATAGCATGCCACAAGGTTGCAAATGATGATGATTACCTTCTTAGACTCTTCCCCAAAAGTCTCATAGGATCAATACTATAAGGGTTTATTCATGTACCTAAAGGGTCTATATCTAGTTTTGGAGAGATAACAAAGAAGTTCATACAACACTTCTCCTTTAACATTAAACATGACATCTCCATTATATATCTTTATACTAATAATTAGAGAAATGGGGAGAGATTATCATCATTCCTAAAATGGTGAAGAAGCCTTGCTATCTAATTTCACTACACAGTCCATGAAAAAGGGTTAGTCAAGATATTTATTGAAAATCTCAATGCTAAATTAAAATACTAACTAAAATTATAGTGTACCAAATCTTTTGATGAAATCATAGAAAATGGTATTCAGATTGAAAAAGAACTCATTAAGAAGGGGATAATTAAATTATATACCCAAAATGAACAAGGTCAAAACCAAGATAATACTTTTTTGAGAAAGCTTAATCTCTTCAATAATAACAAAAATGGTGTATGGGATGGTGTCATAGATTCAAGACATATACAAATAATGCATAAATCCATCTACCACTAAAAATTAAAATGTCTCCACTATAAGGGTACCAAGGGGAAAAAAATAGATAACTAGAAAGAGGCCTCTAACTAGTCTTGGCATACCAAAATAAATATTCTTACAATAATTAATTACTACTAATATGATTAATCTCCTTTAAATTAATTATATGATAGCAAGCCATGACTAGATTGGTATCAAGAAGATGAATTTTGCTAATATCATAGAGTCAAGGGACATGATACCAAGAAAAGTATGTGGCTAAGGCACCTCATCCTAGATTTAATTGATAAAGGAGACATATAGGTTTAAGGGGAGAGACCTACAAGTCAATCTAAGAATAAAAAACTGGGTATATATTAGGACCCATTACCTAAGAATGATTAGAGGAAAAATAAACCACCCAAGGATTAAGATCAATCCTATACTTATACTAAAATTGACTATCACTCAATCCCATACTAATACTTTAATACCATTAATATTTTTTTCCCCCAAGAGCCCACACATTTACCATCCCCCATATATAAAATCAATAGGGAAACAATTGATTTTGTAGCTACTATATGGTGTGGCAAGATCATAACTCTTAGAGCACCTCCAAAAGACCCATCCACTCCCTCAACCTAGAAAGTCATTATCCCTAAGAAAGTCAAGTTATTATAATGAACCCTATGATATGGTTTAACAAATTAAGAAGACACTGGCCCAAATCTCTCTCATGGATCTTCTTAAAACATTCTTAGTACATTGGGAGATACTTGATCAAGTCTTAAATGAATTAAAAATGCCTAGGGATGTGGACACAAGTCAATTTTAGACTTTGGTGGGTCATCTACCACCTTCCCAATAGATTACTTTCAGTTCCTAGGACATGTCATTCATAGGCCCTCAACATAGCTATCCATTATTCATTAAAATATTCATTTCCAATAATACTATTCCATGGGTCATTATATATGGAGGGTCAACCCTAAATTTATGTAATATTGACTTTATTAAGCAGTTGGGGTACTTTGAGTCTTCATTAGGTCCTACCTTGATAATGATTAAAGTATATGATGATAATGAGAGGGTGTTTATAGGCACTATTTATCTTCTTATAGCCATGGGACACATGTTTCCACAAAAATCTAATTCATGTAGTGGATGTTGATCTCCCATATAATCTACATTTGGGATACCCTTGGATTCATGAGATGAGAGTGGCTCCCTCTACCTTCCACCAATGACTAAAACTACCTCATTTTGAAAAGGAGGTTACAATTACAATGTAAATATAACACTTTCATATCTATAAAATGGAACAATCTAATCCTACTTGATATTGCCCCAACACCATAGTTCCCCTTATGATATTAAAACTATGATATATATCCAACTTGATATTCTATCACCCACTTCATCTAAAACCCCTGATATTACTCATCATAAAATTAATACCAAGGGATGTGGGGAGTATTAATACAAAACCCTTTGTGTTGGAAACCCACCACTCTCCCCACATAGCTATGGGTCCCTGAACATGAGGTGAGATAAACCCATTACCTATCAATTTGGGTCCACAAACTTCACTACTGTGGATATGTTATTAGATGAATATTTTGAAGACCTTAATGATTCATGGTTCATTACTAAAGATAAGGCCCTAATATTTCATAAGCAAAAGTACCCTCATCTTCATAATATGAATCAAAATATGAACTATAAGTGAAAAATACTAGGAAGATATGAGAAAGGTAGGATATAACCTATAGGGGTTTAATAACACCCAAAAAATCTTGGCTAAGGGTAAAAAGCTTTGGATATTGGCCTAAGCACTATCTTTATGGATAATTCTTTGATTCGTAAAAAGTCTACCTCTAATGAATAAGTTGAAACTAGTTATATTTATAGTCTTTTAGAAGATATAACTACCACTATTTTTTTCTCTAACATTACAATCTCCACCATTAATGTCTTCCTTTACTATTCCACACTCATAGAATGGGATCAAAATAATAAGGCATATTTTGATATATTCTAGAATGATGAGGGCATTATTGGATATCTAGGAACTAAAGATTTTATGCCATTAGGAGAGCACAAGAAATGATTCTGTATTAATCTAAATGAGTCTGCATATTATGGACATAAACACATATCAATAAATCAAAATTTGGAAGAAAAATATGAAGAAAATGATCCCTCTCTAAATATGGAAGAAATTCAATCAACTCATGACAGACAAGAATCTTATCTAGAATTATATGTAGAGATTCTAGATGAATTTCCTTTAGCAAAAGAATTACCACCACCCCCAACATATCTACAAGACTAGTCACCTTCTCATATCAAGAAGGTCACTAGATTAAATATTGGAACAAATGAAAATCCTAAAATAGTTAAATTGGGGGAAATTCTTACATTTGATGAGCAATAAAACCTCATTGAGCTTATTAAGGAATATATCAATGTGTTTGGATAGAGTTATTTTGATATTCCTAAGCTATATCCTACTTTGGTAGTGCATCATTCAGTGGTTCATCTGATTGTCAAACTAATTAAATCAATACTTTGCAAAATACACCCCAAGATAGATCTATTAGTTAAATAAAAATTGCATAAATTATATGAATCTAGATTTATTCAGCCAATTTCTTACCCTGATTGGATATACAATATTATCTGTATGGTCAAACCATAGGGAGGAATCAAGATATGTACTAACATTTAGGACATAAATAGGGCATGCCCTAAAGATGATTTTCACTTGCCTAATATCAACTTGATCATGGATTATACCATAGGATATAAGATGCTTTCCCTCATGAATGGTTTTTTGGCTATAATAAAATTAAAATTAATTCTAAAAACCAAAATAAAAAAAAACATTTATTACTCCACGGAGGACCTTTTTCTACAAAGCAATTCCTTTTTGGTCTAAAAATGTGGGATCCACTTACCAAATGGGTATCACAGTGATATTTCACAATACAATGCATAATATTATAGAATATTACATGGATGATATATTGGGAAAGTTTAAGCTCCTATCAGATCATTATATAGTCCTAAGAAGAATTTTTTAGAGGCTTAGGGAATATGAGATCAGGATGAACCTTAATAGATATGTATTTGGAGTCACCTTGGGAAAAATTTTGGGGACCATAGTCTCTAGCTTAGGTATTGAATTTTATCCTCCTAAAGTAAAAGATAATGTTGAAATGATTCCTCATAAGAACTTGAAGTAATTAATAAGCCTTCAAGGGGAATTACAGGCCATCTATTAGTTTATATCATAATTAGAAGATAGATGTCATCCCTTAACCCACCTCCTAAATAATGGAGTTCATTTCAATTGAAACTCAAAATGTTAAAAGGTTGTTGATAATTACAAGTATTATTTAGTGAAGCCTCTAATCTTTTCACTGCTTATCTCAAGAGGGTTGTTACTTTTATATATTTTTACTACACCTTGTGCTATAAGGTCTCTAATAGCTCAACATAATGATGAAGGTAAATAAAGAGAAATTTAATCTCATATGAGCCCAACTACAATCCTATTAAAAAATATTGATTGGTTTTAGTCTTATACTCACAAAAAATCTGGCACTATGTGTTTAATAACCAAGTCAAGCTCATCTCAATGGTTGATCCCTTCAAGTAGAAGTTATCCAAATTAGATATAACTAGTAGAATGACCAAATGGATCATGTTATTAGGTGAATTTGATATTGATAATGTAAATAAAAATGCCATTAAAGGACAAGCCATTTCATATCAACTAACACCAATATCTGATACTAAACCATTAATCATAACCTTTCCAGATGAATCTATACTAATAATTGTGGAGTTAAATTATTGGAAGTTATTTTTTATGGATCTTTTAACATACATGGGTCAATATAAATAATCCTTTTGGTAACCCAATAAGGTGACCTAATCACTAAAGGCTTTTGAATTAATTTTCCATGCATGAACAATATTGCTTAATATGATGCATTAGTTGTTATACTAAAATTTGTCATCCAATGGAATATCTAGCTCCTTCAAGTTTTGGTGATTCTAAATTGATTAAAAAATAGGTAAATGAAGAGTTCCAAAAAAAATATGAGAAATTACTTTCCTATAAATAATTAGTGGACCAATTGAAGTAAATTTTTTAGGAAATAACATTTAAACACATCCCTAGGGGAAGTAATAAAGCCACTAACTCAATGGCTACTATTGGTTCTTTGATAGACTTTCCAGAAGATGTAATTGAAGACAAATTTTTAATTAAATAACTATTATTTACATCTCATCGATCAATGAATCATTATTAAAATAATATTATACCTGATCCCAGTCTACCCTAGTACCACAACATTTATACCTACCTCCATGATAATCTTCTACCACCAAACCTCAATAAAAACCAATGAAAAGCCTACATTCATCCCACATATTGTTATAACATCTTTGGAATCATGATCTATTAGTGAGGCTATGATGGGACCTTGTTGATATACTTGACATCAAAGGAGGCTATTATCACAATCAAGGAGGTCCATGATGGTGTCTATAAAGGCCATGTCAGTGGGATGGCCCTAGTCAAGAAGTTACTATAGACTGGATACTATTGACCCAAAATATATCATGATGCCTATAATTATGTGCATAAATGTGTAGCTTGTCAAAATCATGGTAATCTCATCCATGCCCCCACATAATAACTATAACCTGTAATGATCCCATGGCCTTTTTTTATATGAGGACTAGAACTTATTGTCACAATTAATCCTACATCATTTGATGGACGTAAGTTTATAATCATAGCTACAAAGTATTTTACCAAATGATTTGAAGTAATGTCACTAATTTATACCATAGGTTTACAAATATCAAAATTCATTTTGAATCATATTATTTTATACTTTGGGATCCCAACCAAAATTATATTAGATAATAAAAAATATTTCAAAAATCAATAAGTCAAAGACTTGTGCAATTATTATCACATTGAGAAGCATTTCTCTACACCCTACTATCCCTAGGGCAATGGACAAGTAGAAGTGACCAATGAAATGTTTCTCAAGATTCTCAAGAATATTGTTAATGATGCTAGTAGCTATTGGCACTTATAATTATATCAAACTCTTTGCTCTTACAAAACTAATGTTACAACACCTACTAGGGATAGTCCATATTATTTAGTCTATAGAGAAGAAGAAATCTTTCTCATTGAAGTTGAGATCACCTTCTTATGAATATATTTATGGGGTATGATTATTGATAATAACCACATATAAGAAAGGCTATAGGATCTCGAGCTATTAGATTAAAAGTGTCAAAATACCTTGGATAACCTTAGGGCATATCAGAATAAGTTTAAGGGCCAATATTGTAAAAATATCCAATCTATAAAATTCAAAGTTTGTGAATTATTCCTAAAATAAAATTAGAAAAAACCAATGCTAAATGAGAAAAGAAAGTCAAATTTGAGGCAAATTGGCATGGGCCTATGTTATTATTGCAAAATTTGGATTAGGAGATTATAAATTATCAACATTAGATGGTGATAAGCTATATGAGACCATGATTATTATGCATCTAAAGCATTTTTATACTTAAAAGGATCCCAAAATTCTTTGTCTTTAAGTCCCCACTCTTAGGGAAACACCCATACACCGTCACTCTATTCCATCCCATCATTTTCATAGGACCCTAATCCTAACAGTGGGTATAAAATATATGATTTGGGAAAATAAAGAAATATTAGTTTCAAAATGGGGAAAATCCTTGCTAAAAGTGCAAGGAGGATATCTATTTAGGAATCACATAGAACATCTAATCCACTTTCAAATATCTACTCATTCCATCATAATCCACATCCTAATCACATTTTCCTATATGAATCTTCTCCCTATTAGCATCAATTTCACCCACTTCAATCTTCCCCATTCATGCCTAAGTATAAATATGCATGAACCAATTAACCTCATCATTAAATAAGGGTCCTACAATATTTCTACTCCAAGATCTATAGTATGATTTATAACCAAATCCTGACTGTTCACTTTAGATCCTACAATTGTTATTATAATTGATTTTTGATCCTTTTATGGATTATTATTGGGCACAATTTACCCTTGAAAATACCCATTTAACCATAATACTAAAGTCATTTTTAAGTTTAAGTATGGTCATGACATTATACATATTTATAATTTTTCTCCTTTGTCTTTATTAACCTTTTAGATTATGTTTTAAAACACCAATCATTTTAAACTTTTTTTCGAGTCATTTTAGGGTTTACGTCATTTTATAAGTAGTAATTTTTATCATCATTTTATTTAAAAATATTTATTTTTCCTTGAAAATTATGTTCAAAATCATTTAAATCACTTTTTCTTAAGATGTCTTACTAAGATTCAATGTATATATTTATTCTTCATCAAGTCTATATTGTTTAGATTATTATGACATAGTTCTGTTATATTCTTATTACACTATATTAATCTTTATACATATTTTACATTGATTCAATAGTGTCATTAGCTTATCTTATTAATAATCATTGTGTCATGTCAATATTTTTTATTTTTGTCTTAATCCTTTTAAGTGTTAGTAAATAATCATTTTTTTTATCTTGTTGTGTTATCCTTTTGACAAAGGGAATGAGGATGACTCTACATGATTACCCAAATTATAAACTGGGAATGTCACTAAATGAATTTCCTACTCCAAGTCCCTTCATGCACTTTGATTCAAACGTGACCTCAATAATCCTCATATTGTAGGTACACTCATACTCCCAAGTGAAAAATTAAAGAAAATGGATTTCCTACATTTATAATGGCTTTAAGATCCCATAAATCATATTAATACCCTTTACCATCTCCTTATACTTTTTAACTATCCTATCCTACAAACTATATCTATCCATCCCTTCCTTTGTATAGGAGGATTTTACCCATAAAAAATATTTTATGAGACAAGAATAAATAAATGGAATATTTATCTATATCCTATCACATGTTATTAATCATTACATTTTCCATTTTATTGTACCATCACATTATCACATCAAAAATAAACATAATCTATATCTAAACTATATCACATTCTAATCATCCATATTAGATAAATAACATCCATAATCACATCTAATATAAATCCATACATCAATACATAAATTTTATATCCATAATTCCATCTATAACTACTCATAGTCACATGAAATTAATATCCAACAACATCCATGATCCATATATCTGTAACCAATAATCACATGTAAATAAACAAGTCCATACATCATCATACATAACATAATCATGATAACATATATATATATATATATATATATATATATATATATATATATATATATATATATATATATATATATACAGTCATACTAAGGGTCCTATATCACCAATAGATCTAGTTACCTCTCATTGGTAGCTATAAAATCCATAGTACATCTTCTAGCATCACTATCATCTCCCTAGTCATAAAGTGGAATGTAGTGGTATCTAAATTCCATCTCTCCACTAAGGATATAATCATTTCCCTATCGATCTACACCACTATCATCATAGTAATGTAATAGAGGCCAATCACCCCATAGTCTATTCGCATGTAGTATCACTGGATGGTGAGACCTAAACACTAACACTTATTCATCTTCCTTCACCAATAAACATCCTATCAATCCATGACCCCTATTAATTTATCACATTTTATCCATTTACCCTATCACAAATATTCTATCTATCTTATCACAACTATTTATCCCACCCATTCCTATCCAAATAATGCCTACCTAGCCAATCCCCCATTTTACAAGCTAACTAGATAATATAATTTTCTATTTAAATCTTCCCCCTCTAAATAATCCATCTTATTTAGCTACACCCCCTTCACTAACTTTTCTTCCCATATAGTTTACCTAACCCAAGTCTCCCATCTAACTGAACCCCTTATCCATTTAACATCTTACTCTACCTTATCCCCATCCCCTTCTACTTCATAACCCTTTAACTAACCTTATCACCTAATTTCCTCAATATCACCTATTATTCTTTATCTTAACTAGTGTTTTTGATAATAACATAGATTAAAACCCTCATTTTTGTAAAATTACATGTCAAACTATGTAATTTTCAAAAATCATCCTCCTTGCTACAGTATTATAATCATGCCTTTTATTTGATGCATTATTATAAAACTATATGTCACCCCTTATAGCTTTTGAGAAATATATCTTGTGGTTGCAATACCATGGTTTACAATGGTAATATCACAACTAAGGGTAATGCCCCTAGATGTGGTATTGCCAAGATCACACATAAAATCAATAAATAGCTATAATAAAATAATAAATGATAAAATCAACTAGTTAGGGATGAAGTACTCGCTGGTGGTCCTACATCAACTACCCTCTTATACTCATATAATCTCTTTGTGGTGTGATGAGTGAGGAATTTGATCCATAGCTTTGGTCTCTAGAGCACAATTTCACTATCACTAAAAGTCAAAATGACCCTTTAACCCCCAATTTTTACTATTTAGCCTCTAAATTCCCCCCATTTAACCCTTACTAACTATACCCTCTTACCTAATAAACTATTATTTTTACCCTCATATACCTTTCCCTATCTAATTAACACATTTACTAACATTATCATCATCCTTAAGTCATTCCAAATCATTATTCTAGAGCATCGGCACATATTCCCTACTCCATTTCCAAAATATTGAAGTTAGAACTACATTGGCCTAATATCTCTAAATACTATGTATGAATCACTTCACTAATTTTTTAGTGCCTAAGGATATCTCAACCAATACTAAAAACCACTCCCATCTCATCCCCTCTAGGTCACTCAAGATCTATTAAATTATATTCAAATATGAAATTTATATTAAAACTATATATTATCACTAATCACTTGTATATCCTTTATAATCTAATATTTATCCCTTTTATGTATCCTTTCTTAGGAATTGTCAATAGCTCATGCCCTAGTTATCCATTTCCTAGACCTTTGTCTATTTCTCAAGAATTTATTTCTTATCATCTCAATCAAATTACCTCCCTCCTAGGCATTGGACATTACCAGGAATTTTATTATAAGGTTGAGTAGCTTTATCCCATAGCATGTCTACTTGGGGCATCTTAATCATATCTCAATTAACACTCAGAGCATCCCAATCCCTTATCTTTCCTATCTTATCCAACCCCAAGGATTTCTTTTCAAGTGGCCATTCATCTCGTTCATCCCCACATTCCCCTCAAGGGGGAGTCATGTCTACTAACATAATTTCATAACTTATCCATGAAATGGTTCTTCTTTTAATAACTATTACTCCTTCCAATTAATTCACTTTTAACACCATTTCAAATAAGGGAAAACTATATGCATCTAAAACTTATCACCTAAATTATTCTATTAATCTTGATAATTTATTATATAACCATAATCTTAGTTAATTAATTAAAATCTTATTAAATATCTCCTACACCCCATAAATTTTTATACATCCCCCATGACCAATTAATCACCCCAGTATCCCACTGATGATCACACTTGACTATTAATTTTAGTACATTAACTACCCACTATCCCACTTGCATATTAAAAATTCACATTTATTCAATGATGCCTAGCCAACCTACCACCCTAGCCTCTCCTACATTTCTATTAACCTTAAACCTCAATTAATCTCCATCTAATTCCAATTATCCCTTAAACTAACCTAGAAGTCTCTATATCTAGAGAAGCCTCTCTAAGATGGGGATTCTAAATAATAAAAAATTCCCCTAAAACCCCCTACCAATTTATAAATACCCATACTTAGAGTATGGATAAGCTACTAATAAAATCCATAAGCCTTGCATATACTCTCATACCATCCATATAAAATCATACTTATACTCTTTAAATTGATTGAAACATCCAAGGAAGCCATTAGAGTCATTTTGAATCTACCATCAAGCAATCCACATATGAATCAAATTACATTAGAATCAGTTGGAAAATCTTGGAGAGAAGCTAGAAAAAACAAGGTGATGGTAAGTTTTAACTCTTAAATTACTCATTATTCCTTTATTTACCTCTTGTTTTATTGTACTTTTGGGTTCAAGTTACTATTTATAGTATTTTTAATCAATATCTCAAAAATACAATCATACAACAACCAATTGAGTTTTGACTAGTCTTGTCAAATAAACATGTTAGATAAGTTTGCTTGAGATGATATTTATTATACCCAAGATGTTTAATGAGTCAAAGAGATGTCACATTAATTATTGACCCCTCATCTACTAAGAATTTGTGAATAAGAGTGGTATTAATGTTGCTTTTAGTAAAGAGGTGGATCATCATATTGAAAGATAATTTCATCATTGATCATTTCTTCTTCAATAAACTTGATGGAAGGTTTAAAAGAAGGACAAACAATTTCAATAGTATGAACTTCTATTGGTGGAGGCTTGTGAGAAGGTTGTTCCATTTATAAGGAATATGGTTCTTCAATTTCTTGTATTTATTGCATGAGAAGTTCGTGATGATAGGGAGAAGTGTGAACCAAATTCACGAGACGTATTTTTCAAGGCATAGAGTTAAGTTACTCTAAGAAATTCTAATGATATTTTAAAGAAGAACTAGCATAAGGCTTAGAAGGTAAAATATTTTTAGTAGGAAGAGAGGTAGGTTGAGGTTTGGATTGATAAAGTGGTTCCTTATTATTTTTTAAGGGTAGGTTAGTGGTAGTGGTATATTCTATAAGTTTCTCTTTGAGTGATGGTTTATTTGTTTTATGATAGGATCTTTTTGGGTAGGTTTATGTCCATAATTGACTTTAGATACATTCATGTATTGAGAATTTGTATAGTATTGATCATATTCATCACAAATCACACAAATATTGTCATGTGAATGTTGAGGTTTGGATGTAGAAAATGTTTTTGGGTTGTTATAGTAAGGAGGATTGAAAGTTTGTTTATTTTGAGAAATATTAACATAATCATGATGATAGATTTTGATCATGGTGTCATGACTGAATGTATCTCCTAACATAAAATTAAAATAAAAAATTTTAAGCCCACAACATGTTTCATGGTAATGACCTATATCGGTAAGAAACTAAAAAATAAATTAGGGTCATACCATGTAGGTGGGTTGTTAGCATGCATGAATGGTTTAGGTGATAAAAGTTATTTCATTTGTTGAAAAGTTAGTGACATATAAGAAGCTTGTGGATTATCCATTTTGGCTACTAATAGTTTTGTTTGAGGATTTCCATTGATTGTAGTTGAGTGCTAGAAATATCCCTTGATGGGTTTAGTGTTAGGATTGAACAATTTCATTAAAACATCTTGTCACTTAGTTTGTTTGATAACATCTTATAAAGTTTGGGGAGAAAAAATTCAAACCTTGCATTGGAGGGAAGGTGTTAAAGCAGTCATGAAGATTTGAAAAAGTTTTCATCATTCATGTTTTGATTGGATATGTTATCCAAATATTTCCAATATTTGATAAAATCATGAGATGATTTCAAAAAATATTATTTAACATTAATAAAATGGCTAAGATATTTTTCAATAAGATCATTGTGTTAAAATTACTTGACTATAGGATTGACTAAATCCTCAAGTTTCCATATATAATTTTGGGTAAGTTGGTTATACCATTATAAGATGTCACCTATCAAGGTTTTAACTAAAATTTTCATAGAGGTAAAGGTATTAGTTTGAATCCACTCTTTATAAATATTATCGAAGACTTTATGAAATGATGCAGGGTCTTTGGTGCCATCATATTTAATACTTGGAGATATATTACAAATATTAATAGATATAATGAATGGGGATAAAGTTTATTTTTTAATGTTTTGAAGAATTTTTTGTGCATAATAGGTTGGGGGATGATATTTCCCATGACATATTTAAGAGGTGGAGGGAAGATTTTTTGGTTATTTTAGTGAAAAATAATAAAAGGATAATTAACCATTTTTATCAAATGATTTTTGTAGTTGGATAATTTGAGAGGTATTATATGTTTTCATGATGTTCATTTGTTGAAATATTTGTGCAAGAATTTGAGTGGTATCAACTAGTGAATTAGTGTTAGAAGGAGGAGTATTAGGATTGGTAAGAGGAAGATTCCCCAAATTGGTATAGGGAAAGGGTTGTTAGGTGGTAGATTATTAGGATTTGGGTTATTAGTGTTGATAAATTTTATTATGGGATGGTTTCTTAGTCTTGTGTTAATTATCCCCACAGTATAGTAAGGTGCCTTAAAGTGAGAATTATCTTGATAAGTGTTGAATGGATCTGATCCATCAATCTCATCAGTTGGAGGAATTTGGACCATATTGTAATCCATAGATGATGGATGAGAAAAAGTGATCCACAAATGAATATCCTCTTGGGTAGTAAAGTTTAGAAGATAAGAGCATCCCATATATCATGTAAATGGATTTAGGATGTCTAAAAATATTTTGAAAGGGAATTTCATGATTTATGAAGGTATAATCTAAGATTAGAAAGAAAAGAGGAAAAATAGGGATAAAGTTAGCCAAATAAAGAACAATATCAATCAAAAGGTACATATTTGATGAGATTGATAGAGTTTTTAGGAAATACCAATGGAACAAGATGTAAAAGACATAGTCAAACTTTTTGACTATGTTATGTATATGGTAAAACTAAATAAGATAAAAAAATATACATAGTTGAATAGGTTGACTATGTACTAAAGATAAAATTGGACAAGTATCCTATTAGAGACTATGTTCATAGGGATGACTGTGTTATAAAAATAGGTTTTTTTAAAAATAATAACTAATAAAATATAATTGATCACACAAAAAACTATATAAATGTGTTTGATCTAATTATAGCACATAACACAAACCTTGTACGAACATTAGATGGTGCAAGTTTTTCAATATAAAATAAAATTATCAAAGAGAAAGTAACAAAACTTCAATGTAAATTCTAAACTAAGTGGTCGTTCATAAATTTTATTAAGTTATAATAAATTTTGAAATTAATGTAATAAGGAGTTAGTTGTAAGAAGGAACTAGAAAGTAAGTTTAAGGTAATTTATGCTAGAAAGAATATGTATTGGTGATGGATCTAGCTTGGTAGTGGGGCCTACCCACTAAATTCATAATAATTTAGTGGTAAGGATGTCAAGTGATTTTCCAATATATACCATCAATCATGTGTTTATACTTGGCCATAAAACTAAATCAGCTTCTCCCTTGGTGATGAAATCTAGATAGGTAGACCTTAGGAAGAAATTTTTTAATGATTTTTAGTGTTAAGATATTTGTAAGTCTATGCAAAAGAGAAAAATAATGTGATTAGATTGGTAAATAAAAACCCACTTAATTAGTCTATGTTTGTTACTCTAATCAAGTAGACAATAGAAATGAAAAATGAATTAATTACTATAAAGATAGGTTAATTCCTTTATTTTTTAAGAGTACCGAGTCAGTTCAAGTGACATTATATGAAAATATTAAAAAATAGATTCAATATGGTCTCTAATTTCTATAGAAGTAAGATCCAAAAAAACATAGTTGAACAAGTCGACTAAGTTTCCTAGAGATAAAATAGGATATGGTATTGTGTCAGGCTAGTTGACCTAGTTCACTATTGGGTTGCAGTTTTATACACTAAAAAATATGAAAAACAAGACTATAAATGATTAATAAGGTAAGAATTAACCTTGATAATTTTCAACATGCTTAGTTTTTCTAATTTTATGTTATGTTTCTCAAATGTTGATTTTATATTCTATGAATAGAGTTGATTGGGTCAACAAAGTTTATAAAACCTAAGCTAAAAACAATCTAGGAATAGATTTTACTGAGTAAATTAAGTCTAAAAAATTATGTGATGAAAATATAAATGTGTCAAGATGATTGATCTAGTTACATTTTGTTGGAGAAGACATACATAGAGAAGACATAATCGATTTAGAGTGATCACGTATTACATCTATGCAGAGAATGATAAACCATATCGAGAAGTTCAATATTGTACTATAAAAATAAAAATATATAAAATGATAATAAATTAATTCATGAAAAAAAATTACAAGGTTTATATTCACATCAGGTTTAGTAGAATGTACACAAGGGAAAGTGAAGTTAATCTACAAATCTATCCTAGATTGAAGAAGATAAATCACACTTACCCTTCTGCTTATTGGTATATTTAGACAATCAAATTCATGACCAAGATGGATTGTCTAGACCTAACTAGGGTGTCCCTTATCACAAAAATTTCACTAGAGAGGGTTCTAAATTTTATAGTCAACCAACACTATGAAATAACCCTAGCTAGGTCATATGTTTTCTATATTCACAAAGTAAAGTAAAATTTAATGGAGTGCTCACCAAAGATTGTGAGAGAAAATGGGGGTAATCAACATAAAATTAAACATGCATAAAATAATTATAGTTAATATTTGTATAGATATAAACCTAATTCATGGAGAGATAGATACATTCAAAATCCATTACTTATGTTAATTATATCTACTAAAATAGATGAGTAAGAGTTAGATATATTTACCTTGAAGATGAACCCATCATGATTCAATCTCTCCCTTATCCAAAGGGATTCATAAGAGATTTTTATGGTTTTTAAGGATTACTAAGATATTCCAAATCCTCTAATAACTTTACACAATACAAGATTCTTTACCAAATATAAACCCTAAGCAATGACTACTCAAGTAGAATGGCAGAAGATCATATTGTAAAGAAGTGAAAATGGATGATTAACTCTGTCTCTCTCTAAGAAATGGAAAAAAGGACATGTATATATAGTTAAATCTAACCCTAAAGCTTTTTGAAAGTTTATCTAACAAAGTTAACCCAATTGACCATATATATTAATTGATAAAAGCAAGTTAACTCCTAGTTTGGTTTATCCATATCTGATCTAGATCTATAATGTGCTAATATAATTTAAGTATAGGGTCATCCTAGGCAAATATTGTTTGATAAAATGTCAAGCAAATTTTTTGGATTAGATAAGGGTTGTTTAAGGTGGTGAATTTATTAGAGGAGTGTGTAAGGGTGGTGTCAAAGCTTAAATAAGTGTATAGGAGATGTTTGTTTTGGTTGAAAGTGGTGGTATAGGTGACAATAATCTTAAAAATCACCAATAGTCTTCCCACCCCAATCCTGGTACACCCTTTAAGGAATTTACTCAGAGATATTAATACTCGATGGGTTATTGTAAGAGAGAAAATCAGTAACTGATAAAGTTTGAAAATATTATGTGTATACACAAGCTCTAGAAAAGGAAAATACATGTGGAGATTAAGATGGTTGGAACAAATAATATCATGAAGAAGAGAATGAAGGATTCCTAGAGAGAAGAGAAACATGTAGATATTTTGGTGTGTGTAGAAAGTTATCCTAAAGCTAAAGCATTTATGTTCTCAAGGAGAGAAGGTCTTAAAGGGTTGGTGGAGTGGGTGTGGATCTTAGAGTTATATTTATTTGTAATATGAATTTATGACTTCAATATGGTGGATTTTTCATAAGATTTTTTTTTGATAGCATAAAAGAGAGTTTAATAGGCATCTAATAGTGAATAAAAATGTAAAGTCTAGTAAAAAGTAAAATATTTAGATTAGATGGTCTCAAAATTACTATGTTAGGTAATATGCTAGCAAGATAAACCAAAGTGGTTGAGAATACTTAAAGTATTAAGGAATACAATCATAGAGTTGGATAATATTATGTTTAAATGAAATTAGTAGGGGATGATGCCATTAGATTGTTGTAAAACTATTATTTTTAGTTTTAGAGAGGAAACAAAATACATGCAATCCTTAAAAGATGAAATCCTCAATGAATTTTGGGATGAGGATGTGATTATTTTTTAGCCTAAGGATGGATTATGATATATATAAATTTTTTCTTAAGAAGACTTTTTTGGAGGAAGCATAACTAAGTGAAGCAAAGAGAGGTGATAAGAAATAAGAGGAGTTGTATTGAGCACAACTAAATAATTTTGAGTAAAGAATGAATGAGGTCAACTCATGTTTGTTTTAAAATGTGACCAAGGGGGAAGAGTTGGATAAGGTACCAAAAAAGGTAAGTGCACAATAGGATAAAGAATCTTTATTAGATATTAAAGGTGATAGGAGTGATTTACAAAATCACTATGTAGGTAGTAATGGAGAAAAAAGAATATTCCATTTAGTAAGCATAGAAACAAAGAGATAGAAAGGGATAAATTAATTTCTACAAGGAAGGTGTCTACTTCCTAATATAGCAAGAGTTAAAAAAATAGCTTGTATCCATATAATTATCCCAAAGGAAATAATGTATCATGTAAAATAGAAAATATATGCAAATAGATAAGATATAAATAAGAGATATAAGGGATCAACTAATTACACAAAGGTGAATTATGGACCAAAATAAGAGGATTCGAAAAAAATTGTAACAATACATACAAGTAAAATTATATGGGAAAAAAAAAATTATTCATGGAGGATAAAAAGGATGCTTAAGTGAATTACATAGAGATAAGAATGCATAAGACATAACGATCCTCTAAGGAGAAGGAAAAAGAGAAGATAAAGATGATAAATGGTAATTACCATAATGAAAAGGATTATTTTGAATGAACAAAAATATAGGATAGAAAAGAAACATAAGTCCATAAATAGAAGTGTGTAATTAACAATAATAGAAAAGAAATACTTCTAAACCTAAATGTAAGGGATGGTGAAGAACATGTGGAAGATATTCCTCTGGAATCATTTGAAGATTTTAGGAAGGATTATGTAGGCATATCCTACATTATCATGGAAGAATATAATCTATGGCGTTGTGATGGGTATAAAAACATAAATATATTTTTTAAAGGTATAACATATACGTGTATGGTTCAAAAGAGTATGAGTTATCCCAAAGATAACTAAGCAGACATAATTTTTATTAATTATAGTCTAAGGAATCCATTAGAATAAGGTATAAAAGTGGTTAGAGATCAACTTGAAGATGATAAGGATTGTTAATTTTTTATTATGCATGGAATAATGAATTTACCAAGGAAAATTGAATAAATAGAGGAGAATCATCCATAACTTTATAAGGAGGAGTAGTTGGTGGGAATATCAATCTAGGTGCATAAAATGGAATGCAAAAAGATGAAGAAGAAGATTAAAGGAGAAGAGATGGAAGTTGACAGACCCCATTTATACTTTCATGCCATTAGAGACATCAAGAAAAATAAAGTGGAAGTGGATGAAAGTAATAAGATTACCATGCATGACTTTCTATAGAGAGACACATAGGATATGGATAAAATTTATAAAATGATTGCATAGAGGTGTCTTTTTAAAGACACACATGTGGAATGAGTGAAAATATATCTACTTTCCAAGGATGAAGAGAATACAAGGAGAATGAAGGAGGTGAACATGAGGAAAGAATGGTTTGAAGCACACAAAATAGAATGTGTTGTGAACACTTAGTGGAGTTTTTCAAATAAAATAGGTGTAGACCCATGATGGTAAATAAAATAAATGATAAATGGGAAAAATACATAAAATATATGAGTATAATGTGCACAATAAAAGATGGGGTGTTATAAACATTTTATTAAGCTGAATGGATAATGTTTGACACAAAACCATAAGAGGAAGAAGGAGGGTGAAGAGGAAAATAAGGGAAGAGTGAAGGTATAAGAGCTAGGTGAAGGAGGAAAATTTATTTCCCAAAAAGGGTATGGAAGAGAAAGAGGCATAGAGAAAGTTTGATTAGGTAACATATCAAGTGGAAGGGAAAATTGTGGTCTTAGATGCCAAATGATAGAGTGTTTTACCACTCATACCCTAATTATAAGTAAAAACATAAATTTCAATTACATAATTAGTCTAGTGTAATAACATCCTAGGAGAATAAAAAATATTACATCACCAAGGTCACTAAGTCCATTTTTTTTAAAAATCCAACTCATAAGGCACAAACATGTAAAGGTATGGGTATAAAATATAAATGAGTTACAATGTGCACATGATGAAAAAGCATAGTATTATGAGGAGGAAATATGTTGGAAAGAAATTGCATGGGTTAGTGTGTGTAGAAATGGAGTGAACCATATTTTCACAATAAGGGTGCATTAATGTGCAAGTGTTTGATGTACAAAGACAATCAATTATTTTTTTGAAGTTTTGGGTTCCGAAAAAGGTTTACAATGTACATAGTTATGCAATTATTTTGTTGTGAAAACAAAACTTGAGTAATATATATTTTTTGGAACAAATTTGGACACATAAATGTGTAAAATGAAATATTTGACAAACCATAGAGTTGTGAAATTTTTTAGTGTGTAAAATTTAGGATGAGCAAAAATAAATAAATTTGGATAGAGGATTTTAGAGTGGGGTGCATAGAAATATATTCATAAGATCATAAATTAAGTGTGCATGATAAGTGGTATGATAAGGAATAGTAGTTTTAGCATTATTTTTAATATACACCAAATTAAGTGGAGTATACAATAAGCCAAAAAAACTATAAGACATTGCATGGAAGATAAGAAAGAGTATGTAGTGAGAGTTGGTGATTTTTAAAATAATGATCTCCACAAAGATTCATTCTAAAAAGGATCTCCACAAAGATTCATTCTAAAAAGTGTTTAATATTTTTTCATAGACCTACAAATTTAAATAAAAAATAGGCGGGATGTGGGGTCAAGAAATTAATAAGGGTTTTTGAAGAAAAAAGGATATATATAGAAGTTTTGTTATTATATTTGAGAATAGTTTTAATTTATAAGGGAAACTATGCCAAATTTTAGATGCAGAGAGAGAGAGAGAGAGAGAGAGAGAGAGAGAGAGAGAGAGAGAGAGAGAGAGAGAGAGAGAGAGAGAGAGAGAGAGAGAGAGAGAGAGAGAGAGAGAGAGAGAGAGAGAGAGAGGAATAAAAAGGGGCATGCATCACTATGGGTGTAGGGAGATCTAGGTGACTCCATTATTGTATGCAAATATTACATGTCATAACTAAAACTAAATCATAAATTATAGATAATGCTAAAGAAATAGAGTGCTGGAGAGTAATCTAGATCTAAGGAATATTTTTGAGATTCATAGAGCTCCATTATGACATCTTTTAAGCTTATAATATATAATGCTAAAGAGATAGAGAGATGGAGAGGAATATAGATCTAAGGACTAGTTTTGAGAGGGATAAATCTCCATTATGACATCTATGAATCTTATAATTATGGATGCTTAACACAAAAGGTTAAAATAATAAAATGTATTTTTTGAATCATCCACTATGTGTAACTCTAAGGGTTTCATGGTTAAGGCATCCCTTCACTACAACCCCTAACCACTAATGCATCACTTTGAGCTTGACAAGAATTGGGTGACCATAAGTGATTAGATACCAATAAATTTATAAATTTTCCTAGTAAAATGGATACCTTAACTTATGAAATTAAAAACAAAAACATTTAGGCCTCATTTCATTCAATGTTTCAAATAATCCACTTTACATAAAAGATATTCCTTGAATCTTGACATAATAAGTCCAATCCCCGTACCCTCCCTGCCACCATCCATTTAGGGTTATATTTTATATCTCATTAAACTATATGAAACACTTTAACACCTTTAAATTTTGTCTACATAAAGTCTCTAAGAATATGTTCAAGTTTATAAGAATAAAATTTTTATAGTTCCAAAAAATAAGAGCAACTCATACAACAATAATAATAATATGGACTCATATAAAAAATAAGAATATGTCAAAAAATAATTTATATTTTTAGGAGTGATTCCATTCCATCCCTTCCAAAACTAAAATTAAATTATCTAAAATTCACCAACAAAAAATAAAAATAGTTTGATCTAGGTTAATAAGAAGATGTAGACAGAAAATTATCCTAAGAGCTAGGGACTTAATAGTAATATTGTAAGATACATTCAAAATTTTGAGTAAGTGATAGTTATTAATGAGGTATGTGTACCCATAGCTAGTAATAAACTTTATGGTACCTTAATTGATTAAATTATGAATGGATTTATTATGAAAAACATCTATACAGACATTGTGTAGTTTAGGCCTATACTATCCCATAAAAGCTGAAATAAATTGTTATAAAAAACATCAATTTTAAGGTCCTTATCTATTAACATATTATTAATTATCTCATGGATATCTTTAAAAGATAGAATATGATCACCTGAAACTATTCTCCATTTATAAATTCTACAAGGAAAAACTTTTTGATGCTTGATAATAGCCTCTTCATGAGTTGGGTGTAAACACATAAATTTGATCACAACTACTTGATAATGCTAATTATTAACACATCTTAAACCACACAATTTTTTTACAAATACATGACACTTATTTTCCATTCCTAAAAGTCACTTACCTATATATGGGTTTGACCTTTTGTTTTCCATCATTATTACATAAAAATTTTAATGTAAAATTCTTAAAATACTTAAAATCATGATCAAACTATCTCCAATTTAAGATAGGTGTTATTTATATTTCATGAAAAGCCCACACTTAGTATAAGGGAGTGTTACGTTGATCCTAGTAACTTATAGTGACCATGCCACACACCAAATAATGGACAATTTCTAAAATTAAAATCATTATTTTGGATCTTACTACATGTTTCATAAGGTCAGGTAAAGGAAATTATCAAAAATTTCCCCTATAAATACATGTCAAAGGTCATTCATTTTCCCCAATTGATATCGCTTGTTTTCTAGATTATGCACTAATTCACATTGAGAAAAGTTTCCGTATTCTTTCTAAATTAAAGATAATTCATAATGAGTAGCCACAAACCAAGTCTAAAACATCTCATATCAAGTCAATATATATTATTATCAAGTATCAAAGGTATAATTTTAGTTTCATACACATAGTAAAGGAGAACCACTACAAAATCCCTCTAGGTTGGATAAATTCATGATCTTGATTTCCTTCCATGAAATATTAGTTATGTAGGTAATAGTCAATCATCAATGGGGTGATTGAGGTCAACTAAGCCCATCACACTCCCATATTTTTTACAGGTTTACAATCTATCAAATTTCACTTAGGATTTCTAAGAAAAAATATGAAAAATAATTAATTTTACATGTCACACTCAAAAGTCTGATATCTATGATTGATCAATAGAAACAAGTGTAAAAGGTACAATGATTAGTTTTATTTATACCATAATTAACAAGGTTAAGTCTTTGGTCAATAATTTAAAGTAGGTTACACTACCATAGAACTATAGTGATCCTATCTAGATATATTTAATGATGTTTCTCTAATATTTCACTGCCAAAATCATGTTATTGTCTTCCTATAGCCATGTTTTTCCATAGTCAATAGGGAGAAGTCCACAATCAATAGGCTAGAATTGCCTATGCCACCATCTACTTAAAATGGATCTATTAAAAATTATCTTTTAGTTATGTTCCTAATTTTAAGCTTGAACAATCATAAATTTTTCCAATTTTATATATTAGATATTTAGAAAAGTAAAAATAATTAACATGTGAGCTAAGTTTTTTTCCTTTTAATGATTTCTAAAAATAGGAATTTTCATATTTACCAACTTGTCAAAATCAAAATTGTTGATTATTTTACATATTCAACATTATGATGTTTTCTAGTTTCCCACATATTACAAAACATTATAATTATTTTTTATCAAAATAAGGGTAACACATATTGATGAACCTATCTATTTATTTTCAAGATTTTGATTTTATGATTTGGTTTTTTCAAATTTATTTTTCTCTTAAATTCCTAAAAACTATGTTGTGATAGTTTTAAAACTTATAAGAGCTATTATTTTAGGGAAATTACTCTATAACTTTCATTGAGTTATGATGTAAGGGATGCTGCCCCAATAATCAATCCATTAGATAACATTATATATGGATTTTATTTTCCATGTAACTCACAATATATCATCTTTTTTTCTTATAATGATCCAATAAGTAGTTATCTCCTAAATGTTACTCTCAATGTACCCTAGAGATAAGATAATATGGCTATATTAATGGTCAAATCATTCATAATGTGTTCATTATTTACACCTAATATCAGTATATATGAGAGCTTATAAAGCAAACACACCCTTGACTAATTGCATAATTAATCTCCAATACAAAAATTCAAATTTTCAAATTTAAATCATAGTAGTTATGAATGAATTTTTATTAAATATTTTAAAATTTAACATCACTTTCTATCTTAGTTTCAAAAATGTTATTTATATTCATTATATATGCACATTTTTAAAATCTAAATATCATAAAAATGATAAAAAGAATAATGTGTAAAATCAAGCCTTCCTTAATTACTATTATTACAATATCTAATCTAAGTCACTACATATTAAAAATAGGTGTCAAAGGGAACCCATGAATCATTTTTTCCTTCTTAATCCTCTTCCTTAAATTTATATATTTTTTAGATCGATGCTAGAGATTTACAGGTCCCTAGCCCTTTTAACATAAGATATAAAAAAAAATTTGGTCTGGCTTAAAATTTAAATTTGTTAATGCATTTTGACCATACAGGATACAAAAAATTAATTTATATATTTATAAAAAAAACATCCTTACTACCAAATAATCACAATTATAACTACATATTACAAAATACCATCAAAAGTTTACCCAAAAATCATTGAAATAAAACTTATTCCATGATTACTAACTCAATTATTTTACCATTAATTTATAGGAAATCACATAATGCTAGTGATTTTATTGGATTTCTAAAACTAGTTTCATGCACATCATTCTCCTTCACTTTAGATACTGAACCAACCATCACTACCTCCCTCCTTGCCATCACTTTTACCGCATCCTATGGATGTGAGGAAACTAGATGCATCTTAGTGTTACTAGGGTCCTTTAGAATCTTGAGTTTTCCTTTCCACCATTGGGGTGCCTTGAATACACCCATCATGAATCCATTGACTATCCATTTAATTGATCTTACATGCTTAGTCTTCCTTATCTATACCCTCCATTCCTCCATACACAGAATTGGTTACAACAATTCCTAAATTTTGGGCATAATAATGTCCCTGTTCCATTCAATTTTTCACTCTCATAAGTAAGCCTCATCAACTTCTTGAGCAAAATTCACCAAATCTAGAAATCCTATTTATAAATCATAAAAAAATAAAAAGGGATAAATCCAATATTATCCTTACCAAAGAAAGGAAGAGTAGGAAATAGACCTAGTGTTAGGGTATCAATCTTTGAAATTAAACACATCTTATATTCAATCCATACAAAGAATTCGACCAACATCTGAATATGATTTTTATCTATCATTACCAAATAGATATTGCTTACAAACAAAGATACTAAATTAGATTTTACTCTTACACATTTACTTGTTGCCAAATATTCCACCTCCAAAACATGTTCTATGGCTTATGTAACCTCCAACATAGGAATCCAAAATAAATTAAAGAGGCACATCCTAGAAACCATTACCACAAAACCCATCTTGTAATTTTTAGTTATGTCAAATATCATTGGCCAACCCATGGATTCTATGTAGATCTAATCCATCTTAATGACTCAAAATTCAATCTTACCCCAAATCTAGTTGCTAAACCCATATATAAATCTTATGTGCTATCATTTCACTTCAAAAATAATATAGAGCAATAAATTCACATACATGAAATATTTTGGTAGAATAATGAAACATTCAAGGCATGCCCACCACCTTAAAATTTAGTATATAACCCACCATCAAAAACCAAACATATAGATTATAGACACACCAAATTAGAAAAAAGGGATACCACCCTTTACTAAAAATAATAAAAAAATATATTTATATTTTTATTAAAAAATAAAATAAAAATAAGCTAATTAAAGGTCAAAAATATATTTTATCTAATTATATGTAATCTTCCATGTTTGTTCTGACGTTATCAATTCTCACATCCATGGTTTGATCAATCACTTCATTATTAAGGAAATCTACATCTTTATTGCTTTCTCAAAATAAATGGGAAAAAGTCCAGTATTCAAAATGCTTTAATTTTGTCTAGATTATATCTAAAATATTCACAATTTTCCAATATTTATCCCTTTTAACCTTTAGATATTATATCACTACCTGTGAGTCACCTTCAATTTCCATGAAGGAGATACTGCACTCCAAATACATCTCCATGCTAGTTGTTATTGCCTAGGCCTCTAATTCATTATTGGTTCCATTTGGAAGGTTAAAATATAAGGTTAGAGAACTATTTAAATCCTTTATCACACAACCTACCCTTGAAAATCTAAGATTTACTCTACAAGCACCATCAAAGTCTAGTTTAAACTAGCTACGTTGAGGAAGATTCTAGACTACCTCCTTTTTGCTTCTCTTATCTTTCGTATTTACCATTGACCTATTAAATATATCTCTTAAAGTTATATTAATAAACATAATTTTCCTATTATTCACCCAAGGCTCATATTAGATTCCAATTTCCATGTTGTCAACACTAAAAAAGAGTGGATGCCTCATATGATGGAGTATAATTAAAGTGGTAGAAGTGTTACTCCTTAACCCCCTCCACCTTAAATAATTTAGGTGTATAAATCCAAATGGTATTATATAAATGGTTCAAATACAAAATACCCATGTTAATGTTTCTATATTTTAATTTCTTAAAACAACACCAACTTATAAAGACGTTATCTATGAAGTATTACACAATACATTTTTACCCTGTAATGTATAACCACCTTATGTTGCTTATATTATTAATAATTTATAATGGATGGAGGAATATATTTATTTTTAAAAAAAATACATACCTCCCAATCATATCATATATTAACATTTACCATTATATATCCAAGTTTTTATACACAAAAAAGTTATCAAAGGGTTCTTTTTAATAGTGGATCAAGATTCAACATTTTCAATAATTATTTATTAAATATTATATGAATACAATCCCAAGATGATAGTTATTTATACATGAACATTTGATGATTTGATAATAGTTTTTTAAAATTACTTAGACTAACTAGACTACACATAGTCATAGGCCCTCATACAATAGACACTATTTGTCAGGTCATGCCTAATGACCTGAATTATAATATTTTTTAGGAAGACCATGGATAAATGGGATGAAAATACTTCCCTCTACTCTAAATTATTGTTTAAATTTTGGTCACCAAGAATATATATATGCATTCCCTTTGGATCAAGATTAATTTAAATATTATGCATGAGGATCATTGCATCACTCATATGTAACCACATCTACAACAATTCAATTTAATACCACCATAAAGATCTTATCTTAATCCAATGACATCATCATCCATAAACTATGGTAAATATGGTTTTGGGTTTAAATATCTAAAACTAATGGGATATACAAGACAAGGATGGGAACACATACACAAGGAATTATTAACCTCATTCAAATAATTCATTTGAAAAAATGGAAATGAATTGATTATTTTTAGGAATTAGTAACATTAAAGAAAGAAACATATCCACCAGCCAATATTTTTACACATTTTATCAAAGTAAATAGTTGGCCATCATAGTAAGTTCATAATACATTTGAATATCATTTGGTATACTATCAAATGATTGATGATATAGCTTCTCTATAAATTTTGACATTAAATAAATTCTAAAATTATGAGTCCCTCCTAGAATACCCTGGGACATATGAATATATTTATTACATCTATCAAGATAACATGTTCCTTCATTATATAGGCACATAGGCATATTTTGGAGAATGTGAATATACTAATGTTCACATTAGAATAGATGGTATAAATATTATTCCTAAAATAACATATATAAAACAAAAATCAACTCTACTCAATGAAGAGATAGTTGAATATCATTACATAGTAAATAAATATCCATGACTAGTACTTCTTATGATTATATTAAATAAGGACTAGGATAAAACTCTTCAAAATACTCTACATGATTACCCATAATTATTTTCATGGTCTCAAGCAAAGATATGATATAATTGATCATGTAGTTTCAATGCATAATATAGTACTATACCTAGGTGCCAAGATAGTCAATCAAACATTTAACAAAAATGCATCAAAAAGTATCATTGGTGGTAAAAAATAAATCAAAATGTTTTCATATTCAAGTTTTATTTGATATGTTGATTACTTGAGTGGATATTTAATATAGTATTGAATACAAAACCTAATTGAGATACTCAATATTATACATACTTTCAAAATTTAAACAAGGCATGCACAAAATATTATTTTCCATTTTAAAACATTGAAATGAATGTATATTGTACCTATAATTATGAAATGTTATCATTTATGAATGGTTTTTATAAATACAATAAAAACAATATTAACCCTGTAGACCAATAAAAAATGTCATTTATGACATGCAGAAGATTTTGTTATGTAGTCATGCCCTTTGGATTAAATAATGTGTGAGCCACTTACCAAAGAGATATGACACACATTTTTCATGAATATTTACACAATTGTTAAAGCTTACATAGATGACTTACTTATGAAATAAAAACATTAACAGGACCATGCTTTTGATCTGTAATAAATATTTGAGATATTACATAAATTAAGTTTGTGCCTAGATACAAAAAAAATTGTGTTTAGAGTTACATTAGGAAATTTATTTGGATATATAATATCTGAAAGAGGAACTGAATTAGATCCCAAAAGGATAAAAATTATCATGGATATCCCTCCCCCAATAATATTGATACAATTACAATCCCTCCAAGGGAATATTCATGCAATACAATGGTTTATCACTTAGGTGGCTGACAAACCACAATATTTCACATTAAATTAAAATAAAAAATTAAAATAAGATGCTAGTTTCCAATAAATTTTTGATGTAACTAAAGGATATCTACTCGATCTACCTATCCTCATACTACCAATAATAGTAGACCTCTAATAATATAAATCTAAGATACATGACACATATTTAGAGATTTATTTACACAATATTATGATAATCATAAATAATGTACCATTTATTATATCATTCATACATTAGTTGATTATGCTAAAAATTATAATGCAATGGAAAAACTATGTTTAGCTCTTATGTTCACAACATAAAATTATGACATTATATGGTTAATAATGAGACATAAGTCCAATTTTCAGGCTTACAACCCATTAGTCTTTGCAACACCATGTACAAAATCTACTCCTCTATCTTTGTAAAATATATATAGCATCTCCTAGATAAAGTCATAGAGGAGCAGTAGGGGGCCTTTGTGACTGATAGATAAATTTTGGATGACATCATCCTAGTTCATGAGGCCATTTATTCCATCTCTAGATCCTTGAGGTAGGTAATGTTTCTTAAGTTGGATATGTCAAAATCCTATGATCAGGTCTCTTATCCATTCTTCATGAATATTCTAGAAAGGTTGGGATTGAATTAAGACACCAAGGATATCATCTAGAACTAAATTTCTAGTCCTAAATTTTTTGTTATCATAAATGGTGTTCTAAAAGGTTTCTTCCTTGCTTCAAGAGGACTAAGGAAGGGTGACTCCATCTCTCTTTACCTCTTTATAATTTTAGAATAATTGTTTGGAATGAATCTAATGAAATCCCACTCTCACAAACTAATTAAAGGAATTTCAATGGCTCTAAATATATAACCTATTACACATGAGCAGTTCACTAACGACACCATCATCCTAGAGGAATCCTCTATAGAGGAAGCAAAGTAACTAAAACTCATCATAAAAAATTATGAAAAATTATTGAATCATTGTATTAACTTTCAAAATAAATCTCTATTTTTCATTAACACTCCTCTCTTTTAGTATAAAATAATTTCCAAATCTTGGACTGTCAAGTGGGTAATCTGTCGACAAGTCATTTAGGCATTTTTATCTTTGAATGAAAAATATATTATAATATTTAGAACCCTATAATTGATTTTATTTAAATAAAATTAGTGGGATGCAAGTTTCTTATTAAGGTAAATACTATCTACTCAAAGCCTCGATCCAGAGCATTCATGTTTACCAGATGTATGTTTTTAGAATGCCTTCCAAAGTGGCCGCTAAAATTGAATAAATTAAAATAAGCTCTTCTCAAGGGGAAATAAATAAATATTTAGATATAATCTCATAACATGGTAAAAATCTTGGCTTCCCAAATAAAATAGAGGCCTTAACCTGAGAAGCATAAAATATATGAATATATCCCTGTTGGCAAAAATGGGTTAGAGACTTATGAAGGAAAATAGTGAATGGGAAATAATTATCAAAGATAAATACTAGAAGGAGTATAAATGGTGATTTTATGTGGGAATAAAGTCATATTAATGGATATACCTTCTATAAATCTATCACCAACTATAAGGATCTCCTAAATAAAGGCATTATATGGAAAATTGACAACTGTGAGAAAATTTACTTCTAAGAAGATGCCTGGTTGTCCTCCACTTCCCCATCCTCAAAATATATTTGTGATGGCTGGTATAGAGACCTCAATAAAAGAAGGGGATCATAAATCAAATATTACTAGGTGATGAATGAAGGTGTAAAAAGTTAAAAAATACTCCCTTGTGAAAGATTCTCAATAGAAGAATCACTAGCTATTTAGTCCCTCAAATCTTTGATGAGTCAGATCCATATCCATACATTTCAAAAATAAGACCACTTTATTTGGGATGTTGAATAAAATGTATCATACTTGATGGCCTCATGACATGCCATCGATCTTAATTTAGAAAGTGAATTGAATTTTTGGAAAAATCTTTAGGTCAAGCATTTGACTCCTAAAGTAAACGTTTTCTTTTAGCTAGTGGCATAAGACAAAATTTTGATGGTGGATAATGTAGCTAAAAGGGGAATTATAGTCCTAAATAGATGCCCTATATGCTAAAATGTGGAGGATTTGGTCCATCACTTATTACTAGAGTTAGCTTTCATCTCAACACTATTTAACTAGTTGCTAAATAAATTCAACCTGATGTGGGTCAAACTAAATAAGGTCCTTTATGTCATAATTCAATAGAAACCTCCTTGAAGTCTCCCATATTTAGAATTCATGTGTTTCTTAGCTCTTTCACATTGGTTTTGGTGTGTCTATAAAGTCTACAATGATATAGTTTTCTTAAACAAAAGGAACCATCCTAAAGGGGCTTTCCTCCATCTTTGCCAAACCATTTCTAAAAATTGTAAAGCTTTCCCCCCAAAGACAAAGAACTTGGATCTCCTTCAACAGTAGATATTTTTAGCAACTACAACATAGTCTAGCTCTTAATCTCCCCTTAAAAATATCCTACTCATAAACATATAAAATGGAAGTCTCCATCATAAGGTTGGGTGAAATTCAACTTTGATGGTGCATCTAAAGGCAACCAAGGCCTTGTAAGTGAGGGAAGAGTCATAAAGAAATTGAAATTAGAGATTCTAGACACCTATTCAAGACCTATGGGAACCTAAATAAATCACCTTATAGAGGCCAAAGTGGCCCTCTTAGGTACCAATTGAATTCCAGACTCAAAATAAAAAGAATCATCATGGAGGGTGTTTCATTAAACATCCTAAATGCTTTGTAAGGGAAAATAACCCCCTCTCATACAATCAAAGAAATCATGGATGATGCCAGGAATATTTTGAGGGGCATGACACATATTTAAACTATACATACTTACCATGAAGGAAATGAGGTAGTGGATCAACTCTCCATCAGTGGAGTAAAACTCCACATTTTAACTAGTTATCTCAAAAGAGGTAATATTCCTAATAACATCTTTAAATACTTACAAGATCAAAGTGATACTATTCTAATGGGGTATCATGTCACCACACATGCATAATATTACATTCAAGTTGTGGAATTAAATATGATTATCTATAATTATGATCATATGAGGAGGTGTAATTTTAATAGGGTGATAATGGTGGGATTCCCAAGCACCATTTACTTTGTTTAAACTCGCTCTCTCCAGAACCATCAACATGATTTCCTTGGATCTATTACCACTATAGTAATGGGAAGAGATAGAGAAATGACTAAGAAAATCTCATGCATGGAAGTGTAGGGGCAAAAAATATTTGGAAGAAACTTAAATGTGAGGGTCTCACATAGTTCATGGTGAGAATCATTGAGCATGAAATCGATGTGGCCTAGGATTTTATATCTACTTGGAATGAATGCAAGGTGATAATTCATGGCATAAAATTATTGTTATGGAGGACTTTATTAGGGATGATACTACCATGTCCTTTGAGGGGACTAAGGCCTTCAAGGACCAGACCAAGAAGTAGGATCTCCTTCAATGATTTTTTTTCATGAATGAGTTTGTGAAGACTGATAAAAAGGGCTTCCTTTGGGTGGACCTTCCTTGACATTGGCTATAAACTTTTCTCTAGGTAATGTTTTATATGACCTTAGAGGGTAAATATACCCTAACCTTTTATCATCATTTATTGTTACTAAATCACTTTTTTGGATATAATATAATCCTACCTTTATTCCTACTTAAATATCTAGAATGCACTACCTTGGATCATCAAGTAAATGAGACCAACCCTATCTTGTACCATGGGTTAATTATAATGATCATCAAACATGGCCAAACCCTACAAGTGAGGGAGGTACCTTGGTGGGATCCTCTACTAAGGAGGGATCTCAAGAGGACTCCTTAGAGGAGGATCCCACCTCAAGATCCTATTGGCCTTTCATAAGCACCTCCCAAACTATTATTTATTAAATATCGATCGATGACCTTCCCCTCAATCTCTTCATACCCAAAACCAATCTAGTCACCCTTGATGAGGGAAATTTTGAGGAGGCTACCTAAAAGGTTAAATATATTATATTAGAGGAGATGAAAAATGATAATAATATAGAGAAATTCAATTACAAGGTGCAGGAGGTAGGGTTTACCCTCACCAATATTATACAAGAGTGGAATGCCCTTCATAAGTAGGTTGAATCCAATATGCAGTATATCATCTAGTCCTTTAAGCCTACTTATATCCTTATCAAACATTTTTTGAATATCATGGAACCCCCCCCCAACCTAGTTCGCCCAAATTAACCCCCATAAAAAAGACTCCCATATAGGTCTAAATATTGAAGAGGCCACATATGATTCTTCCAAGAGAGGTAGTAGAAGGACATGGTAATCACACATTGGATAATATCTCAAATTTTAAGTAGGATATACATATGAATAATTTTGATAAGGAAGAAGATCCACTGGAGGGACCCCCTCCTAATCTTGTATGTTTCTAGTTTTTCCTATTTTCGGTTTGTTATAGTTAGTTTTTGATGTTTTGGTTGGGCAGCCTTGGTTTGACCTATTGATACTTTTGTATTATACATTCATGGTTGTAGGGTCCCTATAAAACCTATTTTTTACCCTATGAAATAAAAAATGAGACATAATTTATCACAGAGGTGAATCCATTTAATTTTATCATGTCCAAGTCACATTTATTAGGATGAAGTTTTAAATGGGTAATCTTACTTATGGACATTGACTTAAAATTTGTATCTTGGAAATCAGTCAAAGGGAAAATAATTATATAAACTTAGATATATATCCATTATTAAATACATCACTAGTTATTTATTAGTTTTATGATGACTTCACTACATATCACATTAATAATGACATATGGATCATGTACTTCGATAGATAAAAATGTAACATAATAGGGATAGTTTTCATTACCCCTTAAGGTTACTCACTACCATTTATGTTTTACTTGGGATTTTCATGTTAAAAACTTATAATAGAATATGAGAATTTAATATTGGTTTTATCTAATTTAAGAACACTAAAAAATAAAATATCTAAAATCATATGAAGATTATTAGCTTTTATATATTTATCAAACTAAAGAAGAAAAATTAATCCTATATAAAGAAATGGTACAAATATTAATGATGATGTTTTACACATTCTCAATAGAAAGCATACCCTACAATAATAATAGATGTATTGATATTGACATAATGATGGGAATAGTTTTTTTTAGTATTCATCAACTAATACATCCACTAGTACTAAAACATCTTTAGATGATTTATATGTCATGGAAGTCATTTCGAATGTAGTAAGTTTTGAATGCTATAATGATATATAAAATTTATTATATAAAATTTTATCTTATAAAATGCTATGCACTATGATAAATGTAAATTGTAATGTGAATTAATGTGTTATGTTCTCATTGGAGGATCCTTATTAAAAATATAATTTTATGGGAATTAAATTGGATGTTTAAGCCACAAATAAGATAAAATATCCATACTTGAAGTACATGATAGTGAATGTGGTGGTAAATTTAGTGGTTAATATTCACCTAAAATGAATAAATAATGACAAGAAAACACAAATATTTTTTCATAACATCAAAAATGTAAGAGTCTAAATCATGCTCCATCATACAAATTGTAACCTATTATTTCACCTTGGCCATTTCATTTTTGGGTCTTTAATTTAATTACAAAGATAAATCCATAATCATCAGATGGTTACAATTTCATCATTACCACCAAAAAATATTTTAAAAAATGTCTTAAGGTGATACCTTTTATAGTCTATTATGGGAGAGGGTATTTATCACTTCTTGGTGACAAATTATTTCATAGTTTGAATTACCATCAACTATTGTCACAAATAATAGATTATCCTTAAAAAATAAAATAATTAAGAATTTTGGAGCTAAATTAATTTTTTTCATACTCTATCTACTCCATATTACCCATAAGGAAATGGGCAACTAGAAGTGATAAATAATATAATCATTAAAATATTAAACACAATTATTGAAAAGCATGGTGCAGATTGGCATAATCAAATTATGTATGCACTTTGTATATATAAAAAACCCATGAATACACTAGAAAAGGATACAACATATTCTCTTGTTTATAAAATATAAGTATTACTACATTTATATTTGAAAATTCCTTCTTTTTGGGTTTCTCTAAAATACCTAGTATCGGGAAAAATGATTACTTGAATTATAAATGTTTAATGGAAAGACTATTCAATATATTGAACACCTAGAGGATTGCATCAAAAGAAAATATGGAAAGAAGATTCATAATAATTAATTTAATATTGGGGATATAGTACTAAAATAAAACTAAAAAAATAATAAAGCAAACAAAAAAATAAAAGGTAAGTTCAAAGAGTAATTGGTTGGGTCCATTTGTGGTTATTAAAAAGGCAGGTAAAGGAGCTTAACATTTATAAAAACCTGAAGGGAAATTTTTTAATGCCCCTATGAACATAAAGCATTTACATAAAAATTATACACAAATCCCATATCAAATATTTTAAAAATTAAAAAAAAAAAAACAATCAAATTTATTTAGAAAAACAAAAATATTCTTAAAAAGCATAAAATGAGGGCTTGATCATGACATTGAAGACACTCAATTTTGGCCACTTTCATGCATAAATTAGGATTTAGAGAAATTTATAGAAAACAATGAAATATAAGCCTCAAAATCACCTAAATTACCTAAATTCATCCGTGTAAGGGATTTAATTGCTCAAAAACATGGCGAGGCTTGATTATTTAGAGTATTACCATGCATGCAATAATAAGCTAGTTCAATTTTTAACCCTATTAAAATTATCACCTAGTAATTCAAATTTTTTATCTGATCTATTAATGCAACACATTTTGAAAATAATTGTTAAAAGCCAAAAATTAGTAAGAAAGATTAATTAAAAAACAAATCTCAATTATCTTGCCTAAGTAAATATCCCAAGTTATATTAGTGAATTTAATTTATCTAAAAAATAATTTTAAGCCAAATATGGATTAAAAGTCAAGGGAGTTAATAAAGTTATTAATTAATTCCTAATACTCCAAAAAGGTAAGTCATAACTTCACACATATCTTAAATGAGTTGTCAAGACTTCATGAGTGCTTTGACCCAACCCAAGTTTAACCTAGCTAAACCTAGGTTATTTTAGACTCAACCAAAGTTAGAATTAAATCTAACCTCCCTAGGGTTAGATTCAATTATGAGACCTATAAATACAAGTTCCCTCACTCTACCCAAACAAGTTTTTGTGTGTAAGGTTATTCTATAAGAATGCCTTCAAAAAGCCATCAAAGTAATTTTATAATGCCTATTTGATACAAATATTGAAACCAATCCAATCCAAGCCTAGAAAATACACAATTGTCTATCTAAGAAGTGCTACCAACATTGAGAAGCATTGTTATAAGCTAATGCTATAAACTGAGAATGAACATCCACTATGCCAACAACTGGACATCAATTTAGATAAGGGAGGTAAAATTCTTATGTGGTTTCATCTCTATTTTGTGATCTTGTTCATTATTTTATGCCCCCAAATTCTTAGCTAAGATTTTTTAGATTCATTATATTTTTATGTATGGATTTTATTATATTTACTAATAAGTAACTAATCAACATTTGTGTGCTCTACAGACTTATAAGATACATACTAACACACCTAGTGGTATCTTTCATCCCATATGTCAAATAAGAATGATGTGTGAACTTTATATTTCATATAAAAATCATTTAATTCTTTAAGTTTAGATTTTTTTTCTCCAAAATATTGTCATTGCATTTTATTTATAATTAGTGGCTTCACCCTATGTAACAATGACTTTACCATTTTTGTCCTCTATTTGGTATCTTTGTTTGTGTAAAAGCAGTGAACTTGAAATAGTGGCTTTGACCTATGTAACAACATCACCAAGTGAAAATGATGACATCAACATTACTAAATGGTGAATTTGATAGGTAAAATTACAAATGATTATGGTGAATTTACCTAATTTTAGCCTATAATCAATGACTTTTCTAGGTATAATCAGTGACTTTTCCCTATTTACCAATGACTTCACCAAAAACTAGTTTTTATTTGTTTATGTTCACAATAAATAGTGACTTAGTTTGAAATGATGGGTTTGCTCTATTTAAAAAATAAATAATTCACTTTATGTTTTCATAAACTCGAGAGCTAAAATTGAAATTTTTTTTATTAATTTTAATTTTGGGCTAAAAATTATAGAATACCTAACATTTTTGTAGAAACCAAGGTGGATAAAGAGAGGCCTAAATACTTATAAATATCAAATACACTTTTATTTTAGTGTTGTCTTTAACATTTCAATTTTACAAGAGAAACCAAGGCCAAGGGGTCAAAAATTCATTCACATTTGAGTTAGTGATTTTAAAAACAACATCCACTTTAGTTATATCTCTTAATATTTTTTTCTCTTTTTGTTTGTTATTTTTTTATTAGGTAGTTTCAAATTACCTAGATTAAATTCTTTGTTTGTAGCAAACCAAAAAAATTATGTGTATGTTCTACCCGCACCCTTTATATGGAACTCAAGTGACGAAAAGTGATTTGTTTATTTCCTTATTATTTAGTATCATAAAAATAAATGTTGTGTATGATCCCCCCAAGATCTAAGTGACTTGGGTGACCCAAAGCAAACCTCTCAAGTCTTTCTAATTTTCATTTATTTGTTTTCTTGCATTTGGCTTGTGGGAAGGAGTTCATCACCTCCTCGCAAGTTCTTGAGGGGTACATTCACCTAGGGTTTCATCTTCTAGCATTGTATGAATCCCAGTCCATAGTGAGGTATATAAATTTGGCATGTGATACTAGGATTACCTAGGGCTAAGTAGTTATCCTTTCAATCCTCAACAAAACTAGGGTCAGTTCATATTAAACATCAAACTTCAATAATAACTACATAACTAAAGTTTCTATGCAAAGAACTAGAACTTTGCATAGTAAGTTAGCAAGTTTGAACCCAACTGACATGATGTACCCTTCTGTTATCCATAATTAGGATCATTTAATTCATTTCAAAACTTATAGATTTTATTCCACCCTACCTTTTGTAGAATATCTTATTGAATGTCGAGTGCTCATCACTCTAAGTTCATGCCACATGCCAATGCTTAACAGATAGAGGGGGACTAAAAAATCTACCTACACATTTTCTTTAATTTTCATATTAAAAATTAATTCCTTCTGATTATTGGTATATCAGTGTAAAATTTGGTAAAATCTATGCATGCCTTGTCAGTTTTAGGGATACGATGAGCCATTAGTGTTATTTATATTGTCTTTTATTTACATGTGTGTTTAAAACTAAGATTATTTTTGTGTATTTTAAAGTCAAAATAATTCAAAACCATCATACCACTTTAACCTAATATGTGTTAGTATGACCATTTTGTTTCATACCTTTGACTTAGTTTTATTCCAAAATTCTTTGTGTCATTTTTTTAGCAAAACATCATCATGCTACCTGTTTCATGTTAAACATTTACTTTGAATTTTAGTCCAAACAATTTGTTTACCATTTGTTTAAAGGAGCATTTTTACATTACCTAAATGATTCCAAAACACTTATTGTATTTGAAATCAAGTTCCAAACCCATTCATACCTTTTATTTCAAAAATATGGTTATGTTGCCCATTTTGGTCTAGCCTATTTACCTTAAAACATCTGAGTCTTTTATATTAAATTATAAATTTAATATTTCAAAGTAAAAATCCTAAAATAATCAAGTTTACACCAAATCCTCATCTAGTTTGGGCTTAGGTAGTCTACCTTTTGTGTTTTGATTGTCTTACTTGGGTTGATTTCTTATTTGATCTAAAGACCCCTTGCCTAGACATAGTGGCTATTTTTTGTCTTGTGCCTTGGTTGAGAACCCTTTGTGCTAAGTTTGTTACTATGTTTTGTATTTGAAATTTGTTGTGATGATTTTTAGGTAAGTGGAAAAAGTTGGTGGACAAAAAGGATCTAACCATGGACATGATTTTCCTTAAGTTTTAGAAAATGGAACTTGTGTAGATAGTTTTAAATAGCTACAGTAAAAATTTGAAGAAGATATAATAAAATGAATTATATCACTTCAAGTATAGTTTCCAAAACATGTCTGAAGAAATGAAGAACATCAAAATTTAATATGGGGGATGTAAATTGATGGAGAACATGGTTTATGAACTTCTAATGGTAAAAAATTCAAATTTATATAAGAACAAAGATCGACCCTATATCCCTCAACAAGAATATTTGGTAAGGAGGATGGAACAAGCTTTGGAAGATGGATGGATTTATTCAAAAAAACCTAAATAAGACAAACAACATTGGGGCTAGTGTTGGGGCCCTTATAGTTCATGCTTTATTGGTCTTCCCAACCTCTCATGATGATAAAGGTATCACTCACATCCAGATCCCTGAGTCTTCCATGTATAGATTTATTTTGAATACCAGTATGGAACTTGTGGAAAATTTTTGGTGACCAAACCAAATATTGATAACACTAAAAAGTGGGATTTTAGGAGGTGGCAACCTAAAGGGGAAATGGTTATTTCAACCATGGCCAAGGGATTTTTTATCATTAAGTTTAATATACAAGATGATCTAGATTTAGTACTCTTGGGTGGACCATGCTTTATGGGAAACATGGTTATTTTCCTTAAAAGATTATACCCCAGCTTCAACCTAGCCTCTAAGAATATCAAAGCAGTCCCAATCTGGTGTAAACTCCCTAGTTCACCTCTCTAGTTTTGGGATAATGAAATTCTTTTGAATATAGCCAGGCCTATTAGATCCCCTATTAGCACTAAAAACCACACTAAGGATATATCTAGATTGGCATATGGTCAGTTTTTTATTTCCATGAATATGGAGTAAGAACTTCTTGACCATATCATCCTTCAATCAAAGCTTGGGTCTGAGAAATAAGTAATAAAATATGAAAATTTCTAGTTAATATATTCTACGTGTTAAAAGCTAGGATATTTTTCTAGTAAATACCCTAAACCTAAGGATTCTAAGGATAAAAACCAAAAGGCTAGATCTGACCAAAAGCTTGAGAAGTCTTCAGGTGGTAAGGACCCTGAGAAGGCTCCCCTAAAATAGGATTTAAAAATTACTGAGCTTGAGAAGTCTTCATGTTTTAAGGACCCTAAGAAGGCACTCCCAATGCCAAAACACAATAATAAAAAAGGTGGGTCACTCAAATCCCATATGAAAAAACCCTTCATTTTTAAAACTCTTTGAAAACCCAAGAATTTGTATCAAAAGGAGTTTAATAATGGTAACATGGAAGATAAGATAAATACATATGAAAAATTGGTTAGGGTAAACTTCCAAGTGGATGAAATTAATTATGAGGTCAAGGTTCACCTATCTACTTATGGTGATCTGATCCCCTTTAAGGATACCCTAAAATCTTAGCCTCCATAAAAGGAGAACACCCAGTAAGTAGCCTACATGGGGATCAAGACCCCCTCTACTCAAGATCAATATGTCAGTAGCTCTAATTCAATATATCATTAGTATATTTTGAAGGTTTCCTCCCTTAAAAAATATCAATAGGTAATCCACGTGTTTTTAGCCACATCACAGCCAGCATCATCTACTTCTCAAGTGGTTTCACATGATTTGAACAATCTTGGCTCAATAGCTAAGTAAGTAGAGGACCTTAACAACTCTTTAAAAGATTAGTCCCCCTTAATGACTTTTATTTGAAGGCCCAAGAATATAGAGAACAACTATTTGATAGCCTCGTAATAGTTACTATTTAGACTACTCTAGTAGAATCTAATTAGATCAAGTCCCCTTCTTGGTTGGAGGAGGAAGGAGAGGTAACCCCAAGATTGGGATATAAAAATAAAATAAACAAAGGTTTTGAATATATTCCTAACACTTTATTTCTTTCTAAAAAGAAAAAGGTGGGAAATTGGGAAACTTTTAATTCTAGGTTCCCTAGATCAAGTCTCAAAAAGAATTATGACATGGGGGCTACCACTTCAAAAGGAATACCAACTAAACTTGATCAAAGAAAAAAAGAGAATAAAATAGGCATTGTAGATGGAATCTAAAGGACCATGGACCATCAGGAAAATAACTTCTCAATATTTTTTTAGATGAAGATTGTCTCATGGAACATTAGAGGCCTTAACAAAGGGGCTAAGTAAATAAATATTAAAGAATTAAGGAAATATAGTAGGCCTACCATTTTGATGCTTCAAGAAACTAATATGTGCTCTAATCTCTTACTCCATTGCAAGAGGAATTTATATAAAAAGGCTGATATAGCTAGTGTGTATTTCAAAGGAGCTTCAGGAGGCATGGTTATTATCTAGGATCTAACTACTATCATGGGTAAGGGTTATCTTGGTCTCTCATTATCATCTTTCCCTATCTTTACAAGTGATTGATCATGATCTTATTTGGACCCTCTCTAATATTTTGCTCCTAATACCCTTCATGGTAGAAGACATCTTTGGTCTGACCTAATTTCTTTTAGTCATAATGGTATTAATGGTCGTTAGATTATTATGGGTGATTTTAACACCCACCTCTCCCCTATTAAAAAAATGGAGGTTATTCAAATGTAATGACCATCATGGATGATCTGGATTTGGTTATCTCCTCCTCTCAACTTATGGACATAGATCTTCATATAGTTCCTTTCACTTGGTCTAATAGAAGAATAGGGGTTGATCATATTTAGGTCAAGTTGGATAGAGCTCTTATTTCAAATGACTAGATTTTAAATCAAGACTTTTATCTCACATCCCTACCCAAAATTGGTTCTTATCACAATCCTATATTATTTAATTTTTCAATTCATCCAAAAATAGACACAACACTTTTAAGTTTCTTAGAATGTGGCTTGATCATCTGGAGCTGATGGATAGAGTGAAATAATGGTGGAGCCTAGAGGATGAAGGCACTACTCAATTTCATTTGGTTCAAAAGATTAAGAATGTAAACAAAAAATTAGAGTATAGAATAAAATTATTTTTGGAAACATATTTGAGAAGAAAAAAAAAGATTAGAGAATAGCTTAATCTTTTGGAAAAAAAGGGGTGGCTACCATTGGTATGAACTTTGAGGACTATGTGAAAGAAAAAATACTTCTCTTTGATTTCTATAATTTTTATGCCTATGAGGACTCTTATTGGAGGCAAAAATCAAGGTCCTTATGGATCAAGGAGGGGGACTGTAACACCAAATTATTTCATATGACTATTCTCAAACATAGATCTTATAACAAAATTTTAGGGGTTATAAGGACTAATGGCTTGGTCATTAAGGATCCTAACGCTATCAAATATGAGGCCCTATCCTTCTATATAAAGTTATAAAATGATAACTCTCCCTTTTTAGATGATGATGTTGATTCGTTGTTATTGTCTATTCCCAACAATCTTCTCCTTAAAGAAGAATTTGTGAAACTAACCAAGCTTGCTACACTTGAGGAGTTACATAAGGTTATGTTCTCTATGCAAGGAGATAAATCCCTAGGCCTAAATGGTTTTTTGGATTTATTTTTACAATAATTTTTGGATATTTTCTTTATTAATTTGCTCAAATCCTTTAGTGAATTCTTTAGTATAGGTAACATTCTCAAGGAGATCAACAACACTCATATTGTTTTGATTCCTAAGAAAGTTGGTGCTAAGGCTTTTAAAGATTTTAGACCCATAAGTCTTACTAATGTCATTTACAAAATCTTCACCAAGACCTTGGCTATGAGATTGCATCCTTTCTTTCCAACTCTCATCTCCACATAGTAGGGAGGCTTCATCAAGGGTAGACTAATTTAGGATGGAGTGATTGTAGCCCATGAGACTATTCATTTTATGGAGAAAAGAAAAAAGGCCAGCATGGTTTTGAAGTTAGATATGAATATGGCCTTTTATAGGGTATCCTAGATATTTTTGGACAAAGTCAGAGAAATTTAGCTTCTCTTCCCACTTTAGGAAAATCATCCATGCCTACATCTCCAATCCTAGATTCTCTATTATCATTAATGGTGCTTTAGCTAGATTTTTATCTAGTAGTAGAGGGATTAGATAAGGTGATCTTATTTCACCCTTGTTTAATATTATGGATGACAATTTCAGTAGATCCATTACTAGAGCCATCTCTCTTGGTCTTCTCAATGGGTTTAGACCTTTTTCTAATGATCTCATTGTCTCTCATCAACAATTTTTAAATGACACCATTTTACTCCTTATAGCCACCATTTTGGAAGCCCAAACTATCAAGATGATTATCAAGCTCTAAGAGGAGGCCTCAAGACAAAATGTTAATTTTGATAAAGCCTCTTTATTCTTTTTGAATACTCCTACTGCTAGATATAAGAAGATTGCCAAAATCCTAGGTTGTATTATTAATGCTCTTCCCACCACTTTCCTTGGGCTACCTTTGGGTACTAGAAAAATATTTATGTCCATTTGGAATAACCTTTTGGATGGATTTTAGAAAAAACTTTCCAGTTGGAAATGTGGTGTTCTATCTAGTGCAGATAAGTTCTTGCTAATCAAAAGTACACTCTAGAACCTTCCTATTTACATCATGTCTTTGTTCTACATTCCTTTAGCTATTATGGATAGAATTAAAAAAATCCAAAAATAATCTTATCAATAAGAACTGAGAATAGAAATAGATTCCACCTTGTATCTTGGGACAAAGTTTGCTCTAAAAAAAGTAGGAGGCTTGGGTTTAAAGAATATTAAAATAATGAATAATGATCTCAATTCAAAAATGTGTTGGAGATTCATCAAATAAGACCATCCATGGACTAACATTATTAAAGATAAATATTTGAATCACAAGAACTCTTTCAATATTCTGACTAAAGACCAAATCCCAAATGGTTCAGTTTTCTAGAAGAATATGATTCTTTCTAAAGGTTGTATTGAAAAAAGGAGTAAATGAAAGCTAGGTTATGGGAGAGGTATCTCCTTTTGGGATGATATATGGATCAATTTTTAGAATTTGGATCCGGATAACTCACGGCCACTTTTGAAAGATGTTCTCACCTCCTAATTAGGCAAGAAGGTTAGTGACTACATCAACAATGACAATAGAATACCTCATTGGAATAATATCACTATTATCAAACCTGACCTCAAGAGCATATCTACCTCCCTTCAGTATATTATTAGCAAGATAGAAATTAGTTGGCTTGGTTTGAAAGCTGAATTTATTTGGGCTAGCTCTTTTGATGGCTTCTACATAGTGAAGAGTGGATATAAATTCTTGACTAAAAAGGAGAATAGTGAGTTTAACTAGAGTAAAATTTGGTTTAGAGAACTTACCCATAGAGTCAATCATTTCCTATGGGTGGTTCTTAACAAGAAGATTCTTAGCATCGATAATTTACTTAAGAGAGGTTTTTTATTACCTAACATATGTTGCTTATGTAGGGAAAATTTTGAGGACATTCACCACATTTTCCTTCATTTTTCCTTTACTCAAAAGCTGTGGGGTTTCATTCTCTCTAGATTTAAGATTTCATGGTCTTTTTCAGAAGATATAATGCAAGATTGGAATCAATGTCAAACCCCTTTCAAATATTGTATGTTAAGGAGGTTATGGAGAAACATTTTTCCTCATGTCATTTGGATGATTTAGAATGCTATAAATGCTATCATTTTCAGAGAAAGGAAAAATTCCCATCAAAATATCTACAAGGAAATTTCCATTAAAGTTAGAGAGAACATTCTAAAATTCAAACCCCCTTAGAAGCAAAATTTCCCTATAGAAGAAGAGAGGTTTATTTCTAATTAGAACATTAAAATTAGGGATATTTATACTAGACCTAATCCTATTGACATGTCTCTTATACAATGGATCCATCCTCCTACTAATTGGTTTAAATTGAATTTTGATGGAGCTTCTAAAGGGAACCTTGGAGTTACTGGTGGTGGAGGTATCATAAGAGACTATCTAAGAAATTTTATGGCTACTTATGTTAGATTAATGGGAATCCAATCCAACAATTATGCTAAGTCATTAGCATATTTATGGGGTATTATACTTTTTAGAGATTGCAACATCACCAATTTAATCATTGAAGGGGACTTGTTGAATTTTATAAATCACCTTAACAAGTTTTATCTAGTAATTTGGTTTATTAGAGACTATTTTAGAAGCTTCAAACATTTTCAACACCATTCCTCTTCATAACATCATTCATACCTATAGATAAGGGAACTCGGTGGTGGATTATTTTTCTAACCTAGGTATTAAATATGATCTTTTACAAGTGTGGCACATTGAGAATCAAATTCCCAATAATGTAATTGATCTCATTATTAAAGAAAAGCAAAGGGCTAATAATTAGGGAATATATGGCCATTAATGGGAGGGATAAGTGGCTTCTTTTTATGACTCCTTTTTGTACATCAACAGTGTTCATGCATGTTCATGATAAGGATTACAATCATCTCACATGGATCCTTCAAGATCCTTCCAACATTCATTTTATTGAGTTCATGGTTACATAGTTTACCAAAGGTATGATAAGTGGTTGTACTACTATTAATTAGGTGCATACTTCTTGTTACTTGATGTACACCATGGTAGGAGCACCCTACCAGATCAAACCCAAGTTTGACCCCAGCTAGAAAAGCAAGGAGGATGTGTGGAAAGTGCTCAACATTGGCAATTTCAAGAAATTACTATAAAAAATTAAAGGGCATGACCAGCACATCTTTACCTCCTTTACCACCAACTAGAAAAATAGAGAGATCACATATCATGGAACATATTTCCCCATCACTGATTAACTCATTCCTTTGATTATGGGTCTCAGTTCAAATGGGATCAAATTATAAAGGGAAAAATTGATGAGGAAGAAAAGAGTCTTTTTGAGGGTTCTAATGTTAGGGAACTTACCTATACCAAAGCAAGTATTGTGTATTCTTCTTTATCTGACCCTTTTTATGAGATTTCTAACATGATTATGAGATATATCACTATTAAAGGTATGTAAAACACCCTCCCTCTACACCATCTTGTTATTTTAAACCACTTACATAAGGGACCCACTATTAGTTTCCCTTACTATATCCTTCAATCCATGGACGCCTCCATCCTTGAGGTTCAAAATCACAAGAGACCCCTTGCCCTGCATAAGGAGTCATCCTCTTTTTGCATTAGTATTGCAATTTAATCTTAGTGAATGATCCTCCCCACCCACTACTGCCTCCTAAATCCTCTTCCAAAGATAGGATTCACTCTATGAACCCTAATTTCCTGCTTCCCAATCCTCCCTCCCCCAAAAAGGTTTTTACAAGTAGTAAAGAGGAGCCTATTGCTTTGGTGGGAAAATAAATTATTGTTGTTGAGATTCTAATGAATATTAATAACATTGATAGGGGAATTGATCCTTTTCCCTCTTTCAAGGATAAATTGGCAAATCTGGATGGCAAGGTTAGTTCTCTCAAATAGGAGGTTAAGCATTTGAATAAGACCACTGACAAGATAAAGATGGGGGATACCCCTTCACTTGATGAAGCTAAAGTGGAAGAAGTTTTCAAGAAGCTAATAACTCTAGAAAGAAGCTTTGATCAAATTAGAAATAGGTAGATTGACTTTTTAGCCATGTTTAAATCCTTTATGGAGTTCTTATAATTCCAAGTTTGATAGATCTACTCTTTGGGCAATGTTCATAAAGGTAGTTGGAGTAGTGGTTCAGCCAAGGCGTGTTATCAGCACCATTGGCATGTCTAATATATCATAAACCATGGCCTTGGGGATATTCAATGCTTTTAAAAACCTTTAGAAGAATTTCAACAAGTTACTCAAGTGAAGAAATCTTTATGTACTATTATCTCTTAGTTGTTAGATTTTTGCTATCTTTTTGTTGGGTTATTTCTATATTTTTGATGTGTAGCTATTGTTATTTTATTGTTTTGGTGTCATAATATTATCAGTTGGTTTTTCCACTCTTGGGATTACAAGTCTATCTTGATCTTGATATTTTGTATTAGGGAGTGGACCCCTCTTTCCAACCACTGATTTTATTTTCTATATCTAGATTTTGAGCCTTTTTGTAATAGGGTATGGTCCATTCAAAACCATTTATCAATATACAAAAAACAACACATTTTTTTTCAAAATATTAATTATAACTAGGTCAAACATATAAAATTTGAATAGGAACTCTAGATTTGTCAAGAAAATAGAGTGGATAGATAGCCTGTGGCCCACCATTTTTTAGCATAATTTAATATTATTTGAAACCTTTTGGTGAATATTTATATAATATCTTCTAGTTTTTAGCCTATATATATTTTTAAATTTATTAATGATTTTATTTTTATTTTTATTATTATTATTAATTTTTAAAGTAAAAATATCTTAAAATTTGATAAAAAAAATGTGTAGTCAGTCGTGTGCCCCCCTAACTGCCTAAAAAACAATTTTTTAAAAAATTTGTATAGAATTATTCCTAGTTTGTGATCATATAATTTATTTGTTCTTGGATGAATGAAAAACAAATTATATTAACATGTATAGGCATGTATATTTGTGGTTTGTGGAGGCCTAAAAAAATTATAGTTAGAAATCAACATCATTTGTAACCTTAAAATAGTGCAAATTTTATAAAAATCATATGTTTGAAAAGAGGAGAGCATGTTCATTGTCATTGTAATCATTTTTTGAATTTGGATGATGAAATTACTAGTGTATTTATAAAAGGAAGTTGAAATTTATTGTTTTATATGTATCATATGAGACTCGACTATAGAATGATAGGTTTGAGCCTTTGGCTCAAGAATCCAAGCATTTTTTAGCCAAAAAGATTGGTTTTCTAAATTCAAATTTGAATAACGCATACATGTTATAATGTATATGCACTATGACAAATGCATACGTGCTATGAGGAATGTTTACATTTATATTGTTACATTTATTTCATTATACTTTATATTTATTTTAGTAAATATAATAAATTAGGGTCACTCTACATCTAATAGAGTTGGTCTCACATATGCACTCCTTATGATCTAGAAAATAATTTTTCAAAATCCAATTTGGTCAATACATAGACATTTTTACGTTCTAAGTATTGAACCTAGTGATTTTAGGGCATAAATTTTGTAATTGATGTCTATGGATTTTAGGGTTTTATGCCTTTTAGATTGCTTCCTAACATTTATAACAGTCATAGGTTTGACAAAATTGAAGTTTGCAAGATGCTTACTTTGAAATTTATCCAAATTGATGTGATTGGGGTATTATAGGTCACATTTATGACCTACACACATAAAATTAAAACTTTGTGTTAATTTCACTTGTTCATCATAGCTCCTTCATCCCTAATCACTTCTTATGCATCCCTTATCACCCTTAATCACTCTCTCATCATTCCTCATTATCCCTAATCACTACCTCATTGACCCTCACTATCCCTAGTCATCTCTAATCACTCATTTATAATCCCTAATCACTTATAACTCATTCATCATCATCATTCCTCATTCTTAATCACTCTTTCCTCATCCCTCATCATCGTTAATCACTTCTTCCTCATGCATCATCATCCCTTATCATCCCTAATCACTCACTCATTGATTTTAATTATCCCTCATCATCTATAATCACTCCTTCATTAACTATCACCATCTTATATAATCCCTAATCACTCATTTATCATCCCTCATAATCCCTAATCACTCTTTCCTAATCCATTGTCATCCCTAATCACTCACTTGTTGACCCTCACCATCCCCCATCACTCTATTATTGAGCCTCACCATCCCTCATCACTTGATGTAATTATATACTCTAAAGGTATCTTTGATTATAATCATATGTTATTTGGTACATTATAATACAAATTAACTCTTTTTTAGGACTTGTTATGTTATCAATACCCATTTGTGATAGTCAATTTATTATTGAATGATTTAGATGATCTTCAAAATTTACAATCAAGCAACACAAATACTAACATGAAATAGATTATGAAGTTTAGCTCATAAAATTATCTTTATTGTACATCTAACTAGATAAAACTTTAGTTAGTTCCACCTTTGGTATCTTGGTCTAAAGGATAGAAATTAAACACAAATATCTTATATAATTTTCTAATTCTAAGAAGACTTGAATCTATACAAAGCGATTTGGTGTTTCCCATTCTTGTATGACTTCAATATTGGTGAGGTTCACACATCCACTCCTTGTGTGTGTGTGCTATATCCCAAACATTCTATCTCTTACATGGAAAATGAATATTTATTCATTTTATCATAAAAATGTTTTTCTCCAAAATGTGAAATGCTAGTTTAACATGGTGTATATGTTCATCCCATGTTTTATAAAGATTAGAATGTCATAAGTGTATTTTTAAATGACATAGTTAAAGGGTCGAAGGATTTCATTCAACATATCAATGAATTAATATTATACATGAGTTAACCAAAAAGGTGTAACTAACTACTCAATAAATCCTTCCTTTGTTTTTAAGACTATATTTCAAATGTCTAGAGGTTCAACATGAATATGATGATACCAAAACTTACCATGGATATGGTAGAAAAATTCATTAATATTTAGATGAGGATAATAATTCATTAACCTTAATGTTACTAATATTTTTTTAACCAATTCACAACCTCATGTTCTATCCTTCTTTGGCACAAGCATAATTAGGATTTATATAAGGCAATGAATTGGACATGATGTGTCCATTATCCATGATTTCATGGATCTACCATTTGATCTATTAATTATATAGAAATTATATGTTGTATAAAGAGGTCTGAGGTAGATATGACTAAGAGATAAAATTAATAGTATTGTTTAGATTAAAATTTGTATGAACTTATTTAGGTGTCTTAAATATATACTTGTATTCATCTAATTTGTGGTTCAATTAGTTTGTATTTTTTATTGTTGGACAAACCACACTATTATATGGTTCCACAAGGATGTTATTACATTTAATTTTCACTAAAAAGAGTATATGCATTACTAGAAATGATAATATTTTTACACTTCTTAGCACTAATGACTAAAATCTTATGAACTAACTATGATATATGGTATTTAAGATCATCACAGTCTATCATAACATTTAAAGGATTTACTTAATAAACTACATGTCAATAGAAAATATATGGTTGACCACATGTAAAACATAACATACCTATAATGGTGAGATGTCATAAAGTATTTCATCTTTAAAAGGTTTGATTTTGTACACCAAGTGGCATTACTAGGTGATCCATTTCTCAAGGCCTACACTAGACCATACTATAGTGTATGGTTATGGATGATGTATCAATTTCAAGTTAAATTTTTTTTAAATATACTTTAGGAGAATTTAAATTCTTATGACTTTCATTGGAAATTATGAAGTGTATTTTTTAACCATTGATCTACATTTATTAATGAAACACCATTTTTAATTCATATAATTTCTTATTGGGGGAAGTAGAGATATTTTTAGTATTGACCATATCATTGGGTTCATAATATATTATCTACTTACCTTTTTATAATTATATATAACCTATACCCCCTTCCCTGAGAGGTGAAATTAGAGAGATCATAGTGTGACACTCTTCATTGAATTAAATATTGAAGTTATGAATCAAGCACCACTTTCCCATCTTCGACTACTTGTTCTAATCATTTGAAAATTATTTTCCATTCTTTGGTATGATGAATTAATTAATAGAAATAAAAATAAAATGCCTTAAATGTAATTATTCAGATCATAAAATGTCATCATATGGAAAATAATTGATTAGTTTTAGTAAATCACATAGCTTAGTGAGCCTCATATTTACAACCCATTTTTTTTGTTATGGTGGTTTTAATTGCTTCTATTTTTTTGGCATATCTTTAATTGTGAATTACATCATTTCTAATAGGTCTATTTCTTCATATGTGATAAATATTTATGTTTCAAATTTTCCTTCACATCATATTGATCACCATGTCTTATATTTTATGCTAGCACTCAACTCTTCACTTGTATTTATTATCATACTTAAACCCCAAAAAAATACCACCATAGAGGTATTTGATGGAGTGATTAAGGATGAGGAGGGATTGAGTAGAGATGATGAGGTTCTATTAAGGAGTAATTAGGGGGGATGAAAGAGTGATTATGGATGATGAGGGATGGTGAGGGTTAATTACAGAGTGATTAGGGGTGATGAGGGATACAAATGGAGTGATTAGAGATGATACATGATGATGAATTAGTGATTAATGATGATGAGGGATGGTGAAATCAATGAGGGAGTGGTTAAGGATGATGAGGGAGTAATTATAAATTATGAGAAATGGTGAGGGTTAATAACAGAGTGATTACAGATGATGAGGGATGAGGAGGGAGTGATTAGGGATGATGAGAGATGGTGAGATATAATGATGGAATGATTAAGATGATGAGTGAGTGACTAAAGATGATGAGGGATGGTAAGGGTCAATGAGGGAGTGATTAAGGATATAAAGATCAATGAATGAGTAATTAGGGATATTGAGGGAGTGATACAGATGATGAGGGATACTGAGGGTCAATGAGGGAGTGATTAGGGATAATTATGAGTGAGGATAGAATGATTAGGGGTTATGAGGGATGAGTAAGAAGTGATTAAGGATGATAGAGGGATGATGAGCAAGTGAGATTAACACAAAGTGATTGTTTGATTTTTGAAGGTCATCAATTTGACATATGCTCCCCTAATCACATTACTTTGAAAAAATTTCAAATTGAATGGTTTGAAAAATTCAATTTTGATTAACCTAGGACTCTTATAAATTTTAGGAAGAAATATAAAAGGCACAAAAACCTAAAAGATGACTATATATTTACAAAAAATGGACTTCAATTGAAAAATTTATGCTCTAAAATCCATAAGTTCAATACTGAGACCCTAAAAATGCCAAGTACTAACCATATTGGATTTTGAAAAACTATTTTCAACATCGTAAGGCTTGTATCTATGAGACAAACTATATCATATGTAGAGTCACCCTAATTTATTAACGTTTAGAGTAGTAAATATCATTTATAATAGTAAATATCAAATTCAATTAAATATTGGCTTCATGTACATGTTATGGTGATTTTTCATGCAAAATAACAAGAATGTGTATGAATTCCTCATAATTCATATGCATTACTCATAATTCATACACATTACTCTTAACATGTACACTTTATTAGGAACACAAGTGTTATTAGTAATTTATACATGTTATTAGGTTTGGTGGTTATAATCATGAATTCATATAACATGTATGCAATATGACCATAACACGTATGCATTATGTTTAAAATTCATATATATTAATATAAATTTCCACATAATTATCCCCTAACTTCTTGCACATATCCTTATAAAATGTCCTAGTTCCATTTTTTTCAAAGATTGTTTTATGGGCCAACTACTGAATGTATTCCAAGCTAATTACATTATCACTAGGTTGTTTTTGAGCCATTTATTGAGTTTATCTAAGATAATTAATTTAGTTTAGATTATTTTCAAGCTCTTATTTTAGATCAAACTTTGTTTCTGAGTCTAACCTTTTTTTCCATGTTAATGATTATAACTACCTTTAGGTAAATTATTATTATCCTTTGACATAGCTCATGATTGTTATACCTTTTCTAGATACATTTTCCACTTATTATAACTACCTTTGGGAAAATTAGTACCTTATCCATAGACTATTTTGAGATTTTGTATCACCTTTGACACTGATTATAATCACCTTTGGGCAAATAAATACCCTTTGTTAGACCAATTTTGTGTTTTATATTCTACCATAGACCTAGTTTAATTATTTTATCCTTTGGGATTTTTTTACAGAGCCAAATGTTTTTTATTTTAGACCTTGATTGTTTTCTATTTTAGACCTTTTATTTTCAAAATATGTAGTTATAGATATAAACATACCTCATTATACATGTAATGGGACTATGTATAATCTAGACTATGAGAACCTTGTGACTAGTAAACCTTTTGTTCAAGATCCATATGGTGATGATATAGCCTATGACACATATCTCAATCCCATTTTATAACATTCCATATGTTGAACAAAATTTAGAACCACTAGTATTGTATTTAGTGAGTACACCATACTATCAAGTCCAAGAATAAGAGCAAATGACATAGTACATTATTCAAGTGATGCTTATTATATAACAAATCAAATAACAAGAGCACTAATACATTACAACATAAATATAGACAAGTTATGATTTGTACTTTTTTATCTCTATTTTTTTGATAATAAAGATGATATTCACATTAGGGTAGCTGAAGTAGGAGCCAAATTCTTGCTAGACTTCCAACATAAAACTCTGACTAGTTTGATTAGAACCCCTAGTAATATTCCTCAAAACTAATAATTTGAACACATGTCGACTAGTTACAATCATGATTTAGTAAAACTACCCAAATAGATCCAAAGTGTACTTTCAAAAAGAAAAGGTGATATGGATGATCAATTGTAATAGGTATAACAAGTGTACTAAAATTATCTTAACCTAGCTAACAAATTTAATGTAATGGCTATTTCAAACACACCATTTACAGAGCTAGCTTTGTCAATATAGATTTTTTGAGCTATGAAAAATAAAACATAGACCCCTTTAGACAAAACATGATGGTTGGTGACATGTTTAATGTCCCAATTCTGATATAATAAACTACCACTCAAATGGAAGACCTCACTCAGAACTTTGTGGATAACATGCCAGTGCATTCAAATTTAAACCAAAGTGGGTCTCCTATACCATTAAAAAACACACAAAGGATTCTTCCAACTAGTACTATGAGTGTTTTATAACAAGGGATGGATACACATAATTACTAAACATAAAATATAACCTCCAATGATCAACCATTACATTCCTTTAGTACATAATATGAGGTAATGAGATAACATAAGACAAACATACTAGCTCAATAAGTGTAAAACACTATACCACCTCAATAGATGATAATGAAAGTTTTACCAAAATAAGTGCAGATTAATAAACCTCAATAATCACAAACTTTGCCTAATACACATGTTTTCATTTGTCAAAAAGTGCCAGTTGGTCAAAAATTAAAAATGCCAAACCATTATCAAGTTCTTAACCAAAAACATGGCCTTTCACCCAATGGGTATCACACATACACCAAGGATCCAAATTTCAATACCTTTAATAATATGGATCTAGTTTGTAATGTAATCCATATATATAATAGGTTTTAATGATTAGATTTTAATTTCTAACCCAAACCCAATAATACCAATATATGAAACCTATCCAAATGCCATTATCATAGCCACAATTCACCAATCAAGGCTATGTAGCTAATCCAAAAAATAATGTTTTCTAATAGTAATAAATTTAATACCAATAGTACAATCCCAATGTTTAGATACATATACTTGGTTTTTTGACCAATTAGATAGACATTCTATAGTATACCATTCTTTCCTACCTTGATCAAGGTAGTCCTCCCTTGACCATAGAACCCCAACAATAATAAGACACATGAACTAACTTCCTTGACAAAGAGTTACAAAAAATTAAATATATAATTCAATCCATTTAAACTAGAAAGAAAATGAATAAGTTCAATCTAGATGAAATATACTCATACCCATTTAATATAGATTATCTTAAAATAAAATTTATGTCAAGTTATTAGCTACCCAAATTTGATAAATACAAGGGCAAAGGCAACCCCAAAGAGCATTTGAAATAATTCTTTGTTATTTTCCAACCAATGGCATATAGTGATATATATTTGCTTCTCTTATTTCTAAGAAGTCTATCTATACAAACCTTGGTATGTATTTTAAAATTGATAAAGAATTATATACCTTACTTTGATGATCCTTTTGAGAAGTTTGTACAACATTTCTCATATAATATCAAACATGAGATTACAGTTGTCTACTTGGGCCAATGAAAATAGAAGAATGGTGAAACCTTCACTACTTATTTTCAATGTTGGAGGGCATTGGAAATCCATTTCACTTATAATTTTCCAAATAAGTAATTGGATATGATATTTACTAGGACCTTAGACAACAAGATATCTTATCATATTGAGCTATAATGTGCTCATACATTTGAAGAGGTTACTGAGAAAGGAATATAGATGAGAAATCAGTTATCAACAAAGGGATCATCAAGTTATCTTATTCTAGCTAGAACTAAAATCAACATCAAGGCCAACATAACTAGAACCAAACACAACCAAAATCATAATCCTATTCAATTACCAAATTTAACACCACCTCAAGATAATAATAAAAATAATATTAATTAAATCCCAAAGTCATACAACCATAAAAATAATGTTTTTGGCAATGGTTTCATTGAATCATGCCATGTAAAAATGGTGAAAACACTATTTATCAATTTACTTCCACCTATTTAGCAACCACCACCTCCATACATTCGTCTAAGGCCTCCACAAAACCAACCACCACAAAATCAATCCTAATTGTAATCCCCTCCATTGAGGAGAATACCACCTATTTATAGATAATTTAGTAACCTTGGGGAGCCTATTGAGTTTGTATTCTAAAAATTGTTCTAGGCAAATATGATTAGCTATTTAGTGTTGAAACTATTTCTTGAAGGAATTAATTTTCTTGACTGGTAAAAATAACATGAATTTTATGAGTACCATCATGTCAAAGGAAATTATATATGTTGATGTATCTAATTAAGGTATATAAATGATAATATAATGAAAAATGAAGAGATACAAATAGATGACCATGTTATTATGACCAATCATAACTTAGGCATCTATCATAATCCATTCCCCAACATGACAATAAAAACTAGGAGTAGTACCAAAAACATCAACAATAATAATAGATAAATCCACCATAAAATCAATAATAACAATATAATGGTAAGAACCAAGGGTAAACTGACTAAACCAACCAAGGAGGCCATCATGCCATCGCATATACCTAAAAAATGTTATGGGATAGTCTTAGGCAGTCATGTTGACACTATTATCATTAATCCCTAACCAAATACAAACAAACCAAGATCCTTACCTAATAAGGCCTATCATCCAAACAATGCCTACTAACCTCCTTTTTTTTGGTAATCTCTCTTTTGGCCATGTTATTATCTAGGATTAACACCACCCTATAATTACCATTCTAGGCCTTATCACCTCTCCAGCCAATAACCAAAGTCCTATACTAGATCAAGATTATTTAATCACAACTTGAAAAGTCAAGATCACTATTAAAGGACCATAGACAAATATAATGAATGATCCCATTAAAACCTCCATGCCTATAAAAAAATAATCCAACATCTAGAACCAAAGGGAAGACCTATGACATTATGGAGTAACTAAAGAAGAAACCTATGAAAATATCCATCATGGATTTGTTATAGACATTGAGCATACATAAAGACATACTGAATGAATACTTTATTCAATCCCTTATACCTGATGACATCACACTAGATAAATTTCAAGCCATGGTAGGACACTTGGCACCTGGCCAACAACATACCTTTAACCAAAGTGACATGCCATACTTTGTCTCACTACATAATAACTTATTATACATTAAGGTTAGTATTAAAACCCATAAAGTCCAATGTGTCCTTCTAGATAACAGTTTGGGCCTCAAAATTGTGTCCCTACAGTTGATTAATCATCTTAGATATACAACAACTGACCTATAGCCAGATACCATTATCATTAATACATATGACAATAAGGAACAAAAATCTCAAGGTACTATCATCTTGCTAATGGTCATTGGGCCTTTGACCCATGACACTCTATGTCATGTTTTGGATCTATACTTATCTTACAAATTTCTATTGGGCTAACCCTATATCCATGAAATTAGGGTTATACCTTCCACATTGCATTAGTATATAAACTTTCCCCTTTGACTACACTAGCTAATCTCCAACCATATCAATATTGTAAACATCCTAAGGCTAGGTATAATATTTATACCTATCATTTTTTCTTGATTATTATGCCCAAATATGATAGAATAATAGATGAGAAAGCCATAACCATAGAATCAAGACCATAAGCTAATTACATTAAGCTTTATATCTTAGCCTCTATCTTATTTACACCTCTATCAAACATTTCCAATCACTTATATATATCTAACAAAGGTATTGGAGAATATAATACCCATGATTCCTTCCAAATTACCAAATTAATATAGAATTTAAAGTCCTATGGGATACCCAAGGCAAAGACCACTTGCATGGAGTGGTATACCAAGGAAAAATCTCAGCTCAAAAAACCCATTATTTTTAAACTAGCTTCTAACCTTGAATGAGATCCCTTAGTTAAATATAATTTGTGGATTTATACTAATAAGTTAACTAAGTAATACCAAATCATAAAGTATCTTATTCCTAACTAGATTATGGATCACCTAGATTAAGAAGGCATAGGCCTATGGATACATCAATAAGGGATGATCGAGCTAGTCTCAATGACCAAGTACAAGGGAACCCATGGTATTATATTTAAACCACCTAGGGTTTATCCCACATACCTTATTCAGGTTTCAACACCATTGAATATAAAATATGATGCTAATAATTATGAAGTATCTGATTATAGCATCAATAATTACCTTGAAAACATAAATTTGTTTAACCCCTATGTTTATTATACTATTAACTCTATTTATTACCCTGTGCCTCTTACCCTTTATCAATAATAGTTGATAAAATGGGAGAAAAAAGAGTCAATAATTCCATTAGATGAGTTTGAAAATGACTAACCATTCATAACTTTATAGGATTAAGGAATCATATTCATCTTGGATTCACAAGCAAAGATTTTCAATCAAATTGGATCCTATTATTTATTTTAGATATTGGGTGAGCTTTGTTGGCTAAAAATAAAAACAAAATAAAAAATTGAGGTCTAAAAGTGAAAACATCTTTGAGGAAGTTTATGAATAGGGTAAAGTAAATAAAAAGGTAAGTCTCTTGGTGAAAACCTATTTTAGGTACCTTTAGATGGGGATGTTCACCCCTCTTCATATGAAGCATAAGAGACCAAGAGTCCAAGGCCTATATGTATTTTAGATTAATACCAAGGAGAGATAATATTTTGTGAATATTGTTCAAGTGTGATCTGAAATATTTTTCATATGGTCTTTACTAGCATTAGTATATTTTGATTTGTCTTATTTAGGAGAATTAGATGAGCTAGTCTGACCAATAGACTTTTCCATTGCCAACCAGTTTACCTCCTTGCCAAATGATTTAGAATATGGTTCTGCACTTTTTGTGGAGCATACTTTTGAGGTTAATATTGGGATTTTAGAGGACACAAATTGGATCAAATTAGGTGTGCCCATCATTAAGGAGGAACATAATTTTATTATAACCCTTTTGAGGGATTTTGTTGACATAATTGAATGGGCTTATTAAGGCATGCTATATTTGGACCCTACCTTGGTTGTACACCATCTTGTTATACATCCTGATGTTAAACCAATTGATCTTAAGATATGAAAATGCATTATTTAATTATTTTTATATTCAAGAAAGATTTGGATAAACTCTTAGATTCAAGATACATTTGGCCAATCAATTATTCAAAGTGGATTTGTACATTGTGCTAGTGAGAAAGAAACTAGAAGGTGTCATGATATGCACTATTTTTTAGTATTTTAATAAATTATACCCAAAGGAACACTTTCCTATGCCAAATATTAACATGATTATTTATTATAAAGATGTACATGAAATTATTTATCTTATGGATGGATTTTCATGATATAACTAGATCATAATTGCACTAGAAGACCAACACAAGAGAATATTCACCACTATGTTGGGAATGTTTTGTTATCATGTGATGCCATTTATAATTAAGAATGTAGTAACCACTTACCAATAATCCATGATCTTGATTTATCATGATATTATGCATGATATAATTGAGGACTATGTCGATGATAGCCTGGGTAATTCAAAAACTTGTGCCAACCATCTAGTCATACTATGAAGAGTCTTTGAGAGACTTCAAGAGTAAAAATTTAGGCTTAACCATAAGAAGTGTTTATTTAGGGTAGATTATAAAAAATTTTAGGATTCACTGTATCTCATAGGGGAATTGAAATTAATCCATCCAAAGTTAAAGCCATTATCAAAATGCCACCACCATCTACCTTGAAGCAGCTTCACAATTTGTAGGGAAAGATCCAATCAATCTTATGATTCATATCATAATTAGCCAAAGCATACCATATGATTACACACTTTATAAATAAAGGTATTAATTTTTCATGGAATGAAGAGTGCCAAAAAACATTTGAATATATTAAGGAATATTTTTCCAATCCACATGTTTTATTACCACCTATGTTGAATAAGCTATTGTTACTTTACTTGTTAGTGACTAAAAATGCCCTAGGGTAGTTTTGGTAAAATGCAATGAATAGGATAAATAGCATGTCATCTATTATCTGAGCCAAAAATTAGTTAGGTATGAGCACAATTATACACTCTTATTTATCAATTGCTTTCTCAGCCCAAAATTTATGTCATTACATGTTGAACAATAAGACTATTATTATTTCCAAAGTATATCCACTCAAATTTAAACTTTACAAAACAACTTTATAGGGCCACATGGAAAAGTGGGTCATTATTTTTAATGAGTTTGAAATAGAATATGATAATCAAAAGGAAATTAAAGTATAGGTACACATAAATCAACTTATTTAAGTTCATCTTCATGATACCCAACCTCTTGTATTCAAATTTATAGATGAAGCCATTATGACTGCCATGGATGCAGAAGTAGCTCTTGAGTTAAAAGGTGGAGAATGTACTTTGATGGTTCATTCATAACACATGGATAAGGTTCTATAATATGATTTATCATGTTGTATAGGGATCTTAACCCTAAGTCATTTCACATTAGTTTTAACTATACTAACAAAATGGATGAATACAAAGTATTCATTGTAGGGCTTCACCAAGTAGTACATTGGAACATCCAATATATATTAGTTCACAATGATTTATACTTAATAATCAATCATTTCATAAACAAATACTAGATAAAGGATGAGAATTTGGTATTATATAAAGACATGGTTAATACTCTCAAATAATAAATTTGTAACATCTAGTTTGAATAGATACCAAGAGCTAATAACATAACAATTGATGCCATGGACACAATTGGCTAAATGAGATTAAGTCAGGGATTGTCAATTTATTGTTAAAAATTTGCTAGCATTGATACATGAAAAATCATCTATAAAGATGGTTTAAAACATTATTAGCCCCATATCTCCCTAGTATTCTTACATATATGCTTATTTTCAAGACAAAATTATTTCCCCTAACCTTTTACATAAGAAACAAAAAGCCTTCATCGATAAAGCCTCTTGTTAAACTTTACTAAAACCAACCCTATATTGTATAATATATGATGGAACTCTACTTTGTTGTTTACCTTTATCATAATATAGATTAGAATTAAGGAAACTTCTTGAAGGAGTGTGTGGAGCCCACATTAGTGGGGTAATCCTAACCAAGAAAGTACTACATACTACTTATTATTGACTGACCATGGAAATAGATGTAGTTATATATGTGAAGAGGTGTGTAGAGTGACAAAATCATGCTAATATGATTCATGATATATAAAATATACTCAAACCACTAACAAAACAATATTCATTCTCAACATGGAGACTTTACATTGTAGTAAAAATAAATCCTACATCCTCATATGGCCATAAACATGTCCTAACTACTATCAAATGTCTCACTAAGTGGGTATAATCCATTCCACAAAATTACATAACTAAGAAGAATCTAAATTCATATTTAACCATATCATTTTCCATTATGGGATCCCCCTGACATTATATGTGATAATGGCAGATCATTTAAAATAAAGATGTGAAAGCATTGTGTACCCAATACTGTATCAAACAACATTATTTTACTACCTATTACCCATAAGGAAAAAAACTAAGTTGAGGCTTATAATAAAACCATTTTTAATATTCTCTAGAGAAGATTGTAAATGATGGTTATTATAATTGGCACTTTTAGTTGTTTAACTCCCTCTAGTTTAAGCCTCATGAATTCAAGCTCAATGACTTTATGTTAAAATAAAATCAAAAGAATTTCAATGTCGATACAAAGAAGAAAGGAAAGTTTCAAAATAATTGGATAGGGCCTTATGTATTTATTGATAAATATGGTTCTAGAACATATAGGATCTCCACACTAGAAAGAGATGAACATGATGAATCGATGAACATAATGCACCTCAAACATTTGTATTCTTGATACACTTAAATTATTATCTATAAACATCATTAAAGTTATGCCACATTATACCCATTATTTATACCATACCCTATAATATTTATACCATGAATTAACTATTTAATAGCCATTTTGTTTTACCTAAACCCCACCTATCATGTTTGGCCATGGTTCCAATTCATTTGCCTTTACACATGTTCAATGGTTGATGACATATTTAGTTCCACTAGTTGTTTCAGATTCAAACATTTAAATGGAAATATATGAAATTAGTATGAAAGTGGTCATGGTAATTACATCATTCATTTTTTTTTACATTCACTACTAATGATACTAATTATAAATTCTTATGGATAAATTAGTACCATTGACCCTTACTATTGTTCCCTAATTATAACTACCTTTGGGAAAATTAGAAATAACCCATTTACCATACATTGTTGCATTACCTTGCCATAATTGTTACCATTACTTTGAAATTTTACTATATGCAAACTTATTAGTACTTAGTCAAATGACTTTTATGTAGGAATAACTACACTTGATTGAGGTCCATTTTAACTATGTAGGCAATGCTCAATATTTTCTAAGGTTAGCTCAACCACCCTTACTTGAATGCTCTCACCATTATATGGATAATTTAAGTTTGAATGCTCTCAAAATTTTGTAATTGATTTAATTTTGAAATCTCTCACCATTTTATGATAATTTTTAAGCCACACTCTCATTTTTTTTCAAGTTAGGCTGTGTTTTATCTCATAATTCTCCATTGATTTGAGATATTGAAAACACCAAAAATATTAAGAACATTTCCCAACTTTCACCACTATAGGTAGAACTACAGTGGCTTAAGGTTCAATTGGACAATGTAGGTAGTGCTTAGTGTGTTTTGAAGTCAAATCAGCCACCCTTATTTGAAAGATCTCACCATTATATAAGTAATTTAATTTTAAATGTTATTGCCATTTTTTGAGCACCCTTAGCCATGCTCTCACCATTTTATGAGAAACCTAAGCCACACTCTTATTATTTTTCAAGTTAGAAAATTATATATCTTGTGATTCTTGATTGAGTTGATAATCATGGAAAATTTCTAAAGCATTTGAAATATGTTAAAACCCTAAAACATTTAAAAATACCTAGTAAAATACTTTAAAAATCATGAAAATTGGCTTAGAATTTACATGCAAGATATAAAATCCATAATTTTTTTAGGATGTATTTTCTTACCTATCTAGATTCATTTCTAGGCTACTTGGTCTTTTCTTCCCATTTTTGAGAGAACTAAATTGGCATGAGCTCCACACAGACTATGTAGGTAGCACTTGGATACATGGGGTATCTTAGGTTAGCTCAGCCACCACCACTTATTTATCACTTTATTTTTGTTTGGCACACCAAGACCACTTCTTTTCCTTAAGGATCTTAGGTCTTATGTCTATTTCATAAGTAATCACTAGTACTTTTGTTTCCCCATACTTATTGGTCTTATCCAGATGCTCTTACTATTATGTGAATCATTTGTATGTGCATTATAAATTCAAACTTGATTCATTAATAACCACTTGAATTTTCTTATTCTCTCACCATTTTATGAGAAATTTAAGTATGAACACTCTCACCATTTTATGAGAAACCTCATCCAATGATCTCACCCTTTTGTGAGCTCATTCTCATTCAAAGTAATATATATAGTAAACACTATGAATTAAAAATTTAGTTCATTATTGGATAGTCATATTTCATCTTATAATATGGTTTTGGTCTAGACCATGATCTTACACTTGCACAAATTTTCTATGTTGACCTTGTCATAAGTATGAATGTCATCCCCCTCTTTTCCTATGCACTCAACTTTTTTTGAGATCATTCCCATTTTCCTCTACATGTCAATCATGTTTCTTAACATAATTTTATTAAATCTGATATCATGAAATAATTTCATTTACCTTGAAGTTTATATTGGACCTAATTCCCATTAAACTATGTAGGTAGCATCCACTTACCTAGTGCATATGGAGCCAGCTCGGTTACCCCTTCAGTTTCTTCTATTTCTCCCATTTTTCATTTGTGTCATTTTATCATGTAGCCTAGGGGAAATGTTTTCCATTTTATCTTTGTCATTATCTCCTATAGCCTAGGGGAAACCTTGTGACATTTATTCTTGTGTTGTTTTGCATGTGTCATTTTTAACTAGACTAGGGTTCACCCTATTGCCAAGAGTAAGACAACTATTACACATGCACAAATAATTTATTTATTGTATTTTATTTGTTACTAACATTGTGAATAACATTTTTCATATATTACCATTTATTTTAACCTTGTTTTTTCTTTTTTTTTAATATAGTATGTTTATTTATTTTTTGTTTGTTTATGTTGTTTGTTTCATTTGTTTCTATTTTTTTGTGTGCTTATTTATTGAATTTGTTTATTTTATTATATTTTTTATTTTATTTGTTTCATTTGTTTGTTTCATTATTTTGGTTTTTTTTTTTTTTTTTTTGTGTCCTTTTTTTGCCTTCCTTAATTATCGTAGGTCAATTACATTTTATTTATGCTTAAGTGTTGATTATCCATATCCTTTGCTTAGGTTTTGAATGTTTGTATTTAGTCCTACACTTGGTATATTTTTTTTATACTTACACTTGGGATTTTATTATTCATATTTTATTCCTATGTTGTTTATATTTTCATTTAAACTAAGTTTTCCATGCTATATTGTCATTATAGTTGTTCATAACTATGATGCATAATATCAAAAGCTATAGAAAAAATTAGGCCAATAGAAACTATCAAATAAATACAATGGAAGTACTTCTCTTAGATCATAAAATGACATATCCCAAACATCACCCAAATGCATAGTAATTAAACAAGAAATGAATTATAATCCCTTCTAATTAGGTTGTCCATCTTTAAACTAGAAGGTAGCCCAAATTCCTATAGATCCTCTATACCAGTTTATTGTTAATCTATCATTATGAGTTCATTACATGATATTTATTATACCCATTGTGTCAAATTAATAGTTATCCTCTCTTCCTTGATCAAATCAAATCACTGGAAATTCTAGTTGCATCAATTCTAATAAGGAAGAACATCTTTACACTGGTGGGTATAATTGAATCATTCAAATTGATCAATTATTATTCTTATATTATATCCCTCATTCTAGTTTCTCCTAAATCTTGGGTGAACAACATTGCCTTGAAGTCCATCTTGAATTTTTATCCAAATATGGATTTAAAGTCAAGGAAGTTAATAAATTGATTTATTAATCCCTAATATTGAAAAAATGTGAGTCATAACCTCATAAATATATAAATTAATTTATCATGGCTAATAAGTTGATAAGAATTCATGAGTGGTTTGACACAACGCAGGGTTAACATGATTCAACCTAGATTATTTTAGACTAAAAAAAGTTAGAATTAAATCTAATCTTCTTAGGGCTAGAGTTTATTTTGAGACCTATAAATATATGTACCCTTATTGTGCCTAAAAAAATTTTTATGGGTAAGGTTACTTTATAATAATGCCTTCAATAATCCATCAAAGTAATGTTATAATTCCCCTTTTATAACAAACTTCACACCAAGCCAAGACAAGCCTATAAAAGCCACAAGTGGCCATTGTACAAGTGGTACCAACATGGAGAAGCATTGTTATAAGCCTCTAATGCCATAGATTGATCACAAACATCAACTATGACAAAAAGTGGACATCAATTTTGACAAGGAAGGTAAAATTCTTGTGTTTTTTATCTCTATTTTGTGATATTGTTAATTGTTTCATGATCCCCCTATTTCTTAAGAAAGAATGTTTAGTTTCATTGTATTTTTTATACATGGATTTTTATTAGCTTTACTAAAAAATAACTAATCCACATTTTTGTTCTCTTTAGACTCCTAAGATATAGACATGAGATTCTAGTTACTTACATATTTTATTTATCATACATTTTAATAGATAACATGTTTTTTATATGCATTCATTAATTTTAAAATGTATATGAGTGTGATTTAGTACATACATTGCATATGTATTATTAGATAATGGACTCCATTCAACCCAATGGCCATGCCTATGTTGGGGGCATCTTCTTCTATGAGTGATATTATAACAATTTATATCTATGTATAAACCCAACTAAAATATTGAGCTACATATTTTATAAGTGTCTTTCTAATATCTCATATTTTAAATTATTATACATGGATATTATACTTCAATATATTATAAAATTGATACATATGGATGGAAAAAAATAGTTTTCACATGTAATATGTTCCTTTGATGATATTTAATTTATTTAATAATAGTATAGGCATTGATTTCTTATTGTGTGTGTCCCTTTCCCATTGTGTGAAGATTTTTTGAACATATATATGATATTATTTCTTGGTATGTGAAACATTTTAAGATTTCCATAGCTAGTGAACCTTGACCCTATTATTTTGTGTGACATTTGCACATGTCCCTTGTTTAAAACATTAATAATTTTCCTTAGATGAAATACTTGGTTTGTTTGTTGTAACATATTTATGTCCATTATTTTTTTTCCCTTGGATTTATTTTATGACATTGTGTGTTGTTTCTATTGAGCTTTATTAGTAGTTCCATGATCTATATCATGCACTTTTACATCATAGTATAATTCAAAAATCATTACTTTACTGCATGCCTCATTTATAAATTTATCTATACATGACACTTTTATGACTCAAAATCAATATGGTGCATATATGGTTCAAGTAAAATTACATTTTTTATGATGAAATACTCTCCCCATGATGACATGATTACATATTTATTACATGATACAATTAACTATTGTTTTGAGATAAATGAATTGGAGGATACATTACTCATCTCAAAATGGGGGAATAATAGTAGGATTGTATTAGAGATCCAAACCTACATGAACATATTTTGTAAAAAATAAAGTTTAAAAGATACAAAATATAAGTTTTCAAATAATAAAAGTAGTGAAAAAATTAATACTATAATAGAGTATAGGTTTTTAAAGATTCAAAGTGATTCAAAATTAAAACACATAATAGATAATTATCAGACTATTATTGATTTTTGGGGGCATATGAAATGTATATGCACTTAATTTTAAAATAACTTAATTTATAAAACCATACACACATGAATGCATATACAAAACAATTACAAGATAAAAGTTAAAGGTTGTGAATATAATTACAATTGAGAATATAAATGCATATTATTCTATATCATTTGGAATAAATTTATGGGAAAAGATTTTTTTCCATGCTCATATACATAGGTTTCAAACTTCAAATTTCCAAAAAAAATAATTGTTCATACAATTTTTAAAGCTCAAAAGTTTAAAGTTGTAAAGTTGTAAAAAACATGATACTTGCTCATGCACATTTTAAAGGTTCGAAATTAAAATTTCAAAATTAAAATATTAATTTCAATTTAAATATATTATTAATTTTGTCATGGTGGGGGCATGAGTATTCTTCATTCTCTATTTATCATATAAAATACAATCTTGATCCATCTACAATAGTGTGACTCAATCTATATAGGTAATGTATGTTGAGGTTAAATGACACTCAAAAACCATGGTATTACCTATATTGAACCCATTATGTGGTTACATATTCTATCGTATGTTATGTATATTCAAGTCTAGTGACACTAAATGGTATTTGCATCACTTTTATCAAACCCTTCTTGGTTCCACCCTTTTTAGATTAATACATTAAGTACTACTCTTTATTGCTCAGAATTGGAATAATAGATTAGTTATTTAAAAATGTGAATTTATCACTCTAAATTCACCACTATTCTAAATTATCCATGTGATTTAACAAAGGACACAATTATTCATTATTAGTTACATGTTATAACAAAATATAGTTTTGGCTATATACAAGCATATTAATTTTATCTATTTTCAAATAGAATTCAATTTTCAAAGTTCATGAATTTTCAAATTTCAAATTATAAAATGAATACTTCACATGTTGTTATAGGTTTTGATAAATTTTAATTCCATATACCATTGAAGTATATGTTCAAAGAAAAATTGTTTTGTACATACTCATGTTTAATTATTTATCCTTTACCTTATCAATTTCATTAATAGAATAAGAGGGGGCTATGTAGACACATAAATTTTGTCATAGGTACTTGAAAATACTATTTATTGACACATCCTAACCACATGAATTTTACTCAAATAAATGAATATTTTTCATTATTAATCTAAGTCATTTATCTATATTTGGGCTAAATGAGTTTTTTTCATCACTATAACACAATTTTTTTAATGTAAAATTCTCAAGTTTCTTAAAATCACCTCCATATTAACTCTAGTTTTGGATTATTATCCATTATATGTAGGTACAAGTCTACCCATGTAGATAGGAGCACTACCATGCTCTTATCAACTTAAAGTGGCCATGTCTTGCACAAAATAATGTTTATTTTCTAAAATTTAAATCATTATTTTGGGTCTTATTGTACATTTAATAAGTTTAGCTAAAGGAAATTATAAAAATGTTCACCTAAAAATACCTATCAAGGGTCATTAATTTAATCACTTTATCCCATTTGGTTACTAGTTAATATAATATTTCATATTGAGAAAATATGCCTTATTATTTCAAAATTCAAGATCATTCACAAGGAACATCCATAACCCAAATCTAAATCATCTTAAAACAAGTAAAGAATTATTATTGTGAAGTATCAAATCCACATTTATAGTTGCATGGACATATTCAAGGATCACAATTTCAAAATCACTCTAAGTGGGATACCTACATGGGATTAATTTATCTCCTTAGAGTATTAGATACATGGGTAGTGATAGATCATAAAGCAATTGATTGAGGTTGGCTCAGCTCATTACACCATTTTTTTAGGTTTTCAAGCTATCAAAGTGTATTAGGGTTTCAGAGACAAAAGAATAAAAATAGTGAATTCTAGACAACATACTCAAAAGTGTTATGTCTCATATTTATCAGTAGACATAGGCATAATGATTAATTTTTTTACCACAACAAACATGGATAAGTATGTAATCAATGTACTAGAGTGGATTTCACTCCAATATAGTTACAATGGTCCTATATTGATATATATTGATCCTATCTCTAATATATCATTTTCAAAATCCTATTTTCTTTAACTTCTTCTATCAATTTTGTACCATAGTCAATAGGGACAATTTTATAGTCAATAAATTGGAATGGATAGTGCTATTATTCCCTTGCATTAGACCTATCCATAAGTTATTTTTGATCCTATTCTTGATCATGAGCATACACAATGATCTATTTTTATGATTTTTTGTGTCAGATATTTAGAATAGTCAAGATAAATCAATGTGTGAGCCAAATTGTTTAATTCCTAGTGTTTTCCAAAAAAAGAAGTTTCCATATTTATAAATTTGCCAAAATTAGAACTATTGATTATTATTCATTTTTAACATTATAATATTTTCAAATTTTACACCTATTATAATGCATTAAAATTTGTTTATTTTATTAGTTATATGGAAAAGCACTAGGCAATATGGTTTTACAACAAAGACTCCATGGTAAAATAAAACAAAGGCTTTCAAGATATGAGTAAGTTGTGTCAAATTTTTATTCACCTCATCAATTTAATTCACCTTATCCACTACCAGCCTATAATAAATAAGAGAGGAAAAAACACTTAGAGGCATAGTCTCCTATTTTTAATTAGTGCATATGGGCACACATTTGGTCACCTCAATCTGGATAGGTCTCATCAACCTTGATTTAATGTTGAAATTAATAAACCTAATTTTAAATTTAATTATTGATAGGATACCTATTAAATTCCTATGAAGCTTGAATGTATTCATAATATGATGCATCATGAGCTTTATGGCATAAATCAGTTGATTTCTTACCAAATCTTTAGAGGAATTTTATAGTTTTATAGATCAAAACCTCCCACCACTAAATAAAACTAGAGTCACCACTAATACATGGGGATATATATATATATATATATATATATATATATATATATATATATATATATATATATATGTATGTATGTATGTATGTATGTATGTATGTATGTATGTATGTATGTATTATAATGATAAGGGAACAAGTACACTCGTGATAGAGGTGGTAATTTTAAATTAAAAATTATATTTTGTCTTAAATTGAGATGCAACCATTCCATGCCAAATGTAATGTGGGAGTGACTTGAAAGGATTACTCTTATAATGGAATTGATGAGGAATTCATTTTTTATATTAAGTTGAAGATATTATATTAAAAAAATATCTCTATCTAGTATTTTCACCAATATATCACTCACTTGAATGGTGGAGAGATCAATTTGGCAAAGCAATTGAGTGTGCAAAATTTATTGGTGGAGGGAGACTATCTAAATATTATGAACTATTTGTCTAGGAAAAATGAAATTAGTTGGTCTATCAAAAAAGTATTAGAGGAAGTTATAGTTCTATTGGACTCTTTTCATAAGGTTAACACTAATCACACTTATAAGGGAATGGTATAGTAGACTAGTTCGCTAATAAAGGAGTGAATAATGTGGGTCTTATGACTTGGATGGGCAATGAACATCTCCTTAAGTTGTTGTTACTAAAGATTAAAGATGACTAAACTCCTAATGTTTTTAACTGCAATCATATTGTGAAAGCCTCTAATTCTTAGAGGATTATTTTTTGGTTTTATTTTGAGTCAAGGACTCATTTATTTATTTTTAATTTTTTGGTGTCTGAAGGAAAATATTCTAGATTCCCCAAAACATATTTTAGATGGCCAAAACATAATATACAACTAGATTTTCTCATAATTTGATTTGGTAAAGTTCAATAATAAGTAAAGTTTAAGTGGATATAGAGAAATCAAGATGGTTCTACCTAATAGAATAGAATAAAAATTATAGCCTAAAGTTAGGAAAAATGAAAGAGTCTAAGTAGTTTTACAAGTGGGAGGTTTTATTGGATCTATGGAGAAGATTGAATGCTTTAATAGGTATTTCTCAATATTTTTGTGAAAACCTAAGAGGATAGAATAGTGTCAATTAATGGAGTTACTCTCAACATCATAGAGGAACTCATTTCTCATGTGATTGGGTTGGTTATTGAGGAAAAAAAGAGTTACTATTCACCAAGGGATTTCAAATTGGACAAAGAGGTATTTATAGAGGAGAGAGATCAACTGGAGCAACTTCATAATGGTTTTGATCAAGAATCCTTACCCAATATGTATTCATAGGTTTCCTTTCATCTAATGTTGTATGACACTTTGAAAGGTAGGTAAATTGTAGTTAGATGGTATTTATTTAGAATGTTGAACTATTTTAGGAATGGTGTGCCCTTTAGTCTCCCTTTTTTAATTCTAAAGTCCATGGAGGTGTCGATCATGAAATTTAAACATGGAAATTACTCAACACGTATAAATGAGGGAGTGATATACCTCATTTTAAAATATTTTAAGGATATGAATCAAATAAACCTAGACATATCCCATCCCCAAAATGAAAAGATAGAGGAGGACCCTATTGATATCAAAAAAATATTAAAAAGTTTGGATAAAATATACTTGGAGTTTGAGTAGGGTTAATAAAAACACTAAGAAACCTATGGAGATTATTATTAATTAAGATTAAGGAAATAATTAGAATCAATAAGAAAAAATCAAATAACTAATATGAAATGCATCGAAACCTACAAGGTTTAGTCAAGGTAAACAAGGGAAATAGGGTAATCAAGATACATGTAATAATAAGGGAGATTTGGTGGGGGATTTTGTGATGTTAAAGAGTGAAGTGAAGATCCAAGAGAGTCTCAGAAGGAAGTGTAATGGGGAGCAAATTAAATTATAATCTAGCAATTACTGATAATGCAAATAGGGATCCTATTTATGTTTTAATAGAGAAAGGGGAAACTTCTCAGAATAAATATCTAAAGAACCAGAATGAGGCTTTTAATAATTTTGATACCTCACTTAAAGGTAATGAGATCTAAAATAATATATTATAATATATTAACCTCAAAAAATATATCATGCATTCGTTTATGTGAGAGATCATAGAGATGAAAGGTAAGGTTAACTCCCTACAGTAGGAAAACACAAGGATGAGTCAAATATTTTCAACTAGGGAGGAGGATCAAAATATTTAGAGTTTATCATTCAAGGTGGATCTTTTAGAATAAGAGAATGATAAAATTCATAATAACAAAAAAAATTTAGTGAATTGTAGTGAAGCAATGATGTATGAGGGTATATAGAATGTTGAAAACCTCTGATTTCACCTTAGTGAGCTTTTTAAACCCAATGTCATTGGCAAAGGGAAGGGCAAGAAGGGACAGAGCAATGGATCTTAGTATTTCATGGACCAGGATAAATTGTTGTTATAGATTTATATGAACCTTAAAAATATGAAATATTGTTAGGAGGATATTTCTAGTAGTTTAAATTTACACTAGTTCTTTGGTTATTTTTTATTGGTTTTTAGGTTGTTTTTTAGTTATTTTTGGGCTTGGTTGGTCCTCTTTCTTGTTAGGTATTTAGTAAACTATGGATCCTTTTTTTTGTAAATATCCTAGGGTTTGGGCACCCTAGTTCAAAAAAAAATCCCCCACTTTAACTTGAATAAAAAAACATGTAACTGACTTCAAAATAGCTATACCAAGTAAACTAAGGGGTGGTAAAATGGAGCCATTGGTGGTGATTGGGGTTTGACATCCCAAGTATTTATACATATGAAACTATACCTCTCTTTTTATATTTCACTAACACATCAAAAGTATCCCTTCTTTTCTTCTTTAGGTTTTAATAATATATAAATCCACACATTAAATCTAATTATAACTTGAAAGTGTGTACACAATCCACCACCATAAGACACCCTTTAAACAATATAATTAAAGGTGATTTTTTTTCAAATAGTAAATAAGTGACCATGAAAATAAAAAATAATCCCCACTAATCAATTCATAGGTTTAGGACCACAATTGAAAATGTGATGATATAACATTAGTGTAATAAGTGGCAATACCCATCCACATCCACTCTTATGATTGGAAATGTGAAAATCTACATGTATCCAAATATACTTGGTAGTGAAATGAAGTATAAATCCAAATATTTTAACTTATTTTAGACATAATTTTCATATTATAAAATTAATAACAAGTAACACCAACCAAAAATTATTAGGACACACAAATAAGGCATTAAATTTTATTAAGAGTAAATTATCAATGAGAACATCAAGGTTTATGTTATACTCTTTATCATTTTCCCCAAATGTAGAAAGACTATTAAATAAGAACATCATTTCATTACCACATATTAATTAATTTAATTTTAAAGTACATTTTTTTACTTCACATAATCTCCATATTTAGACAATGGTGATGGATTGTGATATTGTCACAACACTATTTTTTGATCAAGGATTGCTATGGAATTTATTGAGATTAATTCTTTCACATCCACAAGAGGTTGTGATAGTTGAGAAGTGGTAACTTAGATATAATAATTGAAATATTTATGTCACTTTCAATGTATAATTAATATGTTTACCCACATAATTAGAGGTCATTAATGGATATTTAGCCATAGCCAAAGAACCACTATACACAAGTTTTGATTTATTCACTTCATGAGACTATTAGTTAAATTTTTTTAGTGACAATATTCCACCTATGTACCATCAAGGTTTTGGTTTTTATCATCTCTAGAGATGGATATGATATTTCATTCACATATCATAAATCTAAAACAATTTATATAAATAAAAATAGTAAATAGTAAATATTTTTGTGTTAAAATCTAGCATACATCTTAATTGAAATAACCACAAGTGATTACAAGTAAATATACTTTATCCTACTTCCATTAAAATTCCCTTGTGTAATTTCTCCATTGGGAGTGCAAAAATTACATTCATACAATTCTAATATATTTTTTACCCTTAATAAGATATCAATTGTAATCATTTCAAATTGTATAGAATATAACAATAAACATAAATTTGGATATAAAGGACTAAATATAATTTGATAATTAAACTTGATAAATATGGAAAGTACAAAAGAGGATATGATAATTAATGGTTAAATAATTTTTCAAGGACTAAGAATATAGGTAGGTAGTAGGAATAATGGAAAAATAGACTATGGGTCATTTGAATTAAGATATAAATCTTTGTGTGGATAAATTGTACTATTAACCTCTAGTCACTATCATCCTATATTATTTTATGAAGCTCATGATTTCATCTATGTAAATATTTCCTCTTTGATTTGTAATAGGACATTACAATTGTTTCTCTTATATTTTTATGTGTGATCCCAAGATATGATGTGCACACGACTCCCATAAATATATATACTTCACTTGAAACCTTATGTCCACTTGAATCATACACTTAATCCTAAAATGGGAAGAAAGGTGGGTTGAGAGGACCTAAAACAAACCTAATTTAATTTTTGATAGTTTCCTATATATCCAATACTTTGAATATCAATTCAAATTGCATATACTTCTCCCCATTATGTGAATACAATCTATGATCTAAATTTCTATAATTAAAAATTAGCAGCTTTGGCTTAGCTCTATTTAACTATTTTTTTTAGTTTAAGGATGTGGGGAACAACATAATAAATTATGAAGTAATATATTCTAAAATCATGCAAATTAAATTAATTCATATTTAAATATTATGATAAATATACTGAATTTGAGAATATACTAGATATAGACAAGTAAATTGCCAAACAATATTGTAAAAGTTAAAATACAAATGATAAATAATACCTATATTATTTAATTATTTATAGGTAGATCTAGAAATTAAAATTTTAAAATATGGTAGATTGATATTCTACCTTGATTCATTAAATTCAGTAAATTTCCTCAATGTTAGCCTGGAACCATTGAGATCTACACACTATTATCAATGTTTTTGTCCTTATTTTGATGCTTATATTTAAATCAAGATACAAATATTTAATATTATTAAAAAATATAATTTTTATGGTTCAATATCACCTTATATGTTTTTAGTTCAGAATACATGCATAGGTTTTTAGAATCACTCTTTTTCTTAATACCCCAAGTCCTCTAATTAGGAAATGTCACATTATAAAAATAGGGGTTAGTGGGATCAAGTGAAGTTGAGCTGACCTCAAAGACCCCTCTATAAATTATCAATTCCTACATGGCCATATAATTTTAATAGGGACTAATACTGATGTGGTTTTCCCCTTTATGTGAACTTATGTGTGAGAAATTGTGTAATATGTTATATGCAAATGCTTGTAGTGATCTAGCTTATAAATTTATAAATAATGTTCATGGGATACTATTGAAATGTTTTAAACATTTAATAATACTTATTCTCATGGATGATTTATAAATATGGAATAATACGGAAGTAAAACTCATTTTTACAAGTCATTTTTAGTAGTATAGAGTGAGTTTGAGAGGTGCTTGCTAGATCTTGCTTCATTCTTAATGAATTACTTTGATTTTTATTTATGACACACTTTTTGAAATGATGTCACTAGAGTATTAGATAAGATGAATAGGTATACCAATACATGTTAGAATATTTGTAATTATATTTCTTGGAAGGTAGGGACACTAGCATCAATGCGAGTCTCCTAATCTGCTAGTATCGTACATGGTCAAAAGCTACTGAAGATTTGTAACTATCTATGTAGGATGAAAATTAGGTTTTATGCATACTTTAGGATATATGTGTTATTTATCATAAAAATTTTAAGGTCAAATTATAGGATAATAAATTATCCATAGCGATATAAATAATGTGATCTTTTCAGCAGTAGGAAGTTCATGAAATTACTAGGTTAAAGGAAAGAAATGTGTATTGTGGTATGTAAAACACACCTTGTCTTTGTTTAATAACCATATGAATTTGTTATTTGTTTATTAAATACAACTAAGATAATTTTATACATTAATTATTTCATATAATACATAGATGAATAATTCATATTATTTAAAGTAATGATAGAAAACATGTGTGTCAATGCAATAATGTTTCCCCTTGGTACTTTGATTTGGTGATGATGCTTCATTTCTAAAGCATTTAAGAGAGAGAGGTTCACTACTAAATCTTGGAGATATTAAGAGTTTAATTGGAGGGAGATAATTACCAAAATTTGGTGTAATGGTGATCTATTCCAAGGTCATTGAGAGCACTAAATCTCAATCTCACAATTCAAGTGTATACATAATCTAGCCAATGTAACCAAAGTCATGTGGTGTAACCATCTAAATCTAAAAAATGGGAGTAGTGTTAAGGTAATCAATGGTTATGAATCTCAACTACACTATTCAATGGAGTTGGCTATTGTAGATATAAAAAAATTAAATAGTGCATCTTGAAAAAGTCAATGCATTAATGTGTGGTGATAAAGGAATGAAACCTATTCATGCTCCCTAATAAAATCTATTCTAAATGGTTTATAATATGAATATTTATATGTAATTTGGATAATTTTCATGGCATATGCACCTATAATGTGTCTCAATATAAATTATCTATTAAAATGTAACCTATTCTCTATAAACGATATATAATTATACATACACTTAATTGAATATAGTAGTATCTACAATAGCCTATTATCTACATACTATTTATCTATGCATATATTGGTATCATGTATAAATAGATTTCTCATTGAAGATTATAATATACAATCATAAATAGTCCTATGATTAATGATATAGATCATGGAACCATTTATAAACAATAATAAAAATCTCAAAAAATAACCAAGCACATACATAAGAGTAATTAATGTCACATAAAAGGGGTCTAAGGAGACTGAAAACAAGGGGCATGTTAAAATGCCACACACTCAAGGGGAAAACATGTTCAAATTACCAAAAACAAAAGAGACAATATTTAGTGGAATTATGGCCAACAAATAGGTAAATTTTTAAATGTTCCATATTCAAAACAATAATTACATGAAATTAAACCATGTGATAAGATGGAAAAGTGAAATATACACAACCATCATAAGCATACCATACTATTCCCCACATACATGTGTTATAAAAATGTATTAAATCATAACATATATAACACATTATGTAATAGTTAATCAATAATAAATACGTGTAAGAATTAGTATATTAAATAAAAATGATAACGTAAAGTGATCATACAACCATGTAACATGTATCAATCATGTTTAATGAATCATATTCAACCCAACATAGTGTGTAACATGGGTGGAGGAAAAAGTCCAACATATATATGTTTATGTACCATGTATTTAGTGTAGCATTTATCACACTCAATTAGCCATGAAACATATGTGTGTATAGAAGTAAAATCATATGTTATCTACCAACATACAATAAACAACATATATGCAAAAAGTTAGTAAACATGTAAATGATAAATTGTTTTTGTATTATTTGAATGTTTTTAATATTTTATTGATTTTTTTAGTTTTACATATTTTTGGGGTGAAAATGGATAAATATTTATCCCATCTAAGGGAATCTCAATGTGGTGATATAACCTTAGGATACGGTACATAAAACTTGCCATATTACCAAGAATTATTTATAAATGCCAAATATCTAACTATAGTATTTTTCCTACTCTACATGTACCTCATGAAACTCTATATTGAGTTTTTCCTAATGTATTAAATGTGATATATTTTAACCCATGGAAACTTTTAGTGTGTATCATTATTATGCTTCAAATTTTTTGCATGTTCTAATGTTTTTGAGAATCTTGTATCTATTTTGTATAAACATGTTGCAATAGTATCTAGTGATTGATGAAATCTTGTATTATGTTCCTTAATTTTAAACATTCATCATGGGATTTCTTATGAGTTGATGATACTTTAAATAAATTTTAATTTCAAATATGTGAGGATAACTAACATCAACATCTATGGAGGGTAGGAGAGATAGAAAATAACACTCAAGTAAAATCTATAGGATCTCACATGTAGGCTTGGATAGCTTTAAAAACATTATTCCTATGTTGTAAATGTATTTATATATGTTAATTTTTATTTAACCATGTAATATATTCACATGATACTATGTTGTACTTGATGTGTGTTGCTATTATCATGTGTACATTTTATTTTTTGTTGTGTTACAAAAACATAATTGTTTGCTATTACATACCATGGAATCTAGTTGGGAATAAAAATGATTAATTGTAATAATTATAATGCTAATATTATTTTGATTTATTTTTTTACATAATTATCAATGAATCCCATGAATTATTATGTAAATTTATTTCATTTATATATTTCTGATTTACCTTTAGTGTCCAAAATTTTTGTTAGCCAATTTTTGGGTACCATAGACCAAGTTCAGTAAAAACTTGATTTATCATGTTTTATAACCTTTTTCATATCCATTACATGCCTTATGAGGTCTTAAAATGGTCCTATTTATGTATTATTATCAAAATTTAAGGTTACTATGACAAGATTAAGGTAATGGTTTATATTTGTCTTGTGCTAGTTTAGTCATAAGGTAAACATGAAAAGATGGATTCAAATAATGCCAAGGGTACTAAATTGTCCCTATAAGTCATATTACCAATTCAAAACCTTGTATAAACAATTTATTATTGTTTTTATCAACTAATTTTAATTTGTAAAGTTTAAGGTAAGTGTTATGCAAGAGAAGGGTGCTTTTGGCAAGGTTTAACACATGTCAATTCCCACAAGATGAAATTTCCATATAATAACACTTTAAAAAAAAATTAAATGAGTTATATAACTTGAAAATATGTTAATAAAGTTAGATAATGTCATTTTAGTATGTTCAACATCTAAATGGAGAGAATGGATCTTTTACAAGCAAATATGGGCACTTGTATGAACTTGGAAGATCTAATTTTAGTGAAAAACATATTTAGATTGTCTATTAACCTTATTAAGATCACTTTCATGGATATAGATCTTGTGAAGGTCCTAAAATTCCAAAACATGCATCTAAACCTCCATTGGCTCCTTGGCAAAGTAGTAAAGGTCAACTTCATATGCCTAGTACAAATAAAGGAGAGAGAGTCATGGTCTAAGAATATGCAAAGAGGAAGGGGGACTAATTTATTTTAGTTTTTGAACATTTTTTATTAGATTGGTTCCTACATTTTTATGAACAATCATTAAGACTAGTAGGTGGTCTTATACGTCACTTAAACCCCATAGACTCAGCTTTGTGAAAATTTTATGTAATTTAGAGTTTATTAGAGCATGATAAGCATTTTTAAGGTCTATATGGCTATGTAAAAAAATTTAACATATTAATCCATTAGGTTCACATATGTGAACACCTAATTTTAAGGAAGAGTTTTTATGTAAGACTACTAATAGGGTTTGCACTTGAAGTTTTGAAGTTTATATAACTAGTTTAAGGAGTAAAAGTGGTTTTTATATGATATATAAAACACTATAGTCCTTCCATCATCTCAAATTTAATTTAATGAGCATATTTATACATTTTATACCTCAAACCTCTCACAATCTCATTAACTTATTTTGTTTTGGGCCTCTGAAAGAAGGGTTACAACTTCATGATAAGTATTAGATAAAGGTGTTTGATGAAGTCAAGTTTTAATATAGTAAACATGCCTTCTCTACATATATTTTATATTTACAATATCAAGTGAAAAATTTAGGGGTAGAAGTGATCATGAACAAGCCTTATGGAAGGCTTAGAGTAAGAAAATGTAGACCTACAAGTTTATAGAACTATAGGTCTCATTTTCATGATATATGGAATGAATATGGCATTATAATGTGGATTTAAAATATTCCTATAGGTCAGAAGATACATCAATGAGATAGACACTCCATTGGGACCCTAAAAGAGTTTTAACCCCCTCAAAACATCCTTTCTAAGAGCTCATCATGCAATGAGATCTAACTACCACCTCTAGATCAGTGTAGGCATTGTGAGGAAAATGAAAAATCAATGGTAATTTAGAGATGACTTAGGGATTGATAAAGTGTTATAAAATCAAGGCCATCATTCCAATATCAATCTATGATATCAAGGTACTATGAAAAAGACACCTAGACTGCATACCCACATGCCTGTTAGGAGAATAATGACATGTGAAATCATGGAGTGAATGATATGTGAAATAATGGAGTATAAAGATTGTATATAGTACCTACATATCAATTAAATATTAAACATGATCATCATATGATATTCAAGGTAAATGAAAGCAATTATCAAGGATGGAGAAGTCTATTTCATCCTACTAGGCCTAAAACTACACACACAAGCATGTGTGTAAACCAATGAAGAAGTTTGTTTCTTGTGAGAAAATATAAACATATTGGTTTTAAAAAAAATTTGGGGATACTTAAATGTTTTTCAATAATATAAAAATGGTAGTAACTTTGTTGAAATGTTTTTATCCTAAAGCAACAATCAAAACACCTAAATGTGCATCTATAACTAGGAGTGTTTTAACATAAATAATGAGAGAAGATGAAATAAGTTATATTAAAGTTAGGTTTAGATGGATATAAAAGGTGAAAAAGTCACTAAAATTCAAAGGACCAAATTAATATGAAAGATAGTGATCAAAATAAATCCACTTTATACCCTGTAGTCACATAAGCTTATGTGTTTGAGATTGAGAAGAAGGATGTTTGTTTAAGATGAGATGAAACTTAAAGAGCTCTAAGACGATGATGATGAATTAAAGGAGACATAAATGATGTTTTTAAACTATTTAAATAATGATAAAATGGGTAATTTTTATACTACTAACACACAAAAATGTCCTCTTGCATCTACACACAGTCAATGCTCTAAGCAAGCCTAAATGAAACACTAATAGGCTTATAAAAGAGTAAGGAAGAAAACTACATGTTTAAGGTGTTTTATCAAACTTTTAAATTACTTCAAAGGAGTTATAGGTCTTGGAATGGTTTCACAAAGTTTGGATGCACTAAAAAAGGGTAAACACAATCATTAGGGTTAATTACCTTAGTGTATTCATAAACCCTAATATGCACTAATGGGGTAGGCATAGGGTCTAGAAAGGAGAAATGGTAAGGAATATAATTTGAATAGGTCAAGATTGGTTTTATAGACCTTTATGAGGTGTTTAGAGTTAAAACCAAGATCCAAGATGGCATTTCCAAGTCACTATCTCTCTCAAGCTCACCAAATAAAGACTTCCTAGCTAGAGAGGTACCTTCTCAAGCTCATAATAATATGAAAAAGTTGCATGGGAACCTAAGATTCTAGGGGATGTTAGAGGGCCTTATATAATTTTTATTTATGGCATTTTTTTGTTGATTAAGTCCCTAATATTTATGAATCATCTTTAAGACGACAAGCATGTTTTTAGCTACCAATAAGACCAAGAGTGACCTGATGGAAATAATTGATCTATTAAGTACTTGAAATTCAAGTAATTAACCTTAAAACCACTCAGAGATCATTCCTCACTCTATTAAGAGTATCACCATGATATTTTCTTGTACTTGCACCTGTATAAACACATTAAATATTATGTTCTTAAGGATATGGGCTTAAAATAGGGTATTCAATATCATGAATAGTTTAAAACCATTAGGGAATATGGATTGATGTGTATTATACCTCATAATGTCAATAATTCTATACATATCACCCTATAAGTGATCTTACAAGTTTGATTGTTGAAGGCAATATAAAAGAGCTTCTGAAAGACTAGGTTTTTTGGCCATTTCTTGGTTCACACACCTACATAAGGTTTTAGAATCCCAATTTTGGCATGGATCATGGTCATAGTGTCTTAAAAGTGAATAAAATAATTAATTTGATTTTTACATTTGTGGAAGAAGTATAGAGCCAAAATCCAATTTATAGGCCTAGAGAACTAATTGAGGCCTAATTGGATAAATAAATAAGGTGAATAAGAGTACTTCCACTCAATGTCTGATAATTTAATTTGGTACATAGTTTTAAGGGCATACATGGTAATCAAATCCATTCACATTTTGTTTAGATCATCTATGCATTGCCATACATAATTATTTTTGTCTATTTTGAGGGTTATAAGGAAATGAAGGCAAGTGAGAGGTTTGGGTATGAAATATAATTATATAATTTATATGAGGCACTAAGATGGGTTGATACAAGTTGATAATGAAATTATGATTTTTTCATTAATTTAATTTTTATTTATGAGTTTGAAAACCAAATTTAAAGTATTCGAGCCCTAAGAAGAGCTAGTGAATATTGCATGATAATGAGGAGTGAAGGAAAGGTTATAATATTTGTAAGAGAATGGCATATAAACATGTCAATCATGTCTATATTAGTTAAAAATGTTATAACTATCCTTATAGGTGTAGAGGTGTAACTTCAAGAGATATGAGTTAGATTAAAGAACTCAAAATTGCCTAAGTAACCTCCCATGCCAATTTGAAGAAGAACATTGTTAAATAAGTACACACATGTTGATGTAAACCTTAAGGAATATTTTATTAATTAATTTATTGTATTTAAACTACCTCCATTATGGATGGCACTTTTACATGTTATTCTCTGCCCCTTATCTCTCTCTCTTGCTCACATTTTCCTATATATTTGGCCTTGTATGGCTTTGCAAAGGATCCTCACATTGGTTATGGTAAAGACCTGCCAAAATTAAGTCTTGTACATTCATATTGGAATAAATTATAGATGGATATCCTATATTCATCTTGAAAATAGTGATCTTGAGTGTGTTGTTTTGATGAATGTTTATTGATAGTGTATGTGTTTCCTTACATTTGTCCTTCATGTTCATGACTTTCTGTAAGTTTGTTTCCTATCACATGTCATATGAAATGCTATACATAGTTTTCATAGTTAGAGGATTAACAAAACATTAGTGTTTTTTTAATCACCTCTTGGTTGATCATCCTAAAATATTTAAATCTTTATAACCTTCATTTTTAAGCACTAATGTGTTAGGAAATGTTTTGGAGTGAAATAATCAAATCATAAATTAGTATTTCATAGTGCATTCTTAATAATTTAAGTAATTAATTTTTGGTACATCACCTCTAAGTTTATTTTCTATATTTAGTCTACATTATTTCCCTTTTCCAAGTAAATCAAGTAGTATAGTTGTTATTGTAGGTGTTATACTTGGGATCTATCCCAACATATATAGGTAGGATCCCCTTTAAAGGTCAACCACAACTTTGGATTAGTCCCATTGTCTAGCTTAGGTTGAGAGGGATTAAATCACCCTCTCAAAGGTGAAAATTTGAGTTATAATAATTTTGGTATGCTCTATGGGACTCAAAGACAAATATTTTGTTGAATATTGATATGGGTATTGGAAAAAACATAACTATATCAACCTTCTTAATGCAACATCTAGCTACTCCAACAAGTTTTAAACTCTTGGTAGTTGATTAGTGAGCCAATTTTCATGCCAAAGGTGACTACAAGATTAGAAGTGAAAGGTTTACCTTTGAATCTATTGAATTACCTTTGTATTTATATAAAAGGAATAGGTTCCCTCATACTCTCCCTTATACCAAGTCACCTAGAAGAAATCTCTTTATTCCCTTCTATCCAAGCTCTCCTAAAGCTAATAGCATGGATAAAAATCTACCTTTTGTTGATTTTAATGGTGGATATAATTGAAACATTCAACAATATAATGTCATACAAGTGATTTACCTCAAGAGTTTCCCTTATTTTTGTGGAGAAACTACTCTTACTCCCATTATGCATATTAGGGACATGGAAAACTTTTGTAACATTCATAACATCACATAAGAGAATGTAGAAATGAGGTTGCTGGAAATTAATTTTAATGTCAAGGATTTGGATTGGTATATAACCTTATTCCCTAATTCCATTGACTTGTGGGATGAATTAAGAGAGCCATTGAGTAAAAGATTTGAAGATAAGAGTGAGTATTTATCCTTGTCTAAACAATTGACGACCATAAAGATTGCTCCTCAATAATTCATGCAAGATCTCAAGTGTAGGTTCCAAAAGACATGGGATATGATCCCAATTATTATAAGACCCACTCCAAACTATGAATTCTTATACTACATTAAGGATTTTAATAGTGACATAATAATTATGATTTAATATATGGGTGGGAATACATTAATAGATGATCTTGATATTTATATTAGGGATGAGAACAATCTGATCCAAGCTAAAAGAATTTATCCAAGCCACCCTATGCCTTTTTTCTTTAACATCAACCCCCTACCCCAACTCTTTCTCTAATTCCTACCATAAATGGTCATGATTTGGTTGCCCCTAGTCAAAATAGTAAGACAAATAATGTAGAAGGGATACTTAAGACTCTTGTAAACAAATTCATAGAAATGGAGAGGGAACAAAGTTAGTTTCATAGGCCCTCTCAATGGATCCAATATTATCATCCTTATCAATCAAATAGGTTACCCTTCTAAGGAAATGCTCAAGGGTAAGGTCTATCACTAATGTTAGACCATGTACAAGTTTCAACCCAAATTTAGCCTCCAGTTAAAGATCCTTGATACTCAATTAAAAAATATGATGTAAGAGCAAGAATGGCCTCCTTAATGGTGTTAATCTCATTAACAATCTACCAATCAAGATGGAGGGTTGAATCAATATTAAGTGGCATAAGAAATATTTTTTCCTTATCTAATACATGATGAAGTTTTTAATTAGGTTATAAATATTGGATAACAAGGTTAGTCAAATGATACACTTTTCAATTTCCAAAAAAAGGACCATTATCCAATGAATCAAATGGGCAACTCAAGTAGTCTGGTAGATAGTTCAATTACAATAAATACTAGGTCTTAAATAAGGGTTTTTGAAGAAGTATAAAAGAGTGGAAAAGGTTCAACTTCAATTCCATCTATGACTAAAGTGATAAGAGAGACTAATGTACCTCCTAAGGATCATTAATATTGAAGAAATTAGAATTATAAGAGCACCCTTATACACCAAAACAAGTAGGCCCAAAGTAATGTCATGAATCTTAGAGGATAGCCAAAGATTGGTGCTTATTCTTTCAACATAATGGATCAAATGATATACATAAAATTGTTCTAGCCATAATAATATAACAACCCAAATAAACATACTGGAAGGGTAACATTGGTGATATGTTCATGGTTAAGTTAAGGGTTATGTTAGGGTTTTAGTTCTGAGTGCTTTCAGTTTCAATGGAGGCTACTACCTTTGGCAGTGCCTTTGGGGACCTGAATTTGATGGAGGACATTCCTTCTAATAGATTAAAGAAAGTGTTGACTGGGGAAAAGATGTGTTCTACTAAAAACATGTCGAGCCTTCCTATCAAAAAAGATTTTGTGGAGGGTATGGCCCTGACTATCTCAGATGATCTAATTGAAGAAATCATGGTGACCATGGATCTTGCTCTAGTAGGTAAGTTTTTCTCCTTCCATCCTAATATTGAGATGATTAGGAAATGGGTGATTTCTCAGTGGAGAATCAAAGGTAGTGTTTTAGTCATTGATATGGGAAGAGGTTTTTTCCTATTTAAATTTATGAATAGGGAGGATATGATCACTATTCTTACTAGAGGACCCTAGCTGTATGGTTCACATTTGCTTACCTTGTACCCTTAGAAACTGGGGTTTGAACCTAACTTAGACCTTAACAAGTCTACTCCTATTTGGGTAAGATTGCCAAGGTTTCCCTTAGAATTATAGGATGAAAAAATATTTATGGCTATTGGCAACTCTTTTAGCCAGTATGTTACTGTGGATCATACTACCCATAATCTAAGTGTGTTTATGCCTAGTTTTATGTCAATGTGGAGATCAATCAAACCCTTCCCATGTCCATAAAGTTAAATTCTAAATATGGGATTTGGACTCAGCCGATCTTTTATGAAAATGATACCATCTTCTATAAAATATGCAAGAAAAAGGGACATTTAATACCCAATGCAAGATGAATCAAATGGGAAAGAAAGATGATCCTCATATTGAGGGTGAGGATCATTCTCACAAAACTATTAACCCTGGCAGTCAGGGAATGGGGAGCAATGCAAAAAATGCTATTCCAGATGATAATACTAAGGATATGGAAAAAGATGGTTAGGATGTTGTCTCGATTAATGAGGTGAAAACTTTCCTGGATGGTAATAATGAGAAGGTTATGGATAAACATTGTCAGAATGTTGTAGTAGATATAGATAACTATTTGGATCAATAGACCAATATGATTGAGGAGGGTGAAATAAGTGTCAATTGATAGATGGGGATGATGAAGAATGAAAAGTTTTGAGAGATGATCAGTATGTTATACCTCCAAAAATATTAGTTACTGAGGGAGGAATAGCTTTATATTTAAACCAAGATACTTCTCATGCTCTGGAAGCAAGTGACCAATCAGCCAAATCTTCATTAGCAATTGAAATGTGGTAGTGGTAATGAGTAGGAGGAATGGATTACCCCTAATAAAAAGAATTATAGAGGTAAAAAATCTATTGATGTAGGCACTAAATCCAAACAAGGGATACCAATTTTAATGGAAACAAGGCAATGAGAGATTGCTAGGGAGATTACCAGTGGTAAGCAGAAAACACTGGAGGCCCATTCCCTCAAGTATTCTAAATGAGAATTTTATCTTGGAATCTAAGGGGCTTTAACAGCCCCTCCAAATAGTTTGAGGTTCAAAAATATATTTTATATAATAAACTAGATATTTTATTACTTCAAGAGGTCAAGATGAATGAGGAGAGATTTAAGAAGATAGCTGACTACATCTGGCCTAAGGCTACTTTCTACATCAGTCCAACTATAGGAGATTCTAGTGGTATTGTTACTATGTGGAACAATGCTAAATTTTAGGGTTCTCTTGTTGCTTCTAACAAGCATTTTTTGGTTAATAACTTCTCTTTACCTTCCTTAAACTAGTCTTTGATTAATATATATGGCCCAAATAACAGATCTCTAAGGAAAAATTTATGGACTGATTTGAGTAGCATCATGACCAACACCCCACACACTAGATGGATGCTAGCTGGTGACTTTAACACTCCCTTATATCCTTATAAGAAATATGGTGGGATTCTTGATTACTCTAATAGCATATTTGACTTTGTAGAATTTATAAATGATTGGGAATTGCTGGATGTGGAGCTAAAGAATCAAAATTTTACATGGTCTAATAGAAGAAGAGGAGATCAAATGATCCAAGTTAAATTAGACAAGTTTCTTATTTCTAGTAATTTGGATAATCATCATAATATGCATCTACAAGATTTTCCTAAAACTATGTCTCATCATTGCCCTATCTTCCTCAGTTGGAAAGATCAGAGCCAATGTGGTCCTTTCCCTTTCCACTTTGAAGCCATGTGGATTAAGCATAAAGACTTCATACAACTAGTGGCTCAATGGTGGTAAATTACTATCCAGGGTACTCTTATGTTCAGATTGGTTAAAAAACTTCTACACATCAAATAAGAAGTACATGGGTGGAATAGATATAGCTTTGTATCATGTTTTTTGTTAGAAGAAAAACATAGCTAGAAAAATTGCAAATATTCAACAATGGATTACTTAAGGAGATGATTCAGAAGACACTATTAAAGAAGAACATTATCCAATTTCTGACTAGAAGAATCTTATGTGCAGAGAAGAGGTATTTTGGAAATAAAAGTCTATAATTTAGTGGCTTAAAGAGGGTGATAGGAATATGGCCTTATTCATCTTTCAACCATGAAACACAGGAAGGATAACTCCATAACAAAATTATGTCTGGAAAATGGTAATATTATAACTGAGGATAATGATATTGGGGAATAAACTGTGATATTTATCTAGAATTTGTTAAACAAACAAGATAATGATGATGAGAATGTCAGAACTATGAATCAATTCATTGAAAAAATCCCCTATTTGATAACTAAGGAAGACAACCTATAAATGCTAAGGCCTATATCAAAGGAGGAGGTTTGTTCTATTTTATTCTCTATGGGTCCCTTCAAAGCTTTAGGCCCTGATGGCTTCCCTCCTATTTTCTTCCAAGAATATTGGGATATAGTGGAAACTAATCTTATAGCTACTTTTTGAGATTTCTTCAGAATTGGTAAACTTTTAAAATAGATTAATAATACCTTTATTGTACTAGTTCCTAAAATTTTGAATCCCACCCATCTTTCAAAATTTAGACCTATTAGCCTATGTAATACTATCTATAAGCTTTGCACTAAATTTCTTATCATGAGAATCTAACCTTTTTTAGATAGAATTATTTTCCCTGCTCAAAAAGGCTTTGTCCTAGGTCATCAAATTCTTGATATTGTGATCTCCACTCATGAAACTATTCATTCCATGGATAAGAGTAGAATCCCTGGCATGGCTCTTAAGTTAGATATTTCTAAAGCCTATGAAAGGGTCTCATGGATTTTTCTATTTTAGGTCATCAAGAAGTTTGGGTCTAATTAAAAATGTCTCTCCTCATTTGGAACATTGTTTCTTCTACTAAATTTTTGGTCATAGTTAATGGGGTCCCTAGATGTTTCTTCTCTTCTTAGAGAGGACTCCACTAGGGGGATCCTCTTTCCCCTTACTTGTTCATCATAATGGTGGAGGCCCTTGGGAGATACATTCAAGCTAATATCACCTCTAAACATCTAGTGGGCATCAAACCTACTTCCTCTCTTTCCCCTATATTTGTGCAACATTTTGTTGATGATGCCATTATTTTTGGCATCTCTTCTATGATTAAAGCTCGAATATGGAAGAATATTTTAAACAACTATGCCATAGATTTTGGGCAAAGCATAAATTTTCAAAAGAGCAATGTGTATTTATTTAATACTCCTAATGACCTCTAGAAAAAAATCATTGACATCCTGGGCTGTGTTAAATCTGATCTTCTTGCTACCTATTTGGGCCTCCCCCTTATGGTCAAAGAGTTGTCTCTAGGTTTCTATAATGGAATATTAGAAAGAAATAAGAGGACATTGATTGGCTGGAAAGGGAAACTACTTAGTAGTGCAGGTAAATTATAGCTTCTTTGTATAAGGTATACCTACCTATTTCCTATCTCTCTTTAAAATATCTATGTATTTTGTTGACAATTTGGAATAGATTCAAAGAAAATTTTTATGGATGAGGCTAGAAGATAAACAGAGAATGACCTTGGTCAGTTGGGAAAAAGTGTGCCTTCCTAAATCACATGGTGGCCTCAATATTAGATCCATCTGAAACATGAACAAATCCCTCCTCTCCAAAATCAACTGGAATTTGATTCATAAACATAATGATTGGGGGGAAATCATGCAAGTTAAATATCTACATGCTACTGACTGCTCCAACTTTCTCCAAGAGGTAGGGTTACCCCAGGGATTTGTGATATGGAATAAAATTTTGAAATCCAAAAGTCTTCTTAAGCAAGGGATTAGATGGAAATTGGGAAATGACATGTCTATTATATTTTGGAATGACATTTGGATAAAAGATAAGGCCCTTATTATATAAGGTGATTACAGAGAAATTACTGGCATTGTTACTCAATTTTTCAAAGATAAAGTCTATGATTACATGGTTAATAATAATGGCAATAAGAGCTAGAAAAATTAATTGGATTATTGTGCTCATCAGCCTAATCTCTCCACTAGAGTTTAGGATGTTCAACAATATATTCAAGGGGTCAAAATCTCTCTCTTCCCTTGAGAGGATGAGTAGTATTGGTGGCCAAATAAGGATGGTTGGTTCTCTATCAAGTCTGCTTATCATTTGATGGTTCCTGAGCTTCATAGAAAGGAGATATGGAGAAAAGTTTGGAACCATAAACTTTTACCAAAACTCAACATGTTTTAGTGGGTTGTTGCTCATATATATTTTTTACCCAAGACAACTTATTAAAGAGAGGTTTTACCTTGGTTAACAGATGTTATCTATGCTACTTAAAGGAGGAATATGTTTCTCATCTATTCATACACTATGATTTTGCCCAAGAACTTTGGGACATAATCCTAAAAAATTATGGCATTCAGTGGGTCTATAATTCTGACATTAAGGAAGTTATTAATAGTTGGTATCCTACCTTTTCTCATCCCTAGCTTCTTGAGTTATGGAAACAAACTTTTCCCTATTTGAGCTAGACTTTATGGAAAGAGTGTAACCATAGAATTTTTAGGGATACTACTAGAGACACCTCTCAGGTTTTTCATACTTTTGTTAAGACTCTAATAAAAAGTGTCACTAATTCCCATATTCACACTATAGAGAAACCTCTAACTCATGAAGAGGAACAAATTATAGCTAATTGGAAGATCCTAAATAATATTCCTGTTCATAATAATTCCAAAATATTATAGAGACTCAATACTAAATGGAATCCCCTAAAGCCTAATTGGTTGAAACTTAACTTTAATGGGGCCTCTAAGGATGATGGTAAAGTTAGTGGGGGAGGGATTATAAGAGATGATAAAGAGTGGATGATTGATGTCTATGCTAGTGGATTGGGTTGTCAAAGCAATAATTATGCTGAAGCAATTACTCTTTTATGGGGAATTAAATTGGCTATCTCTATTGATACCAAGAATTTGAGTATTTAGGGGGACTCTAAAATGGTTATTGATGTGGTTAACAATGTATCAACTGCTGGTATTAAGCTAAAAGATATTATTAGGGATATACAAATTCTCTTATAGAAGATTACCAGGGTAGACATCTCACATATTTATCATGAGGGCAATGGTGTTGTAGATGCCTGTGCTGATCTTGGCCAACAATATTCAAATTGGTGATGTTGGTGCCAAATTGATCACATCCATTTAGATATTAGGGATCTCATTCAAAAGGAAGTGATGTGTTAAGGATGAGTTAGATCTATTAGAAAGATAGCTCACTTTATTAGTCCTCTTGGAGGATACTGACGTTTATCTTGGAGTATGGATCCTTCTGTACTTTTTTGATTGTCATTTTGATTCATTACACCCCTTTGATAAGGCAAGTGGACTGCTTCATCATTATGGTGATTGCCATGAAATTATGTTTAAGTATGGGATGAGTGTCATATTTGTATGGTATTCCTAATTATGAAGTTACTACAAATACGTGTGTGAAAATTTGGGGTTTTTTGATCTATTTTGTAAGTCCAACATGGGTGGCGATAGAATCTAAATGGAACCCATTTCTTATTGTGAGTTCAAAGATAACTTGGTGGTTTGGCACTATTACAAAGAGGGTGGGATTAGCCCCTATTTGGAGAGGCTTAATGGGTATGATGAAAACCTTCCTGAATAATTCTCTAGGTCTTGGAAAAATAGGTGAGTCTCTATGGGGGGAATTAGTTTTGAGATTTCAGAGAATGTGATTGCTATGGCTACTGGCATGTCTACTCAGGGGATTAAAATAAAATGAAAAACTAAAATTGTGGACCTTTCTAGTCAGAAGCTCTTTCTTGGAGAAGGCAAAAAATTAGTACCCTACCAAGGGGGATTTGATCGAGCTAAGCTGCTCGAGCCTTGGAATGGCGTGTGTTTTCTCCTCATGAAGTATTTCACCCTAGAGGGGCACTTCACTAGGTTTTACAACTATCATCTTCCCCTTATAATCTGCTTTCTTCCCTTGAGCTTTCTATCCTTAGGGTTAGAGATAAATTGGCTAAGAAACCTGCTAAGAAACCAATCCTCCTTCATTAGGGCCTTATTTTCTATCTTTACAATTTCCATCTTGCCCTTGATCATTCTAAGGCCATTCAAATTGATAGTGGGGAATTTTATTCTAACCTTAATGCTACCACTATTGTTGAAGAGCCATGCCCTTCCCCTAATTCTACTAAGAATAAAGAAGTTTCCTTTTTTACTCTTGAGGAGATCCCATTGACACTCTAGGATCTACTGTGAGTATGAAGTGCAAGAAGAGGAAGACATATGCTAATGAAGTAAGCATTGTGGGGGCTACCGTGGGGACCCCAAAAAATCCTTGTAGGACTCCCATGGGTCAAACTATTAAATCTCATTCATCTACTAAGGCTATTAAAGAGGGTTTCTCCTTAGGAGTTAGGTGGTCGAGGTGAATTGATAGCAAACCTACTCCCAAGGCTAGGCTTATCTATTAGTTTGAGAGCACCTCTAATGAATCCACTCAGGATGATGAAGCCAAGGACATGGATGTTTAATAAATCTCTATGGATGTTGAGGGTAAGAAAGAGACTAAAGAATTAGAGGCTACTGGTGAGGATGCTGCTGACTTTGAGAAAAATGCTGGCAAAGTGAAAAAGATGTTTGTGGAAGAAGCTGATGATGAAATAGAAAATGATGCTAGTTTGGAATATAAAATTGTAGGCCTAAGGGGTCACATTCAAAAACTAGAATAGAACATTTCTATTGTGCTCTAGAATTATATTTTCCTTAACATTTATGTGTTGTAGGACTTGGGTGTTGTTGTTACTGTTGACAATGAGGAGAAATTTGTGAATTTGTCTGACCTTATTAAATTCTTGTTTAAGTAAGGAGATAATCTACCTCCTTAGTTTTTCCTTCTATTTTGATACTCTGCTACTCTATTATAACTATCTTATTTTATAGTTGTTGTTTTGCTATGTTTGTTGGGTTAATAGACTATGATGTTTCTATTTTGAGGCACTTTTTGTGCTAGTTGCCTCTGTGGCTTTTCTACTACTTGTAAGGGTTTGGCCCCTTTTTTAGCTTCCTTATATTATCAAAAACATAATGGATTAAATGAAAAAAAATCATGTAATTATGACTATGTGGGACACTTTGTATATTCTAAGATAAAGGGATATGTTAAAAGAAGAGCTATTTAAGCTTAGCTCATCATTAAAAGTAGTAAGAAAATATATTGTTATATTTACAAATACATCCAATCCTAATGAGTCATAGCAAGGTAATGTGAGCAAGCCTAATTTCTTATATGTTTCAATGGTCATTGGTGATTGTTTGGTGCATAATTATATGATAGGTAGTAGGGATAGAAGCTCAGTCATGGCAAATCAAATAGTGGATAAAGTAGGTGACAAATATGAACCACATGTTAAAGGTGTGATACAACTAGATATATCAACCACTAATATAGTTGGTATTATCAAGGGATTAAATCTAGCTCCATGATTATCATAGTTTATCTATTTCTCAAGATGTGTTTTTTTAATTTCCACCATGCTTTTCCCTTTTCTTGTCAAGGGACTTTAAGGCAAAAATTGGTGATTACTTGTCATTAGATTAGTCCTACATGGATTTTAGGACAAGATATGGTACCAAAGTTATTATAAAATCAAAACATATCTCAAGGTTTCACATTTATCCATATAAATTAAATGTTACTAATGTTAACTATGATATCATTAATGAGGATTAACCTAGTGACCAAGAACCAATTATTCCTCTTGAAGACATTTCATACCTCTTCCTTTATGAATATAGGGGAAGAAAATCATGAGTTTGATCCATATAGATGGATTAAAGAGGTTGGTATTGGGGACTAATAATTAAATTAATAAGGTTCATCCATACTTCTATTTATAATCCTAATGAGGATAGTGATGGTTTTTGAAAGTTGTTTTCTGATGGCTCAAGAATCAAGAATAGAGTAGGTTTAGGGATGATGTTTGTTTATACATCAAATGAAAGGTAATATTTAGAAATTATATTTAGATTTTGTTTTTATTTTAAAAAACTAAATATGAAGCTCTTATTCATGGGATTCAATGGGAAACTACTAAAGGAGTCAAATAAATTCAAGTTATTGGAGACAGTGAACTAGTTTTACACCAAGTAAGAGGTAAGAGTGTATCCAAAAAACCATTATTAATGTCCTACAAGTATATATTGTTATAAATTATTGTGTATTTTTAGGCTTTTGATATCCAATAAGTCATAATAGAATAAAACCAAAATGTTGATAGGTTTCCATTAGTTAGAGCACAATTTGACATCCCCAATGATGTCAATAATCCCAAAAATCAGCTACACATCATGATTGTTGTAAGGCCTTCACTACTATAAAATGATGTTAATTATAAATTATTTGAAAGTGAAAAACATATATAATGTTTTATCCAACATGAGGTTGAGTTCTCTTTCAAATATTAGGCCAAGTTTCATCACCAATATGGAGACCAAATTCTGCAATTAAGATATAACAAACTTCCTAAAGGTATGGTTACTCTGGAAGGTATATTCAATGAAAGTGATCAAATGAAGAGAGATAAAATAATCATGTATAAAAAAGAGGAACATAATGATAAGGTGGATATCTTTAAAGATAAAATCCTAAATCTTCAGAAGGTATGCACTTTATAAGATAAGGTTGTATTCATTGAATTATGTAGATAATTCTCTGATGTCTTTTCTTGGGAGTATAGTTACTTTAAGGGGTTTAATCCCTCATTATCCAAACATACTATGGAAATTAAATCCAATTATAATACTTTAAGGTAAAGTCCCATCAATCCTAAATTGAAGGTGTTCATGAGGAAAGAACTCATCAAGCTGATATAATCAATAATTATCTTCCCTATCAAACACTCTTCATGGGTTGTCAATCTAGTTCCCATGATGAAGAAGAGTGGTGAAGTCAGGTCATGTGTGAATTTTATAGATTTGAATAGGGTCTAATTTAAATATCACTATCTTATACCTTAGTTATAGCAAATATTTCAAGTAGTGGTAGGTTCTCAATGTTTCTCACATTTGTATGGCTAATTGGGATACAACTAAGTGTTGGTGAAGGAAGAAGATAAATATAATATAGACATCACTACCAAATGGGGGACATATGAATACAAGAGAATTACATTTGGTCTATCCAATGAAAGTGACACATTTCAAATGGACATGTATATGGATTTCAAGGTTTTGATCAATGATATGGTATTAGTATACCTTGATGACATAACTATTTTCTCTAAAGATGCTAGTGACCACTTGAATCATCTAAGGATAATTTTTGAAAGGGGGTTTCCCTCAATCCAAAAAAGTGTGTTTTTATTGTTCATGAAGCTAAGTTAATTTGTCATATTATTTCTAAGGATGGAATTTTAATAGACCCTAATAGAGTGAGTGTGATAATAGCTTTGTCTTTACCCAAACATAACAAATATTTTCAACGTTTTATTTGGAAGAGTAATTTTTAATAGGTTCATACCTAGATTTACAACTCTTTTAAGGACTATAAAAACTATGTTAAAGAAGCATCAAGTATTTGTTTGTACCAATGAAGGGAAATCTGGTTTTGAGGGCATCAAATAAGCTATTGTTCAAGTACCTACTCTAATCAACCCTAATTTATCTAAGGACTTTGTCTTGCATTATTTACCAAAATTGACACCATCTCTTCTATGTTAATGAAATATAATAATTAAGGACTTGAAAATAATATATATTTTAATATTCAAGGACTAGAAGGATATGAAGAGAGGTACACATATGTTGAGAAACACATATTGGAAGTTATAATAAGTCTCAAGACATTTAGGTATATGGTTTCCAAAAAAAATACATGTCATGGTAACTCATCCAAGCATAAGATACTTATTGAATAAATACTTGAATGGGAAAATAGTTGGATGGTGTTGATGTATATATATGTAAGGGATGTAATCCAAACAACATAATAATATATCTCAATTTATTGTGTAGGTCCTAGAAAACCTTAGGGCTTAATTTAGTTTTGGTAGAATGATCATGTGATTTCCACCTTTAGTCTGAAATTAGATTTTACTATAGTGACAAAATTAGCTTTTTAGTGAAAAAATCTATCTAAAATTTCTTCTTATTTTTATGGTGAAAATTAATTTATATTTTTCCAATTATTTTCCCAAACTTAAATAATCAGTTGAATATTTATAGTGAGTAGTAATATAAGGTGATTCATGTCAAAAAAACATCAAAAGGTGAAGAAGGGTTGAGTATAAAAGAATATTTTCCTTATAGTAACAAATATAAATAGGTTTCCTTTAGTTATTTTTGATGATAGTGCAAATAAAACTAACATTCATGACATTCTAGTGTTGGACTCAAAATACAATGAATGTAGTGGTGATTCTAGGGTAAATAAAATGGATATATCTAAAAATTATACTTTAAAATATCTACCTACAAGAAGTTTCCTTGAGCACATTTATCTATAGAGTAGAATGAAAATAGAGAATATATAGACACATTTTATTAGAATTTATAAAAACATAAACTAACAAGATGCATTGGAAACACTACTATCAGATATAGCCATTAGAAAAATGAAATAATTTATAATTTACAAAGCTTGAGAAACAAGAAAATATGAAAGTAATTAAATAGTGAATGAATTCCATAAATTCTTCTTTCTATTTGCATTAATTTCACACAATTTCTATTTTAAAGTAAAAATGAAGGGGAAAACCCCTATATATAGGCCCTTTTCATGCCTAAGATGGTTACATTGGTTACAAAAAAACTAAATACATGACAACTATCCATAGACATAAGTTTCTTATGTTCTAAGAAACTAAAGAATATTCCTTATTCAAAGAGGCAATCTTTTCACAATATATTAGACACAAATAGAACATGAAATTCATTAAATAAAAGAAGCTTGATAAAATTCTATCTTTTTCCTAATGTACCAGGATAGAATCCTACTAATGTTTATGATGATGAAGACCCCAATGTGGTAGAAGATGAAAGTGAAACCATAAAAATTGGAGTACTCCCTAGTGTAATTGAATAAGAAGAAATCCCAAGAGGGGATGAAGAGGAAAAAGGTCCAATGGTAATTATCCTCTCCATGCCTTAGATAATTTATTAAAATCATTTTCCATCAATTTCAAATCTATAATGGGTTCCTTTAACAATTTGATGGTGAGATCTGACATTGAATCATGTCTAGCTAAGAGGGGTTTATGGCCTCATTAATTTCCACTACCTTCTCTATTATTTGGTTAGCAGATGGTGTCAATTATAACATATCCTATCCAAAGGTTACTCCATGAGATAGATATTTGTTTAAAAAATTTATGATGAAATTTTGGAGCTGGGATCTAAAAGTATCTTTGCTGACAATGGTGTCATCTCTATTATTAAGGTGTGTGATTTCAGCTTCTTTTTGGTAGAGTTAAAACTCTATCTCCTACTTGGGTGAGATATTGTTCCAAGGATCTCATGTCATCAATCCATTGGTTCAAGTATTTCCTTGTTTTAATGATATAAGATCAAGAAATGATCAAATACTCCAAGGGTATCAGGTTCATGTCTTCAAATTTCTTCATGCTAATCAACTTGACCAAGTTGATTACCTTGTTGTCATAGATCCCATAGGTTATCTCTATCTTAAGAATTCATTTATATAATTAATCCCCTTTCACTTTGTACTGAGATAACATATTCAGAGTGTCAAACATAAACTCAAATTCTAATTTCACCTTGGTAATGGTCTCCTCCAATAGTGTGGATGTTTTTTATTGTTCTAGCTTAGTTTTTCTATGTTTCATTCCTTTCACCAATTTTATGGCTACATCACCATATGCTTTCAAATTCAATAGGGGGTCATCTACATATTATTTTTTTTGGCTAGGTTTATCTCTCTTCTTATTTGTTAATATGAACAAGGTCTCTTTAGACTCATATAACTATTTGATCTGTATGAGCTACTTTCTTTTTGGTTAGCCTTTTTTATTTCTCTAGACTCCTTGTCAAACTTTAGTGAGACCTATGGGGGGTTTACTATAACCAAATAATACCTCTCTAATGTGGTCAACTGCATTTGTTTTATCCAATATTTATCTAAAATTACATCTTAGGGTTGGGTGGATGGTGGTAATTAATGAGATGGTATCAATCCTAGGAAGGCAAAAGTTTGAGAAGTAATGATGGATGTGACCATGACAAAGGTAGAACTAGGAGATGAGGTGGGAAGTGTTATTTATGAGGATAATGAAGAACTAGTTCTAGCTTGAGAACTATTTGGGAATAAAGTAACTTGGGATATGAAAATAATAGGTATTTTCTTTGGTGATTGAGGACTAGGCCTAGGCATGAGCCTAGGTAGAATTGGAAGTAAATTGGACATCATAGGGACCTTGTAAGTGGATGATATAACAAAAGGATTAATAGTGGGAAAAGGGATAGTCATGGGCCTAATCATAGGTCTAATGAGGGTCCTATAGGGAAGTAGGTTCATGTTATCTAGTGTTGGGGGCTCATAAAATATATGCAAGGGTTGACTACTTATAAATAAGGGAGGTAAATAAATAACTCTTGATTAGTTGTGCTTGGTTCTTCCTTAAAAATAAGTAGGGGAGGTAGTTCTTATGTGTAAGATATTGGTGTTGTAATTGGTAGTGCTATTACATCAACCAAAGATGGATGAGGTACCATTGATAGTTCCATAGGTAGTGAGATAACCTTTTAGACCTAGTATGGGGTGTTGGTTATGGTCTACAAAATATAAACCTGATCAATAATTTTTTAGTCTTAGCTCTTCCCTTCCACAAAGTGGGAAACAATGCCTATAAGATCTTTTGACTGAGCTGAGGGTTAGTTAGTTTTTCTTCTTCAACATAATTTATCTAAATTATGGATGTATATGGACTTTCTTTAGTACTTTCAATCTTGAAAACTTCATAAAAAATATCGTCTTTCAACTTACCCTTAACAAGTGGGACATTAACATCCTTCAATCTTTGCTTTACCTCTTGATCATTTTTTGCATTGATGTAGAACCTATCTTCATCATCAGGCTCATGGTGATAGGTGATCCTCAAGTATGACCTATATTTTATGAAATACTTGAAGGAATTATGCTATGGTTCTCACTACCTATTATCATAACTTTCCAAATCAAAATTAGACCTTTGTTTAGCCATAACAATGATGGAGTTATAGTTTTATATTCAAAACTAGCCAATGTTAGATAGATAAGGATGGACCAATTCTCTCCTTTTGTTTTTTCATAATCCATCCACCCCTGTGAGTAACTAAAAATCAATTTATTATTCAACCAACTTATTTATCACTATAATGGGTAACCTAAGGGGTGTTGTTTTGATGTCAACTATCCTCACAATTGTGCGATATGGATAGTAACAATAGGCTCCTAAGGTACTCAAGGTTTCTCAAATTTCCTCTTATAGTCTGGGCATGGGCCTTTCATGGATTACCATGTATAATACAAGATATAAGTGTTCAAATATGTCCCTCATCTCTTATACTTATACAGTCTAACCTTTGTGAAGGTATGAGGTAAAATCCATTTTAGCTTAGGGTCCCAATTAGTGAACTGAGGGAACTTTTGGGTGGTGTAGATGGTATTGACCAAGTAGGACATCATGTAAAAATGATCCCCTTTGATGGACATAACCTTTCTAATATGTGTTACCAGGTTATAGGATATAATTTATACCAAAGTGGTAGTCTTTACATCATATATTATCATAGAAAAAGTGGAACCAATTAACATCCACATGACTTATGTCTTCATCCTCATGTAACCAATTTATCATGGTCATTCCCATTCATACTCTCTTTCTAAATTGGGTGATGGAAATTTGGTTAATTTTAGTTTTGCATATAAACTTCCCTTTGTTCTCAACCTAGTCTCTCAAAACTTCCTTGATATCATGTGTTTAGAGCCATTGAGTGATAGTTTTTTGCTTGTATATAATCTATGGATTGGACAAATCATGGTAAGCCTGAATGGCTAACATAGCGCTAAACCTATAACTTTGATATGGCAAGATTTAAACTTCAAATTTAGAATCAAACTTAATAGTCTGAGTCATAAATGGAAAGTGATTTAATTTCCCTTGATTTAAAGTTGGGTTGGCACTTCAATTTTATTCTAATGGCTTCAAAAATTTATTTTGAGGAAACAACCAATCACTATCTTCACTTTTTTCACGTGACCTATCATCATAGGCTCAACTTTTTTAGTGAAGTGACCTGGCTTTATATTTTTTTAAATGAGCCCCATTAACATTTTTTCACACCTACAACTAGCACTTTTTGAATAGATTTATGGCACCTTGGTACTTCTTTGTGATATGTACTCAAAACATGCTTGCCCTTTAGACAATTTATCCTTCTATTTTGAATATTTAACCATCCAAGTGGATTATGAAATACTCTACCAAGTATCATCTTTTGATTGGATCACACTTCTCTAATTATTGCATGGCTCAACCCCTTTAGTTCCTTGGCTAACATGGCCTTATAAACTTTATTGGTTTTCCAAGTGTTGCCTTTTGATTGGATTTCTCTATCATGCAACTTTATTGTATTAAATTTTATTGGACCCAAATGCCATGACACTTTGCCAAGTGTTGTCTCTTTATGGGGTCTCTCTTATTTAATATTTACATGGATCAACCCCTTTAGTTTCTTGAATGACATAGCCTTAGAACTTATACTAATTTTCCAAGTGTTTCCTTCTAATTAGATCAATCTATCATGTGGATTTATTGTATGAAACTTCTAATATACCTAAATACCATAACACTTTGACAAATGTCATATTTTTATTTGATCATGTACTCAATGGGTTCCATGGTCACTTTTGATGGTGTTAATGTCATGATACATGGGTCCACATTTCATCAACCCAATTTTGCTAATTTTTGGGTGGTTTCCATGTTTTATTTAGTTATTCAAGGCTATAAAAACATCTTCCAAGTGTCTCCTTGTTGTGTATTCATAGTACTATGAAATTGAAACATTGCACCTTAACTATGGGGGGCACAACTAAGTGCCAAGTGGCATGATGACATAGTATCACATTGTTATGAGACTTTAGGAAGTAAATGAAGCCTTGGAAGGTCATGAATGGGTGTCATGTGTCATGTTTTGATTAAGTTATAGGGTCATCAACTATGTAAATTCTTTGTGAGCTTGAAATAGTGTGACTAAATGACAAATGGAAGACTCACATGGGTCACTGGGTCATAGACTTTATAAATCCTTTATAATCTTGGAATACTAAAATTGAGTTAAAATTGGTATACTTCCATTATATTGTAGGATTGATCAATTTTTTAATAGACAAAGGTTATGTAACAAAGTGTATAACTTTATGTGTTCGAGTCACCAATGTATACAACACTACCAAATGTCAATTGAGGCTAAGCTGGCATCAAGTTCCTACCATATAAAAGGTGTGAAAGTTAGAAAATTATGAGATAAAAATAAGGGACAAGTCTAAATTTGTGAACCTTAAGCAAAAAATCTAATTTGGACCCTAGTCTAAAACTTAAAATTAATGTATGTCAGTGTCTTAAACACGAGTTTTAGCATAGTTAAAACTAGACCATGATTCATAAACCTTTAATTAAGTAACCTCAATTGATTCTATGGATCATACATTAGATATTTGAATTTAACCCCTTGTAAGAGAACTTTTAAATAAATTAGATCATTAAAAATCTCAATGAACTTAGACATTAATGAAAGATTTAATTATCATGAACTAATCTGATTTCTAGATATTTTAAGTCATACAAGGGGGTTTTAGTCATGTGATACTAAGGGTAAGGTATATCTTAGGGTGATTAGTTAAAAAATTTCATGGGGTTCCCATTTTTGGAAAATAAGGAGTGTTGATCTCAAAAAATGGCAACCTCTATGGGAAACATGGTAATATGTTATAATTTAGCTATCTTGATTTAGAATACAATCTTCAAGTAGTCACTCCTTAGTGGATGTAATAAATATTATAATTGATTTTATAGAAATAACAACCTTCAATTAGATCAATTAAATCCTAAAAAATCTAAAAAAATATTAATACGCTGTGTGAGTGTTTTTGAATTGATTGACCAACATGCGTTTGGGTTTTAGAATCAGTGGTTTCAAGCTTTATGGCCTCGAACATACGTTTTAAGCAAGAATTTTTAGATATATATAATTATGCTCAGATTTTAAGGGGATGGATTAGGAATTTTTATTCTATCAGCTAGGCATCTATAGCCCTGACAAAGGTACCTTTAGCTCCACTCTAGGCCTTGTTCCACTATAATCCAGGCCTCCATATCCACAGTGGAGGTTATCTAAACCACCTTCAAAGGAATGCAACTTATAGTGTCAAGTCTGTTTCAACTTGATATATATGTATTTTTTGTTTTTTTAGCAAACCATTAGAGTTTGGGAACCACTTTGTTGCCTAGGTTTTAAAGGATTTCAGAAAAATTGATAAAGAACCATTTCCTTTTAGTCACTAAGTTCTACTCAGGTGATCTTATGATGTGATATTAAGTGATAGTATGCATGGAATTTTCTAATTTTAGGACCTTCATTTAGTCAAATTCATGATTTTCATAAATGGAATGAAATCAAAATAAAAGCATAAACTCCATGAAATGGCAACTTCAAAATTATTTTCTTCCAACTTTCCAAACCAACACATAATGTAGTCTCTCACTCTAGATAACTATCTACTGGGATGTACATGGGTTTAAACACTTCAACTATTAGATTTTATAACTTGGATAAAATATAAGAGGAACTTAAGATTTTTCTAAGGGGGCTTATTACTAAGCTACATCACACAATCACTAATCTAAGGAGAGAAAATAATCAAAATCAAACACACAACAAGAAAGAAAAATTGAAAATAAACTAATATACCCCTACATATTGATACAATAAACCAATTCAAATTCATTTGGTGGGGGTACAAGGGGTAGCTGAGAAGTAATGCTTCAAGTATTGTCTACTCACTAATAGAGCTAAGTCATTTCCTTGTATGTCTTTTAATTTAAATGCATTATCACCTAATATATCTTCAATTTGATAGGACTCGATCCAAAAGGGCATGAATTTGTCATGTTGGCCTTTTTTCTCATGGGATTTATCCCACATTAAGACCAAGTCTAAAATTCATAAACTTTTGATTTTAGTCCTTATTTCAAACCACCTTTTGAATACATCCTAGTGTTTTATGATATTCTTGAGAGCTTCATCTCTAGCATCTTCCAGCTAGATGATATTTAATATTTTTGATTGGATTCTCTTATCATCATCCATATATTTGGCCATGAACTCATAAGCAGGCAACTACAATGTGATGGGAAAATATTGGTTGCTTCCCATACACTATTAAGAATGGGGATGACTTTAGTTCTTGATTATATCTAGTTTGATCTATCCAGAGGGCATATTTCAATAGTGACTTTCATTCCCTTGGCCTTTTATGTGCTGATTTTTTTATTGCATTCATCAAGCTCTTGTTTATTGATTCTACAAAATTATTCCCTTACAGATAATAGTTCAAATAAAACTTGACAACAATATTATTGTCATAGGCCCACTCTAGGAATTCTATAGATTGGAAAGCTAAATCATTATCACACACTAGAGATAAGGGGGTCCTAAATCTAGTTGTAACATTTTCCTCTAGGAATTTGATGACATCAATTGTCTTACAGTTCTTAGTGGGAATTGCTTCAATCCACATAGTTGAATAGTTAGTGGTTATCAGTAATACTTTGTGGCTTGTCAAAGAGTTGTAATTGATGGATCCAATTAAGACAAATCCCTATTGGTCAAATGGCCTTCTTTCAATCACTAGTTGTAAAGGCATGGACACCCTTACTTCTCTACTATGAAACACTTGACATTGATGACACATTCTAACATAAGCATGTGCATCCTTGAATATTATAGGCTACTAATAGCCTACTTTGAGTATTTTATGGGTAGTGGATCCATCCAAAGGATGTCCACTTCCAAATTTATCATGAAAGTTACTAAGTATGTCTGTAGCTTCTTTTCTAGAGGTGCATCTCAAGTAGATCCCTTCATATTTTTTTAATAGAGCACTCCTCTTTTGATCATGAAGTGAAAAATTTTAAGCCTTAGTGATCTCCTTTGTTCTCTTTTTAACTCTAGGGGGTAAGCATTGCTTAGTAGGTAATAGACAATGTCCTTATACCAATATTTATTTGAGATTTGGCTTGCTTCTACTTGTAAAATATTGATCTAAAGATCAACCTTAGTTATCAATTGAATTAAACCTTGGCCCCACACCATCTTGGCTAACTTAATTTCTATATCATATTTATTGGATCTTGGTTTCCACTTCCCTCAACTTTACCCTAACTCATTTTGGCAAATCATAAGCTTAATGATGGGGTTAGGTATAATGGTGTGAGTCTTGATTCTAAGGATGTAATGTCTAAATTTTTTTATGGACTTTAGCAAAGCATACTCTTATTTGTCTAAGAGTGGATATCTCAATTCAACATCCTTCAAGTTTGTACTCATAAAGGTGATTGGGTGTTCTTTATCATCTACTTTCTACATTAAGACAATAGTAATCATATGATTAGAAGAAAAAGAATAAAGGTAGAAATATTTACCAAAATCTAGGCTAATTAACATGGGTGCCTATACTATGGCCTCCTTGATGTCTTTAAAATATTTCTTAACCTTAGATGTACAATCAATCTTTGCATCCCTTTTAAACATAGTATTAGGGGTTTGACAATTTTGGTGAAACCTAAAAATAATTTGCATACTATTTCCTTTTGAGTCACCATTATTAATTTTTTGTGAATGTCCTTAAGCAAGAGTCAACTTATCATTTTCCCTTTATTGGTCATATCTTTTTTTTTATTAAGTTAACTCTTTATTTTTAAAGTTCACCCACCTATCATCTTTTATGTCTAAAATTTCTAAAGAATTGAACCATTGAACTTGAACCATTCTTAGAGTTCAATGGTTCAATGATTTCAATGTTTCTCAAAGTGAACTATTTGTCCCTTTGTATATTTCAAGTATATCTTTAAACCTTCTGGTTGAACTTGAACCCTTTTTCAGAGTTTAATGGTTCAATGGTTCAATAGTTCAAATACCCAATGTTTTCTAAGGAGTCATGTTCACTCAGTTCCCTTGTATAAATTAATGTATCATTGAACCTACCACTTGAACCTCATAGTGGAGTTCAAGAATTTATTGGTTCAACAGTTCAATGGTTCACTTTTTCAAAATTCAAAGTTTCTTGAAAGTCATGTGATGATTAGTCAGCCTATGTAGTTCAACTCATATCTTCAAACCTTGAAATCGAACCACATTCTAAAATTTTAATGGTTTAATGGTTCAGTGACTATACTCTCATCTCACCTTGAGACTTTCTCTATGTCAAAATTAGTAGGAGATTTAGAGGAGAATATATCTGAAACTCATTATAAAGTAGAAAGTTTTAAATTTTGTGAGGTTATAGATAATCATTACTCATCAAAATTGTGCATAAAAAATGTTTGCCATTAATGCATATGTTAGAGTTCATGTCTTATCAAGAATTTTTAGCAGGTATTGTTTTAGTTTAATTATTTGACCTACTTAATGTCTGTATCAAGAGAGAACAAGTCAACTTTAGCAAACAAACATACTGGGTAATGCAAAGGAGAACATCATAGGTGGTTTAAAATTTTTCTTTCTCAAATTCATAGTGATTTTGGATACATTTAAGGTGAGTTCTACTCTTACTATAATCTATTTCCATTACTTGGTTAGAAAGAAGAATCCTTTTGAGTTTCTAGCATTATTTAAGAAGTTCAAAAATAAATCATTATATCCTCCAACCTGTAGCCATGAAATATGCATGTCTTGGTTATGAGCATGGTCTTGATCTTATCTATTCTCTTCCTAAAATTAGGGACACCTCTCTAGTCCAATATGACTTAGAAGATTTTAAGGAGAGAGCTAGAAATCTTCTGTCAAATCCTATGATGTAGAAGATAGTAGAAAGTGGTTTGGTCAAAGTTGTGGCCTTTCCCATGGTTATACAATGCCTTGAATTAGTTATAGAATGCATGAATAGATATGAAACTCAAAATAAGAACATTAGAATTTTAGATGGTAATGTTTTAATTCATATCAATAGATAAACCCTAATGTTTGTGATGATAATTTTGCCCAAGGAACCATATTTTAACCTTAATATTACCTCTTTTTATGGTTATTTTTCACTGAAAAAAGAAATTTACAAGATCATGATCACAAGGAATTGGTTATTAAAGTTCCAAAAAGGGGGTTCAAGACTACCCAAACCATTGAAAAGAAATCACATGATTCCAGAAGTACAAGATATTGTGGTGTTACTACATAGGCTAAAGGGAAATGCTCAGGCATATCATTGGGAAGACTGGATATACCTTTTCATACAAGTGGTCTTCCAAGGAGAGAAATATGTGGACTGGGCAGAGATTGTAGTTAAATGTTTGCATTTGGGTCTAAGTAATTGTGTGGGGAATAATTTTTTTTACATGTCCTTGTACCTCTTCTATTGCCTGGCATCTACAAGACAATGGGTAGGTCTACCTCATATGCTCTTGGTTGAGGATAACAAAATTTATGACTATTACCCATAATTACAAATGCATAATTGCTATGAGAATTACAGGAGGGTAATGATGTTTTTACTAGAAAAATGACTTTTGAATTAGCAAATAACATCAATAAGAGGATGTTTGATGAGGCTATGCAATTGATCAAGATTTATGGTAGTTTATTTATTAATTTTCCAAGTTCACTTATATAAGAGTGGGGGGTTTTGATGTTGAACCTTTGAGGTTACCCATGTATGTTTTTGACTATTTTGTGTTGATAGAAGTCTACAAATAATTAGCACATGTGGATAAAAAATTCCCAATGAAAAAGAAACCTGGTATATTTTTTCCCATTAAAATTGGATGTTATTCATGTCATTCAATATCTAATGCTTTGAATTTGGAAGTGGATTTTAAAAAATTAAATTTTTAGTGCTTCATGACCAGATCTCAATTTGATAGCAAAGGCTTTGCCAGGGATAACTTGGATTTTGGAACATGGTTTTCACATATTCCCCAATTGGAGGATTATTGGGAGGATTATTTAGATGAATTTGAGGTCAGAAGAATATTATGGTTTAGGTTCTCCCTAGGACAAATAATTACCCTTAATTTAAATATGGAAATTTCTAGAATTTTTAATAATGAAGAAAAGGTGACTGATCTACAATTTGAATAGATAAAATAATCACCTATTATAGAAATTGATTGGGATAAAAATGAACAAGATAGGATTGAGGTTAAGACCCTCTTGGTGATAAAGAGAACTGAGAAATGGTTGAGGGAACAAAAACTCAAGGGAGATCAAATTAAAGTTCCCTAGTAATGTACATCAATAGTTGAATCACCAACCCTAATAAGCTCCTCTAACTAGCTTATTGCTATCTATGATGCAGGTACTTCCAAGTCAAAAAGTGGAAGTGATCCTATCATCAAAGAATCTAAGAAGGCCCTTATAACTATTGTGCCTCCTCGTGCCACTAGATCAAGGATGAAAAGTAAGAGAAAGAGTCAGATTCCTAAGAAAATAGTCGTGGATTGAAATTCTAAAGAGGATTCAGAAGAATCAATAGATGATAAAGAATCTGATTCACCAATGGTATAGGAGGTTAGTGTAAAACAACAAATAGAGATTGATTTTGATTCTATTGACCTGATGATTATTTTAAATATGCCTTCTGATCAATCAAATCCTAATAAAGAAGTCTTAGCCTCTGCACCCAAATGACTGGAAAGTTCAATCAACAACAAGATAAAAATAGCCCCATTTTATTTTCCATTGGAAGACATGGTAAATAAATGTTTAGGAAAAACTCCTAAATCTACAAAATCAAAAACAACATCCAGGGTAGATGTTGACCCTAACACAAGGAACTAGAGTGAAGAAATAAATTGACCAAGAACTAATGAAGAAGTTCAAGATCCTACAGTTCAGGATTTTATAATTAAAAAAAAATATCTCGGGACTACATCACATGCCATAGATGTACATCACCTTAAAGAATCCACCAAAAGGATAGTTAGCTGAACCTGGAAGGATGAAAAAGATAAAAGGGAGTTAAAGCAGACCTTATGATCAATTATAGAGTACATTGACACCATTTATAATCCAGATCAATAACCTATTGCCTAGTTTCCCCTGTCTTTCAATCCAAAATCACTTGTTGATCAAAAGATGTTGGATCAGATACATAGAAGCAAAATGGTGACTATGGTATTTGATGATTGGTTGGATGGCATCATCAAGAAAGGTATGGAATACATTCATAAACTAAATAATGTGTATGATCTAACCATAATTACTATTGAATATTTGAAGACATAAAATGCTCTAAGGATAAAATATGAAGGCAAATGGATGAGTCTTATGAACTAAATTGATGAGGTATAAAAGTATGGAATAACAAAGTTTTTGTTAGAAAAGAATTTAATAGGTCTAGATGAAGATGTACTATAAGTAAATAAGAAAAACATAGAATGGAGGAATTCATTATCTTGACAAGGATGAAGAAATCACAAAAATGATCAAAGAAATTACTAAATTCACTCAATCATTACAACATGATCTATAATGTATTGATGTAAAATACATAAAAGGATGATGGAAAACTAGAAAAGGAAATCAATACTATGATTCAATCCTTTAGAGAAAATATCAACATCATTAAAGAAAATGACAACTTATTAACAAAAAAATTGTCTTAGATTTCAATGGTAGAGTCACTTCTTTGTCACTACATTGACACAATCCTGGAGCACATGGAGAAGATGGGGAAAATTCAGAGGGAAGAAAACATCTAGAAAGTAAGGGTAAAACACATCAGTATTCCCAATCTCTCAAAAACCTAGGATTTTGTTACAACATTTCAGAATTGAAAAGCTCAACATGCCTACCTAACTAAACACAATAAATCTAGAGATTCTAATCTATCACTTCAGCCATGATCTTTCTTACATAGTCTATTTTATTTAGTTATTCAATTGGTTTTTTGTTTAAAACTTGATCTTTATTTGAATTTGTAAAAACCAAATCTTGTATGGGTCAGAGTTACTTTAAATCTAGTTTAGTTTGAAAGATTGGTTAATTAGGACAACTATATATATATATTGTGAGTTGTTAAAAATGGGGGGGGGGGGAGAATAGTGAAGAAAAGGAGATAAGAAATTTTAGAATTGAATTGCTATTGTTTACAATATATATGATGTTTGTCTAAAACATTTTTCATCTGTTAATGAAAAAGAGAATCAATTACTTCATACTTAGATCTATTTGTTTGAGTATTTCAAATTGGGTTTTCTATGTAAAATCTTCTTTCATATGGTAATTACTCTTTCATTATACAATTCATTCTATGTGTTTTAACATTTATTGGTTTAGAAATATATATATATATATATATATATATATGTTTATCTGTTTGATTATTATTGAAGATAGAATCTATGTATTTTATTATCCACTGCTGTTGTAGAAAAAGATGTCACATTCATAGCATTATTATTTATTGATGGTAGTTAACCTTTAATCACTTTATGATTAAAAGTGTATCATGATGTTTAGAATAATTTAAATTCATTAAAAATCTTAAAGGGAGTTGTACCTTAATTTAGAAGAGAACTATTCTTGATAGTTCATCCATTTGTTGTTTAACTTATTTGTTCTTGAAAGAAGAAGGGTATTGAGTCAAAATAAAGCATTTTCAGATAAGGAAAAATATGCTAGCCAACAGTTTTTGGTGATTCCACTAAGGAATGAAATAAAAGTCTTTACTAAAAAATTAGTGACATTAATATGAAGTAGTAATGGTACTTTCACATGAAAATATAATTCCTATTTTACAACCTAATCTTGGTTTTCAAGACGAGCAAAAAGATATAATCAGTCAGTTAAATACTCTTGCTTGGTGTACTCATCAAAATATTGATGATTATAGGAGGGAAAATAGAGTATTAGAAAAAGAAGAATTAGCTGGTAATTTGAGATTATTTTTACTCTAAAAAAGAAGGGGCAAGTATAAAATATAGCAAGGAATCAAACCTCCTGATGTGTGAAAAGATTAAGAATAACATAGAAGTTAATAGTTATAATATCATAAGCTAGATTTTAGAAGATACACAAGGTCTTTGAGAAGAGAGGGAATTAAGGGTCTTACTTTTCAAACATTACAAACCCTAAATTTTCTTTATATTCCTACCCATATTAGAAAATATAGAAGTAGACCTCCTATCCCTCCTAAACCCTCTACATCCTCTATCTATCAAGCCTTAACTCTTTCTGGTACTATATTTCCTTCTACCACAAGCTTTCTTCTAATGGTCCAACCTTGGGAAGTAGCCATAGGACCTCTAAATCTAGGGGCTAACATGAATCCTTTACCTAAAAATGCAAGAGAAAATTTATCCAAATTTAATGGAGATGGAAGACAATCACTAGAGGAACATCTGAGTGCTTTTTTAGTAGCATGTGGTCTATTATATGTGCAACATCAAGATGTAGCTATAAGAAATTTTGTGCAAACCATAACTGATACTAAAACACAATGGTTTTATCATCTAACTAATTCCTCAATCACAAACTAAAATGATATGAATATTACATTTGAAAATAGGTTCAAAAGTGCAAAATATGAACATTCCCTTCTTGCTCAATTGAGTCAACTCAAGAAGGAGATACATAAACCCATGAGGGAATTTATAGACAAATTCAATAGAATTATGCACAAGATTCCTACTACTAAAAGGCTAATTGCTGAGAATTAGAAATGTTTATTTATTAACTCTATGCCTCTTGATATAAGTTTTCATCTTAGAAGAGGTGCAATTGTTGATTTAGCATCTGCACAATCCTTAGTAGTTAGATTAGAGGATGATATTATTATGGTTGGAAAATGGAAAAAAGAAGTCCAAATACCTAATGTTCAACCCTCATTCTCTACAGATCCTATGGTTTAAAGACTAGTCAATGATATGATTGCCCTAAAAAGACACTTACCTAAGATTGATACTTCATTCTAACAACCATATCAAGATATTGGTAGGATAAATTTTAATCAACAAGAAAATGATGTCAAGACATTACCACTTACAATAGCACAACCAAGGTTAACTATTGAAGCCCCTCCTAGAAGAGGTAACATGTGTGCCTTTCATTTGACTACCGATCATGATGGAGATTCTTGTCTAGAGATGCTTAGATATGCTCAAATTACTACTACTTAATATGTGTTAGGAGAGGCTACTGAAGAAGAAAGGAACTTTCAAGAACCTAGTGACTCTGAAATACATTTCCTAGAATATGAGTCTGATTCAAAAAGAGGAGGTGAAATATTGGTTACTCTTAAAGATCCTTCATGTGTTATCCTTACCAGAAGTTAGAAGAATCCAAGATTTTATAATACTCAAGAAGTACCTATTAAAGGTAAGGAACATTTTACTAGAACCTCTGATACTAATCTGAAGACCCAAAAAAACAAATTATTACATAGAAATGATCATGAGACTTCTTTTGATATTTTAGAATTTTGTAAGTCTACAAAGATTCAAATATCAGTTGTTGAATACCTCAGGTTGAAACCCAAAAAAATGATATATTGGTTAAATATGTAAAAAATGGCCCTACACAAATTGAACCTAAGAGTCAACTAAATGTTAATACTAAGTCTCCCATTACCCAATTATTTACTTCTCCACCTAAATCACCAAATCATACTCCTATAATGACCCTGAATTCATCTAATGATACCCCTTATATGGATGATATGAATCCCAACTGATTTTATGTTTCTTTGTTTATAAATGGTCATAAAATCAACAATTGTATCATAGACTTAGTTGCTTATGATAATATAATGCCTTCTTCTATAGCCAAAGCCCTAGGCATATCCCTTATGAAAACATTTGGTAGATGTTACTCCATGGATGGCAAAAGAAATTCTTTATTTGGACAAATTACAGATGCACGAGTTGCTCTTACAACCTATCCTATTAAAAAAGTGAAGTTGAGTATCTTGTAGTGGATATCCTTGTTAGTTATGGGATGTTGTTAAGTAGGAATTTTTACAAAGATTTGGGTAGGAAGATTAAATTGGATTGGTCAGAAGCTAAAATTCTAATGGAAGTGTAGAAAGTCAAGCTAGAACTTGAACCTAAATGCAAATTTACTGTATACCCTTCTAATGATCCTAAGTTTTAGACACTTTTTGAAGAATGTGAATTTAGTAACTATTTTCTCTCTTTTGAATACTTGAAGGAAGAATCTATCCCAAAGTCTATTCATTTAGATGATATATGGACCATGAAATTTGATGGTAGTTGTGCTACCACTAGTTCAAGAGCAAGGGTTGTGTTAATCTCACTTGAAGGTGAAAATTTTCCTTACTCTTTCAAGATAGAGTTTAAAAACACTAATAATACTGTAGAGTATGAAGCTTTATTGCTTGGGTTAAATGAAGCTAAAGGAAAGGGTGTAAAGATACTCAAAGCAAGAAGAGATGCTAAATTAATTTTCAAATAGGTGAGAGGCATTTTTTTAGTTAAAAATGATAGATTGAGACATTATAGAAATAGAGTTTGGGATGAGATAGAATATTTTGATGCCTTTTCTATTGAAGCAATTCCTAGAGACCAGTTAATCTGATTGGATTCTCTAGTAGTATCACCTTCTCTTCTTCTCCTACACCTTGATTTCAAAAGAGATTCATATAGATTTGAACTAGTCTATCATCCTAATGTCCCAGATAATGCTTAAAATTGGCAAGTTTTTTATAATAATAAGCAAATCAAAAAATTCTTAGAGAATGTTGAGATGTTCTTGGGAACTTATTTTGAATATTCTAAAGTAGAATGTAAAGATTGAGTCCTAATCTAGGGATCAATTCAAAAGAGGATGTAATTCAGTTAAAGGGAAACAAAACCCCTAAATGATTATTTTCTCTAGAACATTTTTTCACTAGACAAGATGAATATACTAAAGGCAAACTTACTTAGAATCCTATCAAAATGGAGGATTATGAGAAAATAAACATTGGGAGTGAGACTGATCCCAAATGGATTTCAATTGGTTGGTGTTTTTCACCTAAGGAGAAAAATAAATTAATTAATCTATTGATTAAGTATAAGGATGTATTTTCTTGGTGCTATGATGATCTTAAATATTTTAGATGTGGGTAGTTTCAGCATCATATTCATTTGAAAGCACATGCAACCTCATTTAGGTAGAAGCTGAGAAATTATAACCCAAAAGTTTTTGAGGCTATCTTTAAGGATAATGACAAGATGTTGAAGGCTAGGATTATTTATCCAATTCATCACTCCACTTGGGTGGCAAATATTGTTCTAGTACACAAAAAAAATGGAGAAATAAGAATTTGTGTTGACTTTAAGAATTTGAACCAATCCAGTTTATGGGTCATAAATGATGTCCATACTAGATGGGTTCTCAGGTTATAACTAGATAAGTGTGGCTATAATTGACCAACATAAAATTGCTTTCACTACACCTTGAGGAACTTTTGCTTATAATCGTATGCCCTTTGGTTTGATTGATGCTGGTGCAACTTTTCAACATGTGATGGATTCATCCTTTAAAGATCTGAAAGATAGAAGTATTGTCATTTATCTTGATGATTTGACTATTTTATCTAGAAAAAGGGAGGATCATTTAAAGGATCTAGAGATCATTTTATAAAGGTGTTGGAGTCATGGGATATCTCTTAACCCTAAGAAGTCAGGTTTTTGTGTTACAGAAGGGAAGTTATTGGGACACCTAGTTTCAAAAAATGGAATCAAGATTGACCTAGAAAGAGTTAGAGCAATACAATAACTAAGTATTCATTCTAATAAGAATAGAGTTAAGATTTTCTTTGGATAGATTAATTTTATTAGAAGGTTCATTCCTAATTTTTTGAGATTACAAAACATATTTTAGGGATGATGAGTGAAAAACAAGCATTCAGATGGAATGAAACTGCTAAGAAAGCATTTAAAGATATTAAAGAGGTGATTGCATAAACACCTACTATGGTAAATCCTAATTTCCAAAAAGATTTTGTTATTTACTATTATGCTTTAGAACATACCATGTCTGGTATCTTGTTACAAAAAAATAAATTAAATGTAGAAGCCCCAATAGCCTTTATGAGTGTTCCTCTCAAGAAACATGAACTTGACTATTCTTTGCCTGAGAAATAAGCTTTCACTATAGTAAATGGTATTAAACAATTTAGATATTATATACTTCATTCTCATTTAGTTGTATTTTTTCCTAGTTCATCTATAAAAAGCATTCTGACTCAACAAGATGCTGGGATGAACAATAGAGCAACATGGGTTGCTAAAATTCAAGAATACGATCTGGAGATTAAGCCAAACAAATTGGTTAAAGTCAAGGTTTGTGTAAATTGATAGCCAGAAGTAAGGAAGAAGAAGAAGAAATTCCTACTATCCTATTAGTGAGCTTACAAGATCCATGGTTCATAAAAATGGGACACTATCATACTTATGGAGATTGTCCTAGTTACTTATCCCTAAAGGAGAAAAGGAATTTGAGATTAAAAGCAAAAAAACATGTCATTTGGGGTGATGTCCTATACAAAAAGGGACTAGATGGAACCTTTTTGAGGTGTGTAGATAAGAAACAACAATACAAATATTTGGAAGTTTTTCATAATGAAGCCTATGATGAAAATTTCTCTTCTTCAATCACAACATTCAAAAGCCTTAGAAATTGTTATTATTGGCTAGGTATGTTCAAAGATGCATATAGATGGGTGGCTAACTATTAAAAATGCAAAATGTTTTTAGGAAGACCACAACTTATGACATTACCTCTGAGGCTTGTAGTTATTGAACAACCTTTCAAACAATGGGGACTAGAATTCATTGGACCTCTTTCACCTCCTTCAAGTGCTAGACATACACACATTTGAACATCAATAGACTATTTTATGAAATGGGTTGAAGCAGCCCCTGTGAAGAGAACCACTTTAGAAGTAGTATGTAATTTTCTCAAAGAAAATATACTGGTACATTTTGGTGTTCCTCAAAAGCTTGTGGGAGATAATGCTACCAGTTTTTATTCAATGGAACTTACTTAAATCTACTATGAGCATAGTATCTCTATTTCTCACTCATTAGATTATTACCCTCAAAGGAATGGATAAGCAGAGTCCAATAATAAAAATTTGATAGCCATCATGAAGAAATTGGTGAGTGATAATCCAAAATATTGGTATAATAAACTTTATGAAATACTCTGGACTGACAAGGTAACCCAGAAAAGAGAAATATGAATGGCACCTTTTGAAATGGTTTATGGGATAAGAGCACAATTATCATTAGCTCTAGAATTATCTATGACTAAATTACAAAATGTTATTGAAGATCGGTGCTTTCAAGATTCTTTAGAGAAAAGAGTTATGTACTTAACTAAGATTGAGGAGGAGAGGAATGAATTGGTTGATCAGAATAGTACTCATCAAGCTAGGCTTAAAAATATTTTTGATCAGAATACTAAACTTAGAAAGTTCATGGAAGGAGATGAAGTATTGCTATGGGATAGAAGGAGAGAACCTAAAGGAGCACATGGTAAATTTGATTCACTTTCGAAAGGGCCTTTCAAAATTCATTAGATTATTGGTCCTAATTATTTTAAATTGGAATATCTGGATGGACCTATTTTACCCCTATCCTATAATGGATAGGATCTTAAGTTATATCAACTGTGAAATAGGTGTCTCCAATTTTTTACATAGCCTTTCTCTTATTGTCATGTATTGTGTTTTATTTTCCCAGTTTTGGTTTATCTTGCTTCTTTTCTTCTATCTCTATGTCTCAATTTATGTGTAACTAGAGTTTATGAGCTATCTACATTTTGCCATGAAATGCAATCCCTAGTCAGAGCCAATGTTTCCTTTTGAGTAACCCTTATTCAATTTTTAGTGAATTCCCTTAATCAAGAGTCAACTTATCATTTTCCCTTTATTGGTCATATCTTTGTTTATTATGTCAACTCTTTATTTTTAAAGTTCACCTACCTATCATCTTTTATGTCTAAAATTTCTAAAGAATTGAACCTTTGAACTTGAACCATTCTTAGAGTTCAATGGTTCAATGGTTCAATACGTTTAATGATTCAATGTTTCTCAAAGTGAACTATTTATCCCTTTGTATTTTTCAACTGTCTTTAACCCTTCTGGTTGAACTTGAACCCTTTTGAAAAGTTTAATGATTCAACAGTTCAATAGTTTAAATACCAGATATTTCATAAGGAGTCATGTTCACTTAGTTACCTTATGTAAACTAATGTATCATTGAACCTACCGCTTGAACCTCATAGTGGAGTTAAAGAGTTCATCAGTTCAATGGTTTAATGGTTCACTTTTTAAAAATTCAAAGTTTTTTGAAATTCGTGTGACTATTGGTTGGCCTGTGTAGTTCATCTCATATTTTTGAACCTTGAAATTAGACCACATTCCAAAATTTCCATGTTTCAATGGCTCAATGGTTTAGTGACTATTCTCTCATCTCGCCCTGAGGGTTTCTATAAGTCATAATTAGTGAGAGATTTAGAGGAGAATATATCCAAAACTCATTATAAAGCATAAAATTTTAAATTTCATGAGGTTATATATAATCATTACTCATCAAAATCACACATAAAAAATTCTTACCATTAATGCATATGTTAGAGTTCATGTCTTATCAATCATTTTTAGCATGTATTGTTTCAGTTTAATTTAGCAATCAAACATACTAGGTGATGTAAAGGAGAACATCACAGGTGGTATAAGATTTTTGTTGCTCAAATTTGTAGTGATTTTGGATATATTTAAGGTGAGTTCTACTCTTACTATAAGTTGTTTCCATTACTTAGTTGGAAAGAAGAATCCTTTTGAGTTTTTGACATTATTTAAGAAGTTCAATTTTTTTTTCATTATATCCTCCAACTTGTAGCCATGAAACCTACATGTCTTGGTTACAAGCATGGTCCTAATCTCATCTATTCTCTTTTTGAAATTGGGAACACCTCTCTGGTCCAATATGACTTAGAAGATTTTAAGGAGAGAGCTAGAAATCATGTGTCAAATCCTATGATGCAGAAGATAGTATAAAGTGGTTTGGTTGAAGATGTGGCCTTTCCCATGGTTGTATAATTCCCCAAATTAGTTATAGAATGCATGAATTGATATGAACCTCAAAATAGGTGCATCAAAACTATAGATGGTAATGCTTTAATTCATATCAATAAATAAACCTTAATATTTGTGATGAGAATTCCACTCAAGGAACCATATTTTGACCTCAATATTACCTCTCCTTATGGTTATTTTTCACTAAAGAAAGCAATTTACAAGAGCATGATTGCAAGGAATTGGTTATTGAAGTTCTAAAAGGGGGGTTCAGGACTACCCAGACCATTGACAATAAATCACATGATTCTAGAAGTATAAGATATTGTGGTATTACTACATAGGCTAAAAAATAATGCTCGTGCATATTATTGGGAAGACTGGATGTACTTTTTCATATAGGTGATCCTCCAAGGAAAGTAATATGTGGACTAGGTAGAAATTACAGCTAAATGTTTGCATCTAGGTCTAAGTAATTGTTTGGAGAATAAATATTTTTACATGTCCTCATACCTCTTCTATTGCCTGACGTCTACAAGACAATGGGTAGGGCTGCCTCATACACTCTTGGTTTAGGACAACAAAACTTATGACTATTACCCACAATTACAAATTCATAATTTCTATGAGAATTATAGGAGGGTTAATGATATTCTACTAGAAAAATGACTTATGAATTAGCAAACAACATCAATAAGAGGATGTCTGATGAGGCTATGCAGCTGATCAAGATATATGGTAGTTTATTTATTCAATTTTCCAAGTTCACTTATATTAGAGTTAGGGGTTTTGACAGTGAACCTTTAAGGTTATCCAGGTATGTTTTTGACTATTTTGTGTTGATAGAAGTATGCAGACAATTAACACATGTAGATTAAAAATTCCTAATGAAAAAGAAACTTGGTATATTTTTTCCCATTAAACTTGGATGTTATTCATGTCAGTTAGTATTTTATGCTTTTAATTTAAAATTGGATTTTAAAAAATTTAATTTTCAGTGCTTCATAGCTAAATCTTAATTTGATAGCAAAGGATTTGCCAAGGATAACTTGCTTTTTGGAATAGGGTTTTCACATATTCCCCAATTGGAGGATTATTGGGAGTATTGTTCAGATGAATTCAAGGTCAAAAGAAGATTGTGGTCTAGGTTCTCCCTAGGACAAATAATTACCCTTAATTTAAATATGGACATTTCTAGAATTTTTAATAATGAAGAACAGGTGACTGATCTATAATTTGAATAGATAAAACAATCACCTATTCAAAAAATTGACTAGGATAAAAATGAAGAAGATATGATTGAGGTTAAGACCCTCCCGGTGATAAGGAGAACTGAGAAATGGTTGAGGGAACAAAAATTGGGGGGAGCTCAAATTAAAGTCAAATAATTTAAGAAGGCCCTTATAATTTTTCTACCTCCTTATGCCACTAGATCAAGGATGAAAAGTAAGAGAAAGAGTCATATTCCTAAAACAATAGTTATGGATTTAAATTTTGAAGAGGATTCATAAGAAGTAATAGGTGATAACAAATATAATTCACCAATGGTAGAGGAGGTTAGTGTAGAACAATAAATAGAGATTGCTTCTGATTCTACTAACCTAATGATTATTTCAAATATGCCTTTTGATCAGTCAAATCCTAATAAATAAGTCTCGACCTCTACACCCAAAATGGCTGGAAAGCTCAATCAATAACAAGAGAAAATAGTCCCATTTTCTTTTCTATTGGAAGACATGGTAAATAAATGTATAGGAAAAAATCCTATATCTTAGAAATTAAAAATAACATCTAGGGTAGATGTCAACCCTAACATAGGGAACTAGAGTGCAGAAATAGCTCAGCCAAGAACTAATGAAGAAGTTCAAGATCCTAGGGTTTAAGATTTTACAATTAAAAAGATAAATCTTGGGACTGCATCATGTGCCATAGATGTACATCACCTTGAAGCATCCACCAAAAGGATAGTTAGCTGAATCTGGAAGGATGAAAAAAACAAAAGGGAGTGAAGCAAACCTTGCAATCAATGGCAAAGTACATTGATGCCTTTCATAATATAGATCCACAACTTATTGCCTAATTTCCCCTATATTTTGATCCAAAATCTCTTGTCAATCAAAAGATATTAGATCAGATACATAGAAGCAATGGTCACCAGGGTATTTGATGATTGGTTGGATGGCATCATCAAGAAAGGTATGGAATACATTCATAAACTGAAGAATGTATATGATCTAATCACAATTATTTTTAAATATTTGAAGACACAAAATGCTCTATAGATAAAATATGAAGGAAAATGGATGAGTGATATGAACCAAATTGATGAGGTGCAAAAGTATGGAATAGAAAAGTTTTTGTCAGAAAAAAATTTAACAGGTCTAGATGAAGATGTATGTATGTAAATAAGAAAAACATAGAATGGAGGAATTTAGTATCCTGATAAGCATGAATTGAAATCATAAAAATGATCAAAGAAATTATTGAATTCACTTAATCATTGCAGCATGATCTATAATGCATTGATGTAAAATACATAAAGGATGATGAAAAACTAGAAAAGGACATCAATACTATGATTCAATCCTTCAGAGAAAAGATCAACTTCATTAAATAAAGTGACAACTTATTAACATAAAATTTCTCTTAGATTTTAAAGGTAGAGTCACTTCTCTATCACTTTATTGACACACTCCTAGAGCACGTGAAAAAGATGGGGAAATTTTGGAATGAAGAGAACATCTAGAAAACAAGGGTAAAACACATTAGTATTCCCAATCTCTTGAAAATCCTAGAGTTTGTTAAAACATTTTAGAAGTGGAAAGTTTAACGTGCCTACCCAACTAAACACAATAAATCTGGAGATTCTAATCCATCACTTCAGCCATGATCTTACTTACATAGTTTCTTTTATTTAGTTGGTTTTATGTTTAAAACTTGATCTTTATTTGAATTTGTAAAAATTAAATCTTGTATGGGTCAGAGTTACTTTAACTCTAGTTTAGTTTGAAAGATTGGTTAATTAGGATAAAATCTAGTTTAGTTTGAAAGATTGGTTAATTAGGAGAATAGTGAGGAGAAGGAGATAAGAAATTTTATAATTGAACTGTTGTTGTTTACAATATATATTATGTTACTTTAATTGAACTGTATGGGTTAGAGTTACTTTAAAGGTTTTCTATGTGAAATTTTCTTTCATATGGTAATTACTATTTCATTAGACAATTCATTGTATGTGTTTTATCATTAATTGGTTTATATATATATATATATATATATATATATATATATATATATATATATATATATATATATATATATATATATATATATATATATAAACCAATTAATGATAAAACACATACAATGAAGTGTCTAATGAAATAGTAATCACCATATGAAAGAAAATTTCACATAGAAAACCCAATTTCAAATACTCAAATGCACATATCTAAGTATGCAGTAATTGAATCTCTCTCTCTCTCTCTCTCTCTCTCTCTCTCTCTCTCTCTCTCTCTCTCTCTCTCTCTCTCTCTCTCTCTCTCTCTCTCTCTCTCTCTCTCTCTCTCTCTCTCTGTGTGTGTGTGTGTGTGTGTGTGTGTGTGTGTGTGTGTGTGTGTGTGTGTGTGTGTGTGTGTGTGTGTGTGTGTTTATCTTTTATCTATTTGATTGTTATTGAAGATAAAATCTATGTATTCTATTGTCCACTACTATTATAGAAAAAGATATCGCATTCATAGTATGATTATGTATGGATGTTTGTTAACCTTTAATCACTTTCTGGTTAAAAGTGTATCATGATGTTTAGAATAATTTAAATACATTCAAAACATTAAAGGGAGCTGTACCTTAATTCAGAGGAGAACTATTCTTGATATTTCATCCATTTTTTTTAGCTTATTTTTTCTTGAAATAAGAAGGGTATTGAATCAAAATAAAACATTTTTAGATAAGGACAAATCTATTAGCCAACACCTACAATGTTATTTTTTTCAAAAAATAATAACTCTTTCCTACTATTAGGAAAATCAAACTTAGAGATATCATTAATTATATGTTATTAGCCATACTATATTTTATGATTACATGTCCCAAGGTCTTACCTTTAGTTACATAAAAGATACTTTTCTTAGGGTTTAGGGACAAACCAAATTTCCTAAATTTTTATAGAACTTATTGAAGGTCCATCATTCGATCTTTCCTATTCTTGGAGAAAAGGGTTAAGTCATCCATATAAATAATAATTCACTTATCAATTATTCCTTGGAATTCATGATCCATGACACATTAAAAGGTGGTCCCAACATTGATGAGTGTGAAAGGAATCTTTATGTATGTGAACGTTCCCTACTTTGTCATGAATGAAATCTTCATCCTATCTTCTTTGTTGACTAGCACTTGGTTGTAAATAGAAAATCCATCTAGAAAGGACATCATTTGAGATCTTCTAACCATTTGAATTACCTCATCCAAAGATGGTAGTGGGTAGTTGTCCTTTTCTAAATATCTATTAAGGTTTTAAAATTCCACACAGAGTCTAATCTCACCATTCTTCTTTATGATTTGAACTAGGTTATCCACCAATGTGGAGTGTTTGATCAATAATAAATTTATTGCATCTAGTAACTTCTTCACTTATTTATAAATGAGATTCTCTAGAATGGGATTCATAGGTCTCTACCTATGCCTAATATTTATGCATACTTTCTTCAAAGGGATCATGTGAGTGATGACTCGAGTGTCAAAGACTCTAATATCTTTATAAGACCATGTAAGGATGTCATTGAATCTATACAATATGTTTTTATCTTCATAAAATTCTTCCTTGGTGTAGACCAACTCGATGTTGATGTTTTGAGTATTATTCAATGAACCTAGATTAATTTGCTTATAATTTTTACCACTCAATTTGGGCACCTTGGTATCACTTGTTGACTTATCTCGATCAAATATCCTTTCTAAAGAGACCATTACCTTAATAATTCTATTCTTATTAAGTTATATTACACCATATTTTTTAGTATTGAACTCCTTTGTAGACTCTTCTTCCTGTTCATTAGTTATGTGTGACTCAAAGACTTTAGAATTGGTCATGAAATCAATGATCTGTTTATCATCATCAAACACCTAAAAGTGATTGACATTATCCATAACATAAGGTCATGATATAATTTATATTATAAGCTTACATAATTTAAGAGTCTTAGGTGGGATTATATTTATTTTTTCATCCAACACGTCCACCAACTAATTTTGATCCCTGAGTACAAATACAATGTTAAACACTTCAAAACTCTCAATAAAATATCAAGTTTTAAATTTATATATCTTTAAATGATAAAAATTTAATTAATACTAACTATGTACCTACTTAATGACTAATTACAAATCACCATGGACTAAAAATTTCCTTACCTTGTGCTTGACAGTGAATTGAAGTCTTAGGATCAAGACCTCATACTTGGCAAGATTATTAGTGTATGGAAATTGAAGTCTATAAGATGACAAATATCATTTACCAAATAGATTTTTTGATATGATACCTACCCCTAAGCCTTGTTTATCTCTTATTCTATCTAAGTACATCATCCAAAATCCTTCATATTTAGCCATTGGATTGCTTTCGTTTGAATCAACAATATCAAGAGCATACACACCTAACTTGATGGACTAGAAATTTACCTCATAATTCTTGTCATTATATTATGTTATCATGAACTTCATTATTATCCCTCACTCAATCTAGATTTGATTGGGCACACCTCTCAAAGGTAACCACATTTTTTAGTAGTATATTGACATGTATCCATTCAAGGATTTTGTCCAATCTCTACTCAACAACATCCCATATGCTTCTATGATTTTTAAGACTTTAATGTTGATAAATTTTTGAATCCAAGGTTCATGAGCCAATTGCATGTGAATTTTCAATAGTTATCCTACCACCTTGACCTTTAACTGTTCCAACTAGACAACAAATTTGTTAGACTTGATTGGGCTTAGTCATAGATTTTCATAATTACTTATGGGTGTTATGTTAACAGATACCCCAAAATCAAATAAACAATTATGCACTTTTTTTTCCAAAAATTATAACAATCAACAAAAATAGAGGACCTCATCCTTAATTTAATATATTACCACATTTACATTCAATGATTAGGGTTTACCTTTGTTAGATTTCTTAGTTAATGATTTCAATAGAAAATCACATTGGTCAGTGATTTGAGAAAGCTCATGCAAGGTAATATTGGCTTTGAAATTCTTAGTATCTTTCAAAATATTGTATCTACCTTTGGATCCAATTATAGTAGACTCTATAATTGGTTGATTATCTCTTCCCTTTGGGGGAGGAGGATCGTTATTCATTATATGATCTAGGGGAGTGTCAACTTTATTAGGTGGTGTGGAAGTTGTCACAAGTTCCTTTTTGGCTCTATTCATTAAGTCATAATTTATAGTTTGGTACTAATGAAAAAATGTGGATCTCGTACATGTTGTTTTCATGCTCATTCTCTTATTTGTCTATAAAATCATAAGTTTTAACCATAAGGGTTTTTTTGTGACTTTGGACCCATTTTCAAGTTTTATTGTATTTCTATAATTTCTAGTATTTATTTGACTATCCAAGACAATGTCATAACTTTCTATCTCACCCCAAAACATTTCAAAGGTCTTACAAAATTCTATGCAATCCAACTCTCTGTGCAGGGAAGTGTTATGGACCCTACACCAATTGGGAAATGCCAATCCACATATATTTATTATAAGTATGTTATTGGATGGAGGCTCATTATTATTATTATTATTATTATTATTATTATTATTATTATTATTATTATTATTATTATACTGGTTGAAAGGTATATTTTACTTTTGAAACATGTAATTTATATTAGAACTTTCACCTATGTTTCCCATTTACCTTTACAAATTTAGAAAGTCACCACCTAGTTTTTAGACCATTCTCTAAATTGGTTTGAGTTCTCCCTTTAAGGAGTTAGGATTAGTGTTCTGTGCTAGATTATAAATAACATTTTGGGTATTATAGTTGTTAATTAAGACCAAATATTGACTATTTTTTTTGGATGAGCCCCAACATTAGACTAATTGAAGAATCCTAGTTGTTGACTAGGAGGTGTACTCCTTAATGGAAATTGGTTGATGCTAGGTATTTGATTTTATGAAAGTACATTCCTATTTTCATTTGGAATTAGGTTTAGAGCATTTAAAGTGGGTTGATCTTTAGGATGGCAAAGGTAGGATGTCCTGATAGATGCATTTGATAATTGATATGTATGGCCTCTACATACATGAATGGAAATGTATCAACATTCATATACCTATATATAAAAATAGTAGTCATTAGGTTAAAGGAATTTTTAAAAATTTCATGTGCTAGGTTTAATAAGCCAACAAGGAGGTATGGTGAGGCTATACATCTTCTAAAATTTATAATTAAAAGTTCTTATGGGATCACTCAGGTCCTATTTTAGGAAAGTGAATTATTCATAAATGATCCCATAGCTAATGACCCTTCCACATTGTGTAATGGAGGTATAATTAAACTAGTTCCACCATGTGATGGAATCCTCTGGTAAATTGAGAAACTAGTCATACACTACTTTGCTAAAGGTAAATCGGAAGAGTTTGTAGGCTACATCTTTATGGATGACATTCAAAAGGCTAAGATCCACCTTGAATGACTTGATATGCTCTTCAATAGTTATACCTCTAGATGGATTAAAGAGGGGAAGATACTTTTTAGGGTTCATAGGTAAATCACGTATAGGGTCAGACACATTTCTAGAATATCATCCTAACATGCCATGATTAGCTAAATGTAAAATAGAGGAGGTGAATGTTGGTTCATTGAAGAGGTAGGGTGGGATTTGGACCTCTTACATATCCCTTTACCAATTCTATCTTTATGATGGGTTTCTAAATATCCAAGGGGAACTCTATTTTTAAATCCAGATCTTGTTTGGATCATAGGTAACTCCAAGATGCTATGTAAAGGATATATGCTAGAAATATATAATATTGAAATTTTTTATCTAATAATGTTAAATAAGGTAAATATTGGTCAAATAAATATAAAGGAACCCTATATAAAGGCCTAAATCCAAATAGAGTGGTCTTATTTTACCTTCGTCAGTCTGAATCCTTCAAAGCTTTGAATCCTACACAAACTTTTATTAAAAACTTAGTCTAACCTACAAAGATCAATGTTAGACAAGATATTTCAAGAAACATTTGGTTTATTACATTTATCAAAATATTTTAAAGAAAAAAATTGAAAATAATATCTTAATGCTATATGAACAAACTTGATTTAGATCTCTAAATCTTTGGCTTAGTGATGTTACGAAAATAATTAACTAGATGCTTTTTTTCACACTTATTTTCCATGGATCTAAATTTCTTAGTTCAAATTATGCAAACCTTTTAAAACATAACTAAAATAGATCTTGATGTATTTGAATAATTTGATGCCATGCCTATCCTTAATGTCTTTAGATGAAATTTACATAGATTAGAGGGGTAATGCTAGAATGTCTTCAAACTTGAGCCAATATTTCAAGGATCATAGAGATCTTTCAAAGGTTACAAATATCTCATAGGATGTGAAGAAAATATGTAGTTTTTATTACAATCTTTGTGTATTTAAATAAATTATTCTATATTTTAGCTAAAATACATTACAATTTTACTCAAAACAAACAATGAAAATCCCTCCTAGTACCAAATTTTCCCCTATTGATGTACATTTGTGCCAAGGATGTAATGTGAATAATAGAAAAATATATCTTGGTTTATTATGTAGGTCCTATAATACCTTATGGATTAATTCATTTTTTTTGGAATGATCATGTGTTTTCCACCTTTAGTCTATAATCATACCCTATTTTAGGGATAGGAGTAGATTTGTAGTGACACAATCTATTTAAATTTCTTCTTATTATATGGTGAAAATTGATTTATATTTTGCCAATTATTTGCCCAAACATAAACAAGTAGATAAATATTTATAGTGAGCAATAATCTAAGGTGATTCATGCCAAAAACATCAAAAGGTGAAGAAGGGATAAGTATAAAAGAAGATTTGCCTTGTAATAAAAACTATCAATAGGTTTCCTTTAAGTTATTTAAGATAATAGTGAAAATAAAAATAACATTCATGAGATTATAGTGTTGGACTCAAAATACCATGAATGCATTGGTGATTATGGGGTAAATAAAATGCATATATCTAAAAATTATGCTTTAAAATACATACCTACAATAAATTATCTTACACACACTTATTTTCAGAGTAGAAGGAAAATAAACATATATAGACAAATTTTATTAGAATACCTAAAAGCATAAACTAACAAGATGGATTGGAAACACTACTATCAAATTTAGCCATTAGAAAAATGAAATAATCTATCATTTACAAAGCTTGAGAAACAAGAAAATATGAAAGTAATGAAATAGTGAACAAAGTCCAAGAATTCTTTTTTCTATTTACATTAATTTCACAAAAGTTCTATTCTAAAGTACAAACAAAGGGGAAAACCCTTGTATATAGGCCATTTTCATGCCTAAGATAGTTACATTAGATATAAAAGAATAGAATACATGAAAATTATCCATGAACAAAAGTTTCTCATGTTGTAAAAAACTAAAGATTATTCCATATTCAAAGAGGGAATCTTTCTACAATATGTTAGGTAGAAATAGAACATGAAATCCATTAAAGAAAAGAATCTTAATAAGTGGATATCTTGCTCTTGAGGTACTAGGATAGGATCCTACTGATGTCAATGATGATGATCTCCCAATGTGGTAGAAGATGAAAGTGAAACCATAGAAATTAAAGAAAGAGTACTCCCCAATGTAGATGAAGAAGAAATCCCAAGAGGGGTTGAATAAGAAAAATATCCTATGGTGACCATCTATGGCTTACTACTTACCTACTTATCATCTTCCATTTATTCTCTCCATGCCTCAAAGCATTTGTTATAATCATAGCTATTCAATTTCAAATCTATAATGGGTTAATTTAGCAATATGATGGTGAGACCTGACATTACATCATGTCTAGATAAGAGGGGGTTTACATCCTCATTGATTGCCACTGCATTCTCTATTCTTTGGTTATCAAATTCTTCTAAGTCTATTATATCTTATCCAAATGTTACTACTCGAGCTAGAGCATATTTCCTAAAATTGACAATGAAATTTTGGAGCTTGGCTCTAAAATCAACTTTTTGATAATGGTTCCATCTCTATTAGTAAGGTGTCTGATTTCATCTTATTTGAGTAGAATTAAAGCCTTGTCACCTAGTTGGGTGAGAAACTAGCCCAAGGATCTCATGTAATCATACCATTGGTTTAATTCTTTCCTTATTCTAATGATATAAGACTAAGCAATGCTCAAATCCTCCAAGGGTATCAAGTTTAGGTATTCAAATTTCTTCATCCTAATCAACTTCATCAAGTTGATTACTTTGTTGTCATAGATTCCATAGGTGTTATATACCTTAATAATTAGGTTGTATACCACCTTTAAATTTGTACTAAGCTAACATATTCAGAGTGTATAACATAACCCTAACTACTAATTCCACCTTGGTGATGGTCTCCTTTGGTAGTGTGGTCTAACTTAGTTGTTCTTTGTTGCATTCATTTCACCAATTTTGTGGCTATATCACCATATGATTTTATATTTGATAGGGGGTCCTCTATATATTTTTATTAGTGTCCATGTTTAGCTCTCTTATTCCTAGTTAATGTGAATATGGTTTATTTAGAATCATATACAATTGTCTATCTAGATGAGCTACTTTTTTTTGTTACCCTTTTCATTGCTCTAGAATCCTTGTAAAAATTTAGTGAGACCTATGAGGGGTCTACTATAACCAAATCCTACCTCTCGAATGTGGCCACCTTCATTTAATTAATCCAATATTTATCTTAAGTGCCATCCTAGGTTTGGGTGGATAGTGTCAATTGATGAGCTGGTGTCAATCCTTAGAAGCAAAAGTTTGAGAATTAATTATGGATGTGACCAAGATGAAGTAAAAACTAGGGGACGAGGTGGGAAGTGTCATTTATAAAGACAAAAAAGAATTAGTGCTAGTTGGATCACTAGTTGGGATGAAAGTAACCTGGGGAATGAAAATAATAAGCCTTTTCTTTAGCAATTGTGGACTAGGCCTAAGCATGGGCTTAGGCAAAATTGGAGGTAAATTGGCCATTATAGAGACCTTGAAAGTGGATGATATAAAAAAAGGATTGACAATGGGAAAAGGGATAGTCATAGGCCTAAACATAAGTCTAATGGGGGGAATATAGGGTAGTATGTTCATGTTATCTGGTGCTTAGGTTTCATATAATATACCAAAGGATGGATACTTATAAATAAGGAAGGAAAATAAACACACTCTTGATTAGTTATACCTAGTTCCTCCTTAAAAAGAATTAGGGTAGTAAATTCTAATTTGGAAGCTATTGGTGTTGTAGTAGGTGGTATTACTACCTCAATCAAATATGAATGAGGTACCATTGAGGGCTCTTTTGGTAATGAGATGAGATTGTGGACCTAGGATGGGGTGTTAGTTGTGGTCTCCAAAATGGAAACCTGCTTAGTATGTTTTTTAGTCTTAGTTCTTCCCTTCCTTAAAGTGGTAAAAATGCTTGTAAGATCCTTTCACTAAGCTAAGGGTCATTTAGTATTTCTTCCTTAGCACTAGTTATTTGAATTATGCATGTAAATGGACCTACTTGGGTGATTTTAGGCTTGAAAAATTCATATAAAAAAACATATTTCAACCTACCCTTAACAAGAGGTACATTAGTGTCCTTCAATTTTTGCTTTACTTATTGATCATTTATGGTATTGATGTAGAACATATCTTCATCCTTGGGTTCATTCTATGTTTGAATTAATGCTTGAATACAATATGATGTAGGTCCCATTACCTATTGTCATCACTTTCAAAATCAAAATTAGGCCTTTGCTTGGTTGTAACAATGATATAGTTCTAGTTTTCTATTCGAAAACAACCAATTTTAGACAATTGAAGATGGACCAATCCTCTCTTTTTGTTTTTGCATAATTTGTCCACCCTTGCGAGTAATTTATTATTCATCCAAATTATTTTTCATTGTAATGGGAAACCTAAGGAGGTTATTTTTATGCAAACTATCCTCACAATTGTATGATTATGGTAGTATCAATAGTCTCCCAAGGTACTCATGGTTGCTCAAATTTCCTATAAAATCCTAGGGATGGGCCTTTTATGTATTTCCATGTATACTATATGATATAATTGTTTATCTATGTCCCTCATATCCTTTTTTTACTTGTACAATCTAACCTTTGATAAGATATGAATCATAATTAATTTCAACTTAGGGTCCCAATTGGTGAATTAAGGGAACTTTTGGGTGGCATAGATGGCATCCATTGAGTAGTACATCATGTAAAAATGATACCCTTTATTGTCCATAAAAATTATGATCTATTCTTCTGAGTTATGTCATATAATATATCCTAAAGGGGGATTATTTACATCATCTATTATCATAGACAAAAGTGAAACCCACTTCACATCCACATGACCTTTGTCTTCAACCGCATGCAACCAATTCATCATGACCATCCCATTCATACTCCCTTTTTAAATTTGGTGATATGAATTTATTTTATTATAGTTTTTCATACAAACTTCCCCTTGTTCTAATCCCATTCTCTCAAAAATTCTTAGATATCATGTGTTTGGAGCCACGAAGTGACAATTTCTTGATTGTTTATAATCTCTAAATTAGGTAGACCATAATAAGCCTAAAATGATAACTTGTCTATGAAGGAAATGTATTGGACTAAATTTAATTATTTAATCATATTTTTAATGCACCCTAACTAAATAAACATATGGTATACGAAGTCTCCATAATGGAGTACCTCTGGGTTAGGTGCCACTTTGTGTAACCTTGAAAATTTGAGCACTAGAATGTCTAATCTATCATGTTCCTAATTTGATCCTTCTTCATTATCAATGTCTTGATCTAAAATTTTCTCTACATGGTAGAACAAGTAATAATAATTTTGATTTTTGGTATCCATGTAATAGAGTTCAAATTGGTATCCTAGAAGATGATATTTGTCTCATAAGAGTAGAGGAATGGAAATTCTTCTTACTTAATAGCTTTAGGTGTTTCAACATCAGCCATGGTTTCAAATTATATGATTGAAAAAATTGTGGAATGCTTCAATGGTGAAGGAATACATATGAGTTCTTATAAAAATCATAGAATGCTTTGAAACTCTTAGCAAATAAAAATTAAAGGTGAGCCTATTGTTATGAGATGGGAAGTTTTAAACTTTGAATTTAAAATAAAACTAAGCATCTCAAGTCATTAATGACAAGTTATTTAATTTTATTTGGTTTAAAGTTGGGTTGGCTCTTTAGTTTTATCCTAATAGATTTAAAATTTTATTTTGAGGAAACAACCAGTCACTATCTTTGCTTTGTCCATATGGCCTATCATCATAGGATTGACTTTTTTTAGTGAAGTGACTTGGTTTTATATAGGCCAAAATTAGCCCCATCAAAATTTAATTCACACCTACCACTATTACTTTAAAAATATATGTTTACCACCTTGGTGATACCTTGTAACACGTACTCAACATTTGGTACCGTTTTGATCACTTTAGCATTCTATTTTTAATATTGAACCATATAGGTGGATTGAATTTTATTCTACAAACTATCATCTTTTAATTAGATCATGATTTTCTAATTGGTATATGGATTGACCCCATTAGTGACCTAACTGACATGACCTTATAATTTTTACTATTTTTTTAAGTATATCCTTTTGATTGGATTTCTATGTCATGTAACATTGGTGTGTGAATATTTTAATTGACCCAAATTTTGTGAAACTTTTCTAAGTGTCATCTCTTGATTGGGTCACTCTTCTTTAATCACTTCATGGATCAACCCATTTAATTATTCATCTAATGTGGAATTATAACTTCTACTAGTTTTCCAAGTGTTAACTTTTGATTGGATTGCTCTATCATGTGGCTTTGTTGTATGAAACTTCTAATGGACCCAAATGTCATGACACATTACCAAGTGTCAAATTTTGATTTAATCACAAAGTCACTAGGTTTCATGGCCTTTTTTATGGTGTTATTTCCATGAGACATGGGTATATGTGTCTTCATCCCATTACTCCTAATTTTTGAGTGGTTTCTACATCACATCTAAATATTCAAGACTATGGGACCATTTGCCAAGTATCACCTTATCATGTAATCATAGTACTATGAAATTAAAACATTGCACTTTAACTATGGGGGTCATGACTGATTACGAAGTGGCATGATGTGATAGCATCACATTATTTTGAGAATTTATAAATTAACTAAAGCCTTAGAAGGTCATGATTGGGTTCCATGTGGTTTGTTCTAATTGAGTTGTGGGGTTGTAAACTATGTAACTTATTTGTGATCTTGAAATACTATGATTGAATGACAAGTGGAAGAATCTAATTATTTTAATGGATTATGGACTTTACAACTCATTAATAATCTTGGAATGATATGACTAAGTGACAAGTGGTAGAATTGCATTAGACCATGGGGTCATTCAGTTTTTCAAAGGCTAAAGGATATATGATAAAGTCCAAAAAGTTATGTAGTTGAGTCACTAATGCATGCAATAGTGTTGTGTGTCAATTGAGGTTGAGTTGGTGTCAAGCTCTTGATAAATAGAAGGTATGAAATTTAACAAATTATGAGATAGAGTAAAAGGTAAAAGTATAATTTCATAAACCTTGAGCATGAAAATTGACTTGGACCTTAGTCTAAAACATAAAATTCTAGTACATCATAGTCTCAAACATGAGTTTTTCCATAGTTAAAGCTAGACTATGATTTATAAACCTTTAACTAAATAAACTTAGTTGATTTCTAAGGATCATACCTTGTATATTTGAATGTAACCCCTTATAAGATAATTTTTTAAAAAAATAGATCATTATAAATCTTAATGAACTTAGATATTAATAAAATATTTAAGAAGTACCTCATTAATATTTATCATGGACTAATATGACTTCTAAATATTTTAAGTCATATAAGGAGGTTTTATTCATGAAGTAATAAGGGTAAGGTATATCTTAGGCTGATTGATCCAAATTTTTCATGGGTCCCTAATTTTCGAAAATGGGGTATGTTAATCTCAATAGATGGATAACTAAGGTGATGGAGTATGATGTTGAGATCAAAGCCACTAATCTTTTAAGAGGAAGAGGGTTATGTGACAACCTAGAATCAAACATAAAGGAGGAATAAGAGATGGTTTTAGAATTATAAGAACGTCCTAGTACATTTTTAACTTCATCTTCTCTAAGTTACACATAATAAATGGTGTGGTTCCTTCAAACATGCGAGTGTACTATGGGTCTAGATCAAGGAAGAGTGAGATACTTAAGATTTCAAGAAATACCTTATGTCCTTACGGATGGGGTTATTTTTAGGAAGGAACTTAATTTAATGATATCAATATGTGTGGAAACAAATCAAGTTGATAAAATTCTACAACACTTTCATGATGAACCAACTATAGGTCATTTTGAACCTAAAACTATAGCTACAAAAACAATGAGTTGGTTATTATTATCCTATCATATTCAACAATACATATGTTTGGGTTATAAGATTTCAAATTTTAGAACTTTTTTTATGAAAATAAAAACATTCATCCCTTCCCCTTCACCCTATTTATTTTGAACAACCATTCACATAATGGGGACCTAATTTCATTAGGATGATCAATCCTCCATCTAGTGTAGGCCATAAATGGGTCCTTATAGCCACTGACTATTTCAAAAGGTGTGTAGAGGTAGTGTCCATCAAGGAGGCTAATGAAACTTTAGTTCTTGACTTTTATGAGAGCCTGGTGACAAGGTTTGGGGTGCCTATAACAATAATTTATGATAATGCCTTGGCTTTCAATGGTATAATGACAATGGAATGGACTCTCCAATATGGATCTACTTGAGTACCTCTTCTAAATATTATTCCCAAGGAAATAGGCTAGTAGAGTCCACTAATAATAAATTTATTTTAATTATTAAGATAATAATAGATTATAATCAAAGGACTTGGCACACTAGGTTGAATATAACCCTATGGGCTGATAGAATCACTCCAAAGATTGCCATTGGTAACTCGCCTTATAAGCTTATCTATGGAAGATAAAATAATCATCCTATTTCACTTGAATTATTATCTCTTGAGTTGGAACATCATATTGAGAGAATGGATAATGATCTAATGGAGATAATATGGGCAAAACTAATGGCCTTGGATGAAGCAAGAAATCATGATATGCACACTATGAAATGTCACCAAGCATAGGTGGAAAAAAACTTTGAAAAGAGAGATATCTCAAAAACATATAAATAAGGAGTTATTATCTTAAATTGGGATGCTAAAAGAGATAAAACTATTAAGCACACTAAGTTTTATGCATTTTGGAGTGGACCTTATGTTATCATTGATGACAAAGAACATAATGTCTTCAAACTTACAAGACTCAATGGAGAAGAATTAATTATCCTAGTGAATGGGATACACTTCAAGCCATGTTATTGAGGCTAGTTCTATAAATTTTTACATATTATAGTATGTATTTATATTACCTAAGTGATTCATACACAAGTGTTTGTTTTATTTTCTTTGTGTTCTTTCCTCTAAGTGTCATATGACACATGTGATGTGGTTGTTATTTTGTGTTTGTCTAGTTTATTTAGTTTTAAGGTTTTTATCAAGTCTTATTTTTATTCATGAATCCATATCCCAATGAATATACCAATCCACTAGTATATATGCATAGTCAAGCATGCATTCCTAAGAAGTCACCAAATATGTTACCTAGATTTTGGATACCATAGACTAGGTTCATTAAAAACTTGAATTATCATGTTTTATAAAAATTTTAATATCCCTTTCATTCTTTATGGGGTCTTATAATGCTCTTATTGATGTCTTATTAGCAAAAGTCAATGTTACTTTGAAAATATTAAGGTAATGGTTTGTATTTATCTTGTGTTAATCTAGTCATAAGGTGAACATGAAAACATGGAATCAAATGATGTCAAGGGTCATTATTTATCCCTAAAATTCATCCAAAAACTTCATCACCTTATATAAACATTATATGCTTGTTTGGAAAAACTAAGGTTTATTTGTAAAGTTTAATGTAAGTGTTATGCAAGAGAAGGGTGATTTTGTCTAGGTATAATGCATTTCAAAGCTCAAAAGATTAAATATACATATAATAACACATGTAAAATATTGTAAAGGAGTTCTCTAACTTTCACATATTATAATAATGTTAGATGATGTCATTTTTTAGGTTCAATGTCTAAATTGAGAGAATCACTCTTTTTTATGTAGGTATGGGCACTTATATAGACTTGAAATATCCAATTTCAAGTGACAATGTCTTAAGAGTGTCTCTTCACCTTACTTAGATCACTTTAATGTATATCAACGTTATACAGTTCCTAAAACTCCAAAACCTACGTTAGAACTTCCATCGACTCCTTTACATACTAGTGAGGGTCAACTTCATATGTTTAAAATGGATAGAAGAAAGAGAAAAATGGTCTAAGATTGTGTGAAGATGAAGGGGCATAATATAATTTAGTTTTATGTCATTGGTTCTCATATTTTTTTCTCCATATTTATGTTCAATTGTTAATAGTAGAAGATGGTCGTAAAGCTCAGTTTAGAGAAATTTTCATGTAAATATGGAGCTCAATGGAGCATGATAAGCATTTTTAAAAGTCCATATGGATATTAAAAACCATTTAAAATATTCATCCATCAGGTTCACATGTGTGAACAACCAATTTTCAAGAAAAGTTTTGATGTAAAACTAGTTGTAGGGTTTACACTTGAAGTTTTAAAGTTTATAAAACTAGTTCAAGGTGTATAAGTGATTTTTAGATGATATAAAAAATATTATAGTACTTAAATCATCTAAAATTATAGTTAATGAGAATATTGTTGCATTTTAGGCCCCAAACCTCTCACAAGCTCATTAACTTCTTTTATTACAAGCCTCTAAAGGCAGGGTTACAACTTCATGATAAGTCTTTGATAAAGATGTTTGACGAATGAAAATATTAACATAGTAAACAAAACTTATATAAATTTATTTGAAATTTTCAAGACCAATTGAAATATTCAAGGGTATAATTGATAATGAACAAGCCTTAATGAAGGTTTAGAGTAAGAAAATGTAGACCTATAGGTCTCATTTTCATGAGAAATGGGATGAATATGAAATTATAATATGGATTTAAAATATTAATATAGTTATAATATGCCAAAATGAGATAGAGACTCCATTTAGACCCTAAAAGAGTGGTAACCCAATCAAAATATCCTTTCCAAGAGTTCACCATGAAATGAGCTGTAACTACCACCTATAGGTCAGTATAGGCCTTATGAGTAAAATTCAAACTCAATGGTACTTGATATATTCCTTAGGGTTTTATAAAGTGTCAAATAAACAATTCCATCATGAAAACATCACTCCATGATATCAAGGTGTTGTGAATAAGAGACCTAGACCGTATACCCATAGGTTTGTTAAGAGGATAATGATATGTGAAATCATGAAGGAGTGAATGATATGTGAATTCATGAAGTATAAAGATTGGATATAATAAATAAATATAAATTTAATATGAAAAATTATCCTCATATGATATTCAAGGTAAATGGAATAGGTCTCAAGGACAGATAAGACTATTTAATCTTACTTGGCCTAAAACCACACACACAAGCCTATGTTTAAATTGATGAAGAATTTTATTTATTATGAGAAAATATAAACATAAGGGATATGAAAATATTTTTTTAAAACTCAAATATATTTTAATAATATCAAAATGGTACTAATTTTTAAAAAAGGTTTCTATCCCAAAGGAGCAATCAAAACACCTAAATTTGCACTTACAACTAGAAGTGTTTTGGCACAAATAGTGAGATAAGATATAATAAGTTGAATGGAAGCTAGATTTAAATGTATATCCAAGGTTAAAAAGTCACTAAAAATAAAATGACCTAAGTAATTTAAGAGATAGTGATCAAAACAAAGTCACTTTAAACCCTATAGTCACACAAGCCCGTGTGCGAGAGATTGAGAAGGATGTTTATTTAAGGTGAGATGAAATAGAAAGATATCTAATAATATGATGATTAATTAAAGGAAAAATCCATGAGGTTTTTAAATATTTCAATAGTTATAAAATGGATGTTAATAACACACACATGTCCTCTTACATCCACACATAGCCAATGCTCTAAACATGCCTAAATGAAACACTCACAAGACTATATAGGAGTGAGGAAGAAAACTAGATGTTTCTAGTGTTTTATCCAAATTAGGAATTATTTTTTAGTATTCATAGGTCTTATAATGGTTTAATTAATTTGGGATCCACTAATAAAGGGTAAGCACAATCATTAGGGTCAATTGCATTAGTGTATTCATAAACCCTAGTATGAACTAATGGGGTGTGTAGAGGGTATAAAAAGGAGAAATGGTAATGAAGACCCTTAGAATAGGTAAATATGTGTGTTAAATACCTTATTTATGTGTTTAGAGTCAAAATAAAACTCCAAGATAGCATTTCTAAGTCGCACACTCTCTCTCAATCTCACCAAATGAAGATTTCCTAGCCTACGAGGTACATTATCAAGATCACAATAGTAAATGCAAGCTAAATGGGAGCCCAAGATCCTAGCAGATGTTATAGGGCCTCTTATGATTATGATTTATGGTATTTTTTTGTTTATTAAGGCCATAAGCTTTATGAATCATCATTAAGATGATAAGCATGTTTTTCGCTAACAAGAAAACCAAGAGTGATCTGATGGTAAGAATTGATCTTTTAAGTAATTTAAATGTAAATAATTGACCTTAAACAAATTTTACATCATTCCTCACTCTATGAAGAGTATCACCATAACATTTTCTTGTACTTGCACCTATATGTATACATTAAATGTTATATTTTTGTGAGGATTTGGGCTCAAAATAGGGTATTCAATATCACGAACAAATTAAAACCATTGGGGAATATTTATTAAGGGTATTATACCTCTTGACATCCAAAAATACATACATATCATCCTAGAAGTGCTCCTATAGGTATGAGTGTTGAAGGAAATATAAAAGAGATTTTGAAAAATTAGTTTTTTTGGCCATTTCTTGGTTCTCACACCTACATAAGGTTTAAAATTCCAAAATTTGGCATAGATCATGTTCATGGGGTCCTAAAATTTAATAAGATACTTATTTTGAGTTTTATATGTGTGGGAGAAGTTTAAATCCAAAATCCAATTTCTAGGCCTAAAGACCTAATTGAGGCCTAATTAGAAAAATAAATATGGTGAATAAAATTACTTACACCCAATGTGTGATCATGTAATCAAATTATAGTCGTGAGTTTTAAAACCAAATTTGAAGCATTCGAGCCCCAAGAAGACCAAGTGAAGATTTCATGCTAATGAGGAGTCAAGGAGAGGCTACAAGATTTGAAATATAATGGTGTAGAAACATCTAAATCATGATAAATTTTAGTCAAGCATATTATTAATATCCTTTCAGGTGTAGAGGTGTATCTTCAAGAGAGAGAAGTTATATTTAACAACTCAAAATTTCCTTAGTAACCTCCTATGCCAATTTGAAGAACATGATTGAGCAAGTGTACACATGTTGATGAGAACCTTCAAGAATATTTTATCTATAAATTTATTATCTTGAAACTACCTCTATGATGGATGGAAATTTCCCATGATCTTTTATTCCTATTCTCTCTCTCTCTCTCTCTCTCTCTCTCTCTCTCTCTCTCTCTCTCTCTCTCTCTCTCTCTCTCTCTCTCTCACACATTTTCTTATATATGTGGCCTTGTATGGCTTTGCAAAGGACCCTCAAATTGGTTATGGTAAATCCTTACCAAAATTAAGTCTTATACTTACCTATTAGAATCAATTAAATATGGATATTATATCTTTATCATAAAAAAATTGATCTCAAGTGTTTTGTTTTGATAAATTCTTGGTTATAGTGTATGTGCTTCCTTGCATTTGTCCTTCATGTTCATGCCTTTATGTAAGTTTGTTTCCTCCCACAAGTCCTATGAAGTATTATACCTAGTTTAATTAGTTAGAGAAATGATAAACCATTATTATTTTTAGAACCTCTTGGTTGATCATCCTAATATCTTATAATCTTCTTAACCTTCATGTTAAAGCAATAGTGTTATAGGGACTATTTTAGAGTGGCATAATCAGATTGTAACTTAGTATTTCTTATTGAATTGTTAACAAGATGAGGACCTGATTTTTGGTGAATCACATCTAAGTTTATTTATTAGTTTTATTCTTCATCTTTATATTTTACATGTAAATAAATTAGTATATTTTTTATTGTAGGTGTTTTACTTAGGAGTTAGCCCACAATCTAGAGGTTTGATACCCTTTAAAGGTTACCCACAACCTTGTATCAATCCCACTACATATATTATTTTGAGAGGGATTATATCACCCTCTCAATGGTGAATATTTGAGTTATAACACTTTATTTTTAAAAAAACATAATTCATTTTATTTATGATTATATTTTAAAACATTGAAACTATGTCTCTCCCATGTGCACCTATAGTGAGAGCTAAATCAACCAATGGTTCCTTGGTAGGATTAGTGTTTGAGGTTTTATGTTTCACCCTAGTTGAGGAAAGGAGTATTCATGTCCAAACCTCAAACCTAGTCCAACATGGGAGTGACTTTAGACTATGGGAAGCCTAGTTTTTAGGTCATACCTCTAGATTCTATGGGGCCATCTCCCCTTATTTTATAATTCAATGTTTTCTAAGACCTAAAATTATCACAAGGAAAAGAGAGAGCTATGAAAATGGATGCAATAACCTACTCTAAGTGGTGATTAATCAATTGATGGAAGATCCACTCATAATAATCTCCTTTCAAACCTACTAATGAACCTAGTGGAGATAAAGATTGATCAGGCATCTTAACAGTGTTCTAAGTATGAATTTTTTTTATGGAGGTAGAATAGGAACTTACAAATTGAAGGATAAAATGGGATAGGTCTATCGAAGACACTATGAACTCATGAAACTTCAATATAAATCCTACTTGTTAACACTTCATACACCTACAATGAACTCAAACCTAAATATAGGTCCATGAAAGGGCATACAAATGACCATATAATGCATACATTATACAAATCAAACTCTCAAGGAGCATACTAACATTCAACAAGAATCTAAAACTATCCTTTATTGATTCAAAAGAGTTTATAAGGCAATTTTGGTATATATTTGCTACACCTAGCTAAGGTATGAAAAGAAATAGCTCAATGCTTACTTAAATAGAGAATTCAGAATAGAAGAGAGAAATATAGGCATGAGAGAGGCCATGAATGAGGCTAATATGGTGTAGGGAAGTTATAGAGGCTTGTTTCTTTCATCAATCATTGACATATCATTAATGAGTCCATTTTGGCATTGTGGAGGTTTTAACTCCCTTAATTTAATTTACTCATGCCTTGCCCATTCTTAAAATAGCTCAAGATTCCCTCTTTAGGAAATTATGCAATGTATATGGGGTGTAAATAGGTCCCCTTAAGGTGTTGTTTAGCCTCTCCTTCAATATGCATATTGAATGGTCCATAAAACTACCTCCACCTAGTCATAATGACCTTTATTTTAGTGTATACTCACCTATATGATAGTTACCATGCTTGAAGATGTTAAATCAATGCTCTCACACCACCCTTTGCTTACTAGACTCTTCCATTTACAAGATAAGTAGGTCTATGTTTCTTATCCTCTATTTTTATATTCATATCTATTGTTTGAATGATCAAATAGTTTAATGTAGGATCTAAATTCATATTATGGGACTTAGATCATCCTTGTATAACATCTTATAAACTGGTACTAGGATCCTTCAAGAGTTTATTACCTGTAAACATGCATTAGCCTTTTTTTACTAGGCAAATTAGACTATCTCACAAATTGATAGTTTAAATTCAAATGGTAAGGACACTTTCAATAAATTTCATTAGACATATTATCATTGAGTGAATAGAACAAGTCCTAATTTTACTCTTCCCATGGTTTATAACTTCTCCTTAGGTTCTGTAATATAATTTATAGCTAAAACCTTGCATATTTTCCTTTTAATGAAGTGTTTATACTATTATTATCCCATTAAGAGCCATAAGCCTGAGCCCTTATGACTTATTAACATGATCCAAGTGTCAAATTAGAAAATTTTGAGCATAATAATGCATTTTTTCTTAAACTTCTCTAGATGGGTCACTATTAGGGTTTAAGGGAGGTTTTAAGAGTGTTTATGAGTCTTAGGCATGGTTCATGGAGATTAGAACTTAGATCACTAAACCAAATACACCAATTTTAATCTAATAGGACCTTTCACTTTCCATGAATAGTTGGGATATCCATACATAACACTTAGGCTATGGTGAGCACTTACATGCCTTTTGTGGGGAGAACATACTCTCTAAATGACCTAAGTATGCCTTCAAGAAAAGAGATACACTTTTATGAATTCTCCAAGGGATTAAATTTATCCAAAGGGTTTTAGAACACTATGATGACCTTGAAAACTTGGGTTTGAAACGTTCACATTCTCCAAATTTATCTCTATTTCACCTTTTGATGGTATAATCATGGTAGAAGTTGTGGAATTCCTTATTTGCATACCTGAGCCATGAACCTTAACCTAAAGACTAGAACTATGAGCCACTATGTAGCATATATAGAATGAATATTACCTCAAAGACCTCATTAGGTAGTACTATTAGCTTGATTGAATCATTTGACCTCCATTGGATTCATGAAGCCATGCATTTCAACACCTTCACCACTCTATTTGATGAACCCATCATGGAGGTTAGCATGGTGGCTACTAAAAGGTTTGATTAGATGCTTTAGGAGTCATTCTACCTATTCCAACTCATTTTGCACATAAATGCTCCATACATCCTTGTTCATGAGATCAAACTAGATTTTTAGGTCTATTTTATACTACTTTAACCATACACATGCCAACAAATGGGTCAATATGGTGTTTAAACGACCTTAGGAGTCCTTGAAGTCCATTTCATGGACAAATTTCCTCATTTGGATGGGTTTTAGGGTTAAATTCCATCATCAGGTCATTTTTAGGGTTTGTGCAAGGTTTGATACATCTACCATCTTAATGATGGTTTATTGAGTGCATACATCCAAAATTGAAAAAAAATGACATGGATATTTAGGGAATTGACCCCCTTATCTCTCATTAATAGTCTAGCTTCCCATGCAAAGGGCACTTGGAGATATGAATGTTAGAAGGTGAGGTTAAGGTTGTTTGCTATGTTTCTTACATAGATATTTAGTCCATAAGGAGACTTAAACTTCCCTAGGAGTATTTTCTCTGAGCATGCATGTGGTAGAGTAGGTGAGCATTTGAAGATGCACCTTAAACTAACTGTGTGTAGATGGACTAGCTTAAACAAGGTTTGAAGGGTATTTATTCAATTTTACCACCTCTTAGAAATATAAACCTCCTTGTTTTGTCTTAAACACACTCATACATCTTTAATTTATCATTTAATTAGTCATAATATCTTGCAGAGTTCCCAAGATGGCATTAAGATCTATGTGCAAGCTTATGTGCCTAATTGTGATAGCCCATCTCCAAGGCTATTGAATGTAACTCTAGGTGTTAGACATTAGGAGGGGGTTTGGGAGTCCTTAAAAACCATTCATCACTGAAAAAAATATTCTAATGGGTTCCATATTATATGTATACATCATATTGCATGGGTACACCTTCAACACATTGATTGGCTGTAATAGACAAGCTTGGTCTGGGACAAAAAAGTGGGTGTACCCAATTGTTATAGACAAATTTAACATATAATACTTTTTAATAGGTCATGAATATTATTTTTACCAATTTTTTGTGCTTGTTTATGCTTGGAATGGTCTCAAACCACCATTTTGGCCAAAACTAGCTCCAAATTGCCTACTTACTATGTATTCATGCATGCAAATTTTGAATATGACCTATAGCATTGCCTCTAAAGGTGTTTATTACCATGGGTGTGTTTATCATATGTTTATAGTGATCATCATACGTATGTGATAGTTTTCCAACACCACTCTTGCATACCCTATCTTTCACTTAGACTTAAGTCTCTTATTTGCATATGACTATGTGGTCTCATGACTATGTTGGTGTCATTTTGTCTCCTTAGTGGTAGTGGATATCAAGTTTACACTCTTGAAATATTGAACCTTGATTTAGGATTAATTCTCCCTTATATATACTTTTCCTCTTGGCTTAGATAATCTCTAAACACTAACATAGATTAATGATGTCACCTATAACCACTTTCCATTATGATTGTCTATAGGGTTTTATTACCAAGCCTATACAAGAAGGAGGTGACATGTATAGTGCTTGAAAATTTTGGCATAATTATTTCATATCACCATTCACCCCTTTTATTATTCATATTCTATGATACTCATACCAACCTTCATGTCTTGGATGCTTCACATAGTTCCTCTTGAGACCCTACTATAGTAACCTTAAACACTGGTTGTAGGTGCATAATTTGCACTCTTATATTACTATGTGACCACATAGGTACAATATCCAGTGGTCTCAATGCTCCTAATGGTTTTAATGAAGTATGGAGGTCACTTTAACATGATCAAACCTTGGGAGAAGTGTGGATGAATGAATGAGGGTGGAAGTGGAGACATATGGAGTGGGATGAACATGAAAACATAGGGAAATTTAGTGAAATGGTAGTGAAAATATAGTGAAAAAACACAAGTGTGGAAATGATATGAAATGAACACAAGACTCCCCTTAAGACCAATCTAGATGAACCCTACTTACCTTCTAATGTATACCTAATAAAATATGGAAATCTTGGGTGTTAGGTTATGGAGATAAAAGCTTCACATGGATGCAGACATGGAGGAGGATGTTGTTGTCATAGTCACTGGCATCGGTTAGGCCAACCAACGTTGGCAGGGCACAGACAGGAAGCAACTAACGACGGTCATAACTTGGCTGATGTCGGTCACATCTAGATAGACAAGGACTAGTGTCGGTCGCTTTTGCGGTTTGAACTGTGAGTTTTACAGATAGTTCATTAATGAACTGGGTGTTTGCATGAAGGCTAATTTTAGTCCTGAGCTACAGATCTAATTGTTGTAATTAGATGTCTAATTATTATTTGCATGAGATATATATAATAGACTCATGGGCTGTATTGTAATTCATGCTAGAGAGTAAGAGAGCAAATATTAGCTCCTTCTGTATGTGAAGAGAGCATGGTGTGTTCCTCCTAGTGCCACAGTGCCAAGTGTGGGTGTTGGTTTGGAGAATCAGAAGGGTTCTCAATGTATGTATGATCTTTGTCAGCAGGTGTGCATGGCTACATTAGGAGATCTGCATGGTAAGTAAGATCATTGATCTACAGGTGTATGTGTGTGCGAGATCCAAGTTTGTAGGTGTGTAGAACCAGATTGATTTGCAGCTGTACAAGATTAGGGAGGATAGCAACACAACATGTAGCAAGATCAGGAGAGATCTACTTGGAGTATGGTGTGTACTCAATTATTGATCAAAAAGGAAGGCAAGGTAGATCCTTCCATAAGTAAGATCATTTGAGTTGTAGGTTGTTACAAGTTTAGGGGAGATCTACTTGGAGTGCGTGGAGCACTTGTGGAGTGCATGGAGCACTGGTGTACCAGCAGTGTTGATACTAACTGGTTGGAGGTGAACACCAACTCTGTGTTTGAGTTGAGTGTTGGGACCGGAAGAGAGAGAGCTTTGAGGAAATAATTACTATACACTTGAGGTGTGGGAAGCCTTTGAGAGGTGTGAAGAAGAAGTGGCATCTTCTTTATTGTATTCTTTTTTGGATGAGTATTAATACAAGTTATGTATTTTCTCTCATATTTTGTGTTGTTTCTGAATTCTAGTTGCTTGTTACTTCTGGTTTAATTCTGCATCTTAAGTTGCTTGTATATGGTGATCAATTGTGCTTCTGTATTTCCCAACAAGTGGTATCAGAGCGAGGTTGTTGGCTCATAGCTTGACACCACCAATAAGTGGTATCAGAGCTAAGGTTGTAGGGAGTAGGGTTTGTGTTTGGTTACAGGTCACTCTTAGGGGTTTCTAATTGAGTGGGAGTATAGCAATGGTATAATAAAGTACACTAAGAATGGAGGAATTGAAAAGTATGAATGGTCAATTATGGTCCTATGGAAAGAAAGAGTAGGTAAAGAAATATTGTTGGTTGGTAGCAGATCAGGATGAAGGAACTGAAGAAGCAGATGTTGCAGGTGTTGTTACATAGGATGCTCTAGGATGTTTCTTGGATAAAGTAGAATCTTGTTCTATAGATTATGTTGCCTCTTTCCATGCAGCCCCAAGTAGAGGGGTTGGTGAGCCTTGTTAGATTATTGGCAAAAGGGAAGTGAAGCTGAAATTGTAGGCAACCAACACATGGGTGTTAAAGGAGGTCATGCAGGTCCCAGTTTTGAAGATAAGGCTAATTTCTTTAGAGAAGTTAGGTGATGAGAGATGCACAAGAACTCTCACAATGGATGCACTTGAATTAGCTAGTGGTAAGAAAGTAGGTACTCTTTATCTACTTGATTATATTATTGATTCTTCTTTTGTTTTGGAGATGTGGCTTTGTAGGCTTGGTCACATGAGTGAGAAAGAGATGCATGTTCTTAAGAGGAAGTTAGATGTTTTTGACAGACTTAAGAACTGAAAAGCCTTGGTGTTTATGGAGGAGATGGTGGATAGAGATCAGTGGAGAAGGCTGAGTAACTTTGAGCAGGGAGGTTTGGACAGGTTTTTGATCCATGGAGAGCTTGTGGGTAAAAATTCATCACTCATAGGTGAACATAGGTACCGACATCGATCAAGAGGAATTGGCATCAAACAGATAGGTGCCGATGTTGATCATGTGCAGATTAGAGCTGGTGGTGTCAGGCAAGGTAAGACAAATGTTAGTTAGGGGGACTGCCGTTGCCAATAGTAAGACTGAAAACATGTAGACACCAATGTCGGTGGGGTCGGTAGTCAGGACAAGCACATGGAACCAACATCGATCAGATGCAGACTGTGTGGTGACTGAGTTCGGTCATTGTAATAGATTTTGGGTGGATAAAAAGCTATCAAGGAGTCTCAAATGCCCATATGGAGGACTGAAAGGGTAAGTAAGCCTCAAATTCATTGTTCCTCTTCTTTATACTCATTGTTCATTATAGAGTATGAAGGATCAAGGAAATAATGGGAGCATGGCAGCAACAAGATGCAAAACCAAACAGGGGATTTGGTAGGCTTGCCAACCGATATGAAAGCACTGAGATGAATGGATACCTTAGTTAAAGAATAGAGAGAATGGACATGTGAGATGGAAGGCCAGGTCATATGGTCTTGAGGAAGCTGCAGGATAGTGGTACAGGTTTTGACAGGTGGATGACAAAGCAGGGCTTTAGTCAATGTCAGTGTAACCATTGTGTTTGTCTTACCAGATGGATGATGATTGCAACATTATCATATTATTGTATGTGGATGGTATGATAGCTAGCAGGTTCAGACATACAGGGTTTTGTTGAGCTAAGGGTAAGGTTAGTTCAGTGGCATGTCATGAGGAATTTGGAGCAGCAAAATTCTTTGGCATGAGAGACATGGAATATCACAAGTTGATTTTGTCTCCAGTGGGAGCTGATGTGAATTAGGTGTTAGTGAGGTTCAATACACAGGATGTAAAACTAGAGAACACCAAGGGCTGGATAGTTTAGTGTCTAAAATCACATGAGGTATGGTATAGACATGAGTTTTTCCCAGCAGTGGGAGCTGTCAGAGAGTTTGGAGCCGATCTAGGAAAGAAGCATTGGAGGGCAGTTCAGTGGATTCTTAGGTATTTGAGAGGGACCAGCAGTAGGTCGAAATGCTATGCAGGGTTAAGTTCTTTTCTACATGTGTTTGTATATTTGGACGCGGTAGGTTACTTGGATGACAGGAGGTGCACCACAAGTTGTGTGGTGGGTGGTCTTTAAGATTGAGCTTAAAGAGGGATACAAGCCAAGAAATAGATTAGACAGGGTATAGGTACAGGTATAGTGTAGTTGTTTATCTTCAAGTGGGAGATTTTTAGGTTGTGGAGATAAAAGCTTCACATGGATGCAGACATGGAGGAGGATGCTATTATCATAGTCACCAGTGTCGATCAGGTCAACCGACGTCGGTAGGGTATAGATAGGAAGCAACTGACTTGGATCATAATTTGGCCGACGATGGTCACATCTAGGCAGATAGGGACCAACGTCGGTCACCAATGTGGTTTGAACTATGAGTTTTATGGATAGTTCGTTAAAGAACTAGGTGTTTTCATGAAGAAGGCTAATTTTAGTCTTGAGCTACAAATCTAATTATTGTAATTAGATGTCTAATTATTGTTTACATGAGATATATATAATAGACTCATGGGTTGTATTGTAATTCATGCTAGAGAGTAAGAGAGAAAATATTAGCTCTTTTTGTGTATGAAGAGAGCATGGTGTGTTCCTCCTAGTGCCATAGTGCCAAGTGTGGGTGCTGGTTTGGAGAATCAGAAGGGTTCTTCATGTATTTATGATCTTTGTCAGTAGGTGTGCATGGATACATTAGGAGATCTGCATGGTAAGTAAGATCATTTATCTACAGGTGTATGTGTGTGTGGGATCCAAGTTTATAGGTGTGTAGAACTAGATTGATTTATAGCTATGCAAGCTCAGGGAGGATAGCAACACAATAGGTAGCAAGATCAAGAGAGATCTACTTGGAGTACGGTGTGTACTCAGTTATTGAGCAAAGAGGAAGGCAAGGTAGATCCTTCCATAATTAAGATCATTTGAGTTGTAGGTTGTTGCAAGTTTAGGGGAGATCTACTTGGAGTGTGTGGAGCACTTGTGGAGTGCATGGAGCACTGGTGTACCGGCAGTGTTGATACTAACTAGTTGGAGGTGAACACCAACTCTGTGTTTGAGTTGTGTGTTGGGACCGTAAGAGAGAGAGCTTTGAGGAAAGAAGTACTGTACACTTGAGGTGTGGGAAGCCTTTGAGAGGTGTGAAGAAGAAGTGGCATCTTCTTTATTGTATTCTTTTTTGGATGAGTATCAATACAAGTTATGTATTTTCTCTCATATTCTGTGTTGTTTTTGAATTCTAGTTGCTTGTTACTTCTTGTTTAATTCTGCATCTTAAGTTGCTTGTATATGGTGATCAATTGTGCTTCCGTATTTCCCAACAAGTGGTATCAGAGCGAGGTTGTTGGCTTATAGCTTGATACCACCAACAAGTGGTATCAGAGCTAAGGTTATAGGGAGTAGGGTTTGTGTTTGGTTACAAGTCACTCGCAGGGGTTTCTGATTGAGTGGGAGTATAGCAACTGTAGAAGAAAGTACACTAAGAATGGAGGAATTGAAAAGCATGAATGGTCAATTATGGTCTTATGGAAAGAAAGAGTAGGTAAAGAAATATTGTTGGTTGGTAGTAGATCAGCATGAAGGAACTGAAGAAGTAGATGTTGCAGGTGTTGTTGCATAGGATGCTCTAGGATGTTTCTTTGATAAAGTAGAATCTTGTTCTATAGATTATGTTGCCTCTTTCCATGCAGCCCCAAGTAGAGGGGTTGGTGAGCCTTGTTAGATTATTGGCAAAGGGGAAGTGAAGCTGAAATTGTAGACAGCCAACACATGGGTGTTGAAGGAGGTCAAGCAGGTCCCAGTTCTGAAGATAAGGCTAATTTCTTTAGGGAAGTTGGGTGATGAGAGATGCACAAGAACTCTCACAATGGATGCACTTGAATTAGCTAGTGGTAAGAAAGTAGGTACTCTTTATCTACTTGCTTATATTACTGATTCTTCTTTTGTTGTGGAGACGTGGCTTTGTAGGCTTGGTCACATGAGTGAGAAAGAGATGTATGTTCTTAAGAGGAAGTTAGATGTTTTTGACAGACTTAAGAACTGAAAAGCCTTGGTGTTTATGGAGGAGATGGCAGATAGAGATCAGTGGAGAAGGCTGAGTAACTTTGAGCAGGGAGGTTTGGACAGGGTTTTGATCCATTGAGAGCTTATGGGTAAAAGCTTATCACTCATAGGTGAACACAGGTACCAACATCAATCAGGAGGAATTGGCATCGAACAGACAGGTGCCGATGTTGATCATGTGCAGATCAGAGCTGGTGGTGTTAGGCAGGGTAAGACCAATGTCAGTTTGGGGGACCGACATCGGCAATAGTAAGACTGACAATATGTAGACACCGATGTTGGTGGGGTCAGTAGTCAGGACAGACGCATGGAACCGACGTTGATCAGATGCAGACTATGTGGTGATTGAGGTCGGTCACTGTAACAGATTTTGGGTGGATAGAAAGCTGTCAAGGAGTCTCAAATGCCGATATGGAGGATTGAAAGGGTAAGTAGGCTCAAATTCATTGTTCCTCTTTTTTATACTCATTGCTCATTATAGAGTATGAAGGATCCAGGAAATAGTGGGAGCATGGCAGGAACAAGATGCAGAACCAAATAGGAGATTTGGTAGGCTTGCCAGCTGATATGAAAGCACTGAGATGAATGGATACCTTAGTTAAAGAATAGAGAGAATGGACATGTGATATGGAAGGCTAGGTCATATGGTCTTGAGGAAGCTACAGGACAGTGGTACAGGTTTTGACAGGTGGAGGACAAAGTAGGGCTTTAGTCAATGTTAGTGTAACCATTGTGTTTGTCTTACCAGATGGATGATGATTGCAGCATTATCCTATTACTGTATGTGGATGGTATGATAGCTAGTAGGTTTAGACATATAGGGTTTTGTTGAGCTAAGGGTAAGGTTAGTTCAGTGGCATGTCATGAGGAATTTGGAGCAGCAAAATTCTTTGGCATGAGAGACATGGAATATCACAGGTTGATTTTGTCTCCAGTGGGAGCTGATGTGAATTATGTGTTAGTGAGGTTCAATACACAGGATCTAGAACTAGAGAACACCAAGGGCTGGATAGTTTAGTGTTTGAAATCACATGAGGTATGGTATAGACATGAGTTTTTCCTGGTAGTGGGAGCTGTCAGAGAGTTTGGAGCCGATCTGGGAAAGAAGCATTGGAGGGCAGTTCAGTGGATTCTCAGGTATTTGAGAGGGACCAGCAGTAGGTCGACATGCTATGCAGGGTTAAGTTCTTTTCTACATGTGTTTGTATATGTGGACATGGTAGGTTACTTGGATGATAGGAGGTGCACCACAAGTTGTGTGGTGGGTGGTCTTCAAGATTGAGCTTAAAAAGGGATACAAGCCAAGAAATAGATTAGACGGGGTATAGGTATAGGTATAGTGTAGCTGTTTATCTCCAAGTGGGAGATTGTTAGGTTGTGGATATAAAATCTTCACATGGATGCAAACATGGAGGAGGATGTTATTGTCACAGTCATCGGCATCGGTCAGGTCAACCGACGTCGATAGGGTATAGACAGGAAGCAACCGACAAGGATCATAATTTGGTCGACGTCGGTCACATCTAGGTAGACAGGGACCGATGTCGATCACCTGTGTGGTTTGAACTATGAGTTTTATGGATAGTTCATTAATGAACTAGGCGTTTGCATGAAGAAGGCTAATTTTAGTCTTGAGCTATAGATCTAATTATTGTAATTAGATGTCTAATTATTGTTTGCATGAGATCTATATAATAGACTCATGGGTTGTATTGTAATTCATGCTAGAGAGTAAGAGAGAAAATATTAGCTCCTTCTATGTGTGAAGAGAGCATGGTGTGTTACTCCTAGTGTCACAGAGCCAAGTGTGGGAGCTAGTTTGGAGAATCAGAAGGGTTCTTCATGTATGTATGATCTTTGTCAGTAGGTGTACATGGCTACGTTAAGAGATCTGCATGGTAAGTAAGATCATTGATCTGTAGGTGTATGTGTGTGTGGGATCCAAGTTTACAGGTGTGCAGAACTAGATTGATTTACATGTGTGCAAGATCAGGGAGGATAGCAACACAACAGGTAGCAAGATCAAGAGAGATATACTTGGAGTACGGTGTGTACTTAGTTATTGAGTAAAGAGGAAGGCAAGGTAGATCCTTCCATAATTAAGATCATTTGAGTTGTAGGTTGTTGCAAGTTTAGGGGATATCTACTTGGAGTGTGTGGAGCACTTGTGGAGTGCATGGAGCACTGGTGTACTGGCAGTGTTGATACTGACTGGTTGGAGGTGAACACCAACTCTATGTTTGAGTTATGTGTTGGGACCGTAAGAGAGAGAGATTTGAGGAAAGAAGTACTGTACACTTGAGGTGTGGGAAGCCTCTAATAGGTGTGAAGAAGAAGTGGCATAGTCTTTATTGTATTTTTTTTGGATGAGTATTAATACAAGTTGTGTATTATCTCTCATATTCTATGTTGTTTCTGAATTCTAGTTGCTTGTTACTTCTGGTTTAATTCCGCATCTTAAGTTGCTTGTATATGGTGATCAATTGTGCTTCCATATTTCCCAACATTGGGGTAAGCCCAAATAAACCTAATAACTTTCCTAAACATTCTTAGTATTATGATACCCTGTTACTTGGACTAAGTTTCCTAGAGTTTTCAAGGATTTTATACTAGTCAAATTTCCTAAATACCTAAAGCTTAGATAGGATTATTACATAAGACAACAACTTGACTCATTTATTCAACCTTTTATAGAATAATAAGACCACATTATTTATTTTTACATGCATATTTTTGGAGCCATGCTTAAAATAAATACCCTAGAAGAAGATGCTTTAAATATAAAAATAGATCTGGAGGACTGTATCTTCTATCTCACAAGTGTTTGGTCAAGTGAGTAACCTAGAACACTTGAGTAGTTGCATCAAAAACTCAAGAAAAAAAATTGAGAAGGCCTCTACTCCATTTATAGAAAAATATATAAAGAAATTAATAAAAAGTCAATAATATGTAAAGAGGTTGGAACCTAGGAATGAAAAGGTGAAAGCATATTGCAAGAAGCTGAAAAGGGATGTGCTGAGATACAAAACAAAAAGGCAATTAGTTTCCAAATCAAATGATGCAACTATCCAATTCATGATGTTTCAACACATCAAATACAAATAGAAGTAAAAAAAATTAAGACCATGAATTGGAATGATTGTTATTGCTTCTCTTCTCAACAAATTCTTCTATTTTCTTTGCAAATGTATTTTAAGTAATGTCATTTTAAGAAGTTACTTGTAAAAGTGAGTTACTTTATAAAATGTTAGACTCAAGTAACTTCACTAAACATCATTACTTGGAGTCATTTTGTGAAAATAAATTAGTTGATCAAACACTTTCTAGTATGAAAAGAGATTTTATTTGATTCAAATAGTGAAACCAAGAAGGGTTACATGTCACTAGTCATTACATGCCATACTGGAGAAATTCAAGGAGGATGTCTTGTAACAGTTTTTAGTTTTTAACATAGCACATGGTAATTCAAGGAGTTATCTCCTAATTTATTTTGACATCTAAAATTGTATAAATATAAGTGAAGGACTACATGTAAATGGATGATAATTTCTTACAAGCAAGCAATTGTAACTTTTATGTGAAAAAATTCAAGCAATCTAAAACTTTGGTTTTATATTTTTGCATGTTTTTTCTATGAAATTTGTTGAAAGTGAATAAGAAGAAAAGTTTGTTTCTAAATAAATTTGCATCTAAGGAGATCATTATATGCATTCTATGAGGATAAAATGGTAAAGTTTATGTTATATTTTAATATTAATATGAGTTCTTATCATTCTTAATCATTTTATGAAAGGATTATCACACTTTATATGTTTATCCATTTGCATGGATTCAATAAGCTTTGTAACACTAATTTTTGTGAAGTATAATTTCTTTATTTCTCACACATTATACTCTTTTCTTTATTCTCTAATCTCCACAAACTTCTTTACATATTTTCTGAATCAACTACTTACTGCAAAATCACTTTGTTATGGTTCATGAACTTAGTGATTAGAGTAATACCCCAAATAAGATAACTCACACATGATTTGAATAAACTATGGATAAATGGTAAGCTATGAATATTTATAAGTATATAAAAATTAGAATTTAAGAGATTCACTATTAAATGAAGGGGATTTAATCCCATGACTAATTAGGTAATTTTTCTAGCCTATAAAATATCTAGCCATAGTTTCTAGTGACTCCATTGGGCATACATGGACTTAACTAGACCATAACTAAAATTAGGTCATACACACAAGATAGAGTGAGATAGGTGTACAATACCACTTTTCCTAACCACAATTTAAAATTTTTCATGTAATTAAATGCACGCAAGTCTAATTGAAACACATTATTCTATGAAGTGATCTTTGTTTGTGTAAAATGAAACACATTGTTAATCCTGAGTTGCTACATGTTAAGAGACACATTTTGTTTTTCCTAAACATCTACATGTTAAGTAATTCTAGCCTAAGTATTTTCCTATAAACCCAATTACTAAAATAAATCTTAATAAAAAACTTCATCATTTCAATCTATCAAATCAACCTTTTACCAGGGCAAGAAGAGCTCAAGGTCAAATTAATGACTTATTTAAACTTCAATAATAGTTTAATTTTAGCTTTTCTACCAAAGCTAGAATGTGAAGAGAAAGTCTCTCACCTACTAAAGAAGCACAAACCTACAAATCCTCAATTTCTTATTCCCAGAAGAATGGCACACCAACATCCTATCCCTTGGGGGTAATGATTTGACCTCTAAATCTAAATCCTCTCCACATATTGCATAAAGGGTCAAGGAAGAACTTTTCTAAGCTTATAGGGGATGGAAAAAAAAGTTTGGATGAGAAATTGGTTGCTTAATTTTTATCCTATGGAGTGATTGGTGTTGAATATGAAGATGTCTTAGTCAAGCTCTTCATTAAGTCTTTGCATGATTTAGTTGTAGAATGGTTTTATCATTTAGCTCCTGGAACTATAACCAATTGGGCCACTATGAATGAGAAATTTGAGAAAAAGGTTTAAATCTACTAAAGACTCACACATATTGTTCACCCAATTGATTTAGATCAAAAAATAATCACATAAACACATGTGGGACTTCATTTTTATGTTCAAAAAATTGCTCTACAAAATACCTCAAGATGCTTTACCCATTATAGATAATCAGAAGTGATTCTTCATTAATTATTAGTTACCATAGTTAAGTTAGTGTTTATGTAAAACATGTCCTATTGATATATCAATAACTCAAGACATTGTTATGGAAGTTGAAGATAACATGATTATTGCTAGAAAGATTAAAAAGACAACTTCTAAAGTTAATGGCTCTATTTCAACAACCACTATTGATCCCTTATTGTAGAAATTGGCTAATGAATTTCTACAAGTTAAAATTCAAATTACTCAAGGTTATCATTCTACTCCTATCAGGAATGCACCTACACATAATTTCAATAATCAAAACTAGAATTGTATTACTGAAGATTATATGGCTAATGATTTTGATCAAAGATATATTGATTATGATGATTTTTTAGGTCATACTGGTGGCTCCAATATAGGATACCTATAATATGAATTAGAAAGTGACTATGAATAAATGCTTTAGGATGATCATAATCACTCTTTTATAGTATTTATAAGATCATAAACTAAATAAGCTAGTGATAAGTCTTCTAAAGAACAAGGCAAAGAGAAAGAAGACCCCAAGCCAGATGTTAGCATCCTTAAAAGAAGTAGTCCTTTACTAACTTCTCTTACTTTAAAATATAATTATGTATAATATTCCTCTCAACTTCATAATCCAGTTGATCATACTTCTAAGGCTAATCTTACTCTATCTGTTTCTATCCCTTCTTTTGACATTATTGACCATATCAAGAAAACTAAGATTCAAATGTCAAAAACCATGAGACATGAAATAATAATAAATAAGTTTATTTTTAAGCAACTCAAGAGAGAAATTATGAGATATAGGTTGATTAAACAACCAAGTAAGAAAGTATAAGAAGAAAAAAAACACTCTGCGATGGCAAAGATGCATGTGAGTGAAAAGAAAGAAGATGGTTACATCCAGTTGAGTGATGGGAATGATAAATAGGAAAGATATCAGTTTGAAATCCTCATATAAGGCCTAGAAACTGAAATATATATTATTGGAAAAAGTATGGAATTTGCTTATAAGAATGTATATAAAAGTAGTGAGCGATTAGAGGTAGAAGTGGTAGCACTTGAACCTGCATTTTAAGGTGATGAGATGGGAAAAAAAGGAAGAACAAGTTACAGCTATTGAGGGTCAAATGATAGAGAAAAAATAACATAAAGATAAATAATTCATAATAGTAGGGTAATAGATTGAATTAGGTAATCAAGCATTTGCATTTGTCTTCCTAGTAAGCACAAAAGTCTTATAAAAAAAAGGTAAGAATGTAAGTACATTAGTAGTATGTTGGGGCATCTACTACCCATATGATAGAGGGAAATTTGTAAGAATGAGTGCACATAAATTGCAATATGATGGTGCAAGCAAACTTTACAAGCAAAGAGGTAGGATAGTTTACGATAGAGGCAAGGGTGAATTCAAGGAGCAACACTTGAAGCTTTACAAGAACTAAGCAAAAGGGTAACACTTATATGTATATAAATAAAACCTCAATTTTCCTTTTTTGTTGGTGTTTTTCTTTTTCTTGTTTATTTATTTTGTGGTTTTTTGTGATTGATTTTTAAATGAATCCATACCCCATAGACAAAACTCAAAAGTAGAAATACTAGGATCTCATATTTGCTTCATTCTTTCTAATTAAAACAAATATGTACTCAATTGGAGCCATTTGGTGTCCCAAAAATTTTGCACTTAAAAAAATTTGGGTTGCCCCTTTTTAAATTTTTTGTCTTTTTCCTTATGTGAGTTAGTTGTCCTTGTCAAAACATAGTCCCTTGAATAAGACTTATATTTTTGTGGGTTTTTCTATAATTGCTTTCATAATCAAAATTTATTCATATTAATCTAAAAGGTTAGAAAATTTCTACTTGTGTCATTACCATAAAACCTATTTATTCATCTTTATAATAAGATCAAAAAATATAAATATTTGGGCTCACTTCTAGGCCAACTCAGGTTCTCCAAGTTACTTTACTTATCAAGTGAGAAGTAATGAGTCATTGCAAACCTAAGTTACATCATCCAATTCAAAAAATAATTAGGAAACAACTATACTTATCATAAAAAGATAAGTAAAGTAGGTTTATAAACCCACAAATCATTACTTAGAGAAATCTAAAGTTCCTAATAAGCATTGCTTACCCAGATTTCCAACTAAGTCTTACTTCTACTTCATCAAGTTTTCCAACTCTAGTAACTTGTTCAGAGAAACTAGAATTTGTAATCTAAGAGAAACCCAAAGTTTTAAGCCCAAAGAAACTTAATAACTTTCTTCAACCTTCTTGGGATTGTGATACCCTATTACTTAGACTATGTTTCCTAGATTTTTCAATGCTTTACTACTGCTCACATTTACTAAATACCTAAAGCTTAATTAGGATTTTTACATAACAAAACAACTTGACTCAGTTGTTCAACATTTTATAAGATAAGAAGAGCACATTATATATTTTTCCATACACATTTTTGGATCCATTCTTGATGAAATAAATACCCTAGAAGAGGACGCTCAAAATATAAAAATAGATCTAGATGATTGTATCTTCTATCTCACATGTGTTTAGTCAAGTGAGTAGCCTAGAACACCTAAGCATTTTCATCAATAACTCAAGAAAAAAATGAGAAGCATCTATTTCGTTGAAAAAATATATATAAGGGAGTTAATAGAAAGTCAACAAGATGTCAAGAGGCTAGATCATAGGATTGAGAAGGTGAAAGCATATTACAGGAAGATGGAAAGGGAACTACTGAGATACAAAATGCAAAGGGAATCAGTTTTCAAATTAGATGATGTATCTATCCAATTCATGATGTTTCAACACATAAAATACAAATGAAGTGTAGAAATAAAGTTCATGAATTGGAATGATTGTTATTACTTCTCTTCTCAATATTTTTTTCTATTTTCTTTGCAAACATATTTTAAGTAATTTTATTTTAAGTAAATACTTTCTAAGTAATGTCATTTGAAGAAGATACTTGTAAAAGTAACTTACTTTGTAAAATGTAAGACTCAATTTACTTGACTAAACATCATCACTTGAATTCATTTTGTGAAAAAAAATTACTTAAATGTTTTCCAAGATGCAAAGAGATTATATATGATTCAAATAATTAAACCAAGAAGCACTACATGTCACCAACCATTGCATGCCACACTAGATAAATTCAAGGACATCTCTTAATGGTTTTCAATTTTTAACATGGCACATGGGAATTAAAGGAGTTATCTCCTAATTTATTTTTACATATGAAATTGTAGAGATATAATTGAAGGCTTGCATGCCATGGGATGGTAATTTATTTCAAGCAAGCAATTGTAACTGTTATGTGAAAAAGTTCAAGAAATCTGAAACTTTAGGTTTAGATTTTTTCATGTTTTTTTATGAAGTTTGTTGAAAGTGAATAAGAGGAAAAGTTTGTTTCTAAATAACTTTGCATCTAAGGATATCATTTTATGTATTTTATGAGGATAAAATGGTAAGCTTTGTGTTACCTTTTAATATGAATAAGTCCATATCTTTCTTAATCATTTACTGGAAGGATTATCACACTTTATATGTTTATCTATTTGTATGGATTCAATAAGATCTATAAAAATATTTTTTGTGAAGTGTAATTTCCTTATTTCTCACACATTCTACTCATTTATTTACACTATAATATCCCTATACTTATTTACATATTTTCTGAATCAGCTACTTACTTTTTGCAAAATCATACTGTTATGGTTCATAGACTTTATGATTAAAGTAATACCCCAAATAAGATAACTCACACATGATTTCTATAAAATATGACTAAAATATAAGCTATGAATATTTATAAGTAGATATAAATAACTATCCTATATCTTTTCCATTAAATGATTGGGATTTAATCTCGTGATTTCCTAGGTAATTTTGTTAGCCTACAAAATATCTAGCCAACACTATGTACAAGCGAAACATGAAATAAACTAGTAGTATTACTTAAGGAACCAGCCCTTGATAGATATGGGGAGTTCCTAAACATTAAATTTATAGATTTAAAAGGTATTACTCTTATTTAAATAAGTGATTATGTAATTTATACTCGAAAGACTAGCAAATTTGGAGTGTTTTCTTGGTTTTGCATGGTCTTCATCCCACTTGAGGACTACATCTCCTTATTGGAATGTCCTAGATGAAGCCCTTTTATCAAATTAACTTTTGAATTTATATTTATTAGAACACATGGTGTGCCTAGAGCATAATCTTATCTCCTTTAGTTGTCTTAGCCCATTCATTCTCACTTACATAGCATCATCTTCTAACAGTTCTAGTTGATGAGCAAGCTCTAAAGTAAATAGTTCAAGGGAAATAGGAAATCTTGCCTTTTAACCATAGAAAAGGATGTATGGGGAGTTTATATTAGATTTATTAGGTATCAATCTATCTACCCATAATATAGTTTTCAATATTGAATTCCACTCTATTTAGATATCCTACATGGTTCTTTTGATGGTCCTTAACAAGTTGTTGTTTGTAGACTCTACTAATTAATTACCCTATGGGTGATAGTTAGAGGATGCCTTAAGGTAAATACCATGCCTAATAGCCCAATAAAATAACTAATGAAGGCCAAGGCACTATTAGAGATGATTGTTAAAGGCACACCAAATATGGCTACAAGGTTATCTAAAACTCTAGGATAAAATTCTCATTGGTCTCCTTAAGATTAGTTACCTCCACCCACCTTGTGAAGTAGTTAGAGGATGTGATGACCCACTTGTGTCCAACACTAGAATGGGTATGAATCATCCATATGAATTCTAAGCCCCACTACATGAAGGGTTGTTCCACTTTTATTAGTTACAAATGAAGGGTAGCTAAATTTTGCTTGTCAGTGAACATGACACATTTTGAGCACTTACTCAAATATGTGAATATATAAACAATTTAGGACAATATTATTTATCTCTAATGATTTTAGAGGCTATGGTCTTTGTATAAAATTTTGCACCAATAGGTTCATCATGAAATAGCTTAAGTAACTTCTCCACTTGGCTTGATTCTAGACACCTCAAAATCATGCCTCCTATGTATTTCCTAAAAAAAATCCACCTATTAAGACATAGGGTAAGGTTTTAAACCAGAATTTACTCCTTTTGGACCTATCCAATCCCATAATATATTACCTTGTTTGAAGGAATTTGATCACCTCATGGGTTTAGCTAAGAGGAGTGTTCCTTATATCTACTTGTTGACTGTTGTGGACTACTAACACTTGATCATTGTCTTCCTTTACCTCTGCTACAAGGTGCTAGATAAAACTCTACCTATGATAAGCTTTATAACTCTCACCTCAAATTCATATTCCATATATTTTTTTACCTACCCAAATCACTAGTCACTTAGGTCTCTATTGAGTATGAACTATTTGATGCTTGGGTGTACCACCATGACTATGACCTTATCATTTGACACCATGTGCCTAAACTTATTCAATCCTTTCATCACATCAAGTAAATGATTCTATTAAAAAAAAAATCTCTTCATATCCATCTAAAGCCTAACTAAATAAGGTAATTATTTCTCTTAGCCTTCACTATTATGTTTCAAAAACATGGAAAAAATTGCATCTAATGTAGAGAAATCATATAAATGGAACTCTTTGATAAAATAAATATTAAAGACTATTAATAATTGAGAAATGACATATTTGATGGCCTCAAATCTCCTCTTACCTTCCTTTCTCCATGTGAATTCCCTGTGCTTCCTTACCATGTGAGTAAGAGGTTTGGCCTACTCTAAAAATCCTAAGAGAACATCTAAGATCCTACAACCTTATAAAGTATCTAATCCATGGAGGGAAGTAGGTAGTGGTCCCTAAAAGACACCTTATTAAGGTCCTTAAATTCAACACATAGGTGTTCTCCATTCTTCTTCCTCATAAGCACTAGGTTTACTACCCATGAGGAATGTTTGATGTGGAATATTATCTTATAATAAATCAATTTGAACAACTTCCTTCTCATGAGCTCTTTCATCTTTGGATTGATAGGCATTTGTTTTTATCTTATCAGTTTTGAATTGATTTCCAATTCAATGGTATTTTGTGTAAATTTGGGGTCAAATCCCTTAAAATCATGGTACTCCCATGCAAATACATCTTCATACTCTTATAACAAAGTAATTAAATAATCTCTCATGTCTCCTATGTTTACCTTTCCCAATGTCAATAGCTTGTCCTCAAAGATGGTTATATTTTCATGATGATCTTATTTAGTTTAGATGACTACCTTAACTCTTCCCATTTGATCATCTTCATTCAATATGATCTCTATTATCATTAGTCCATTAGGAAAATTATTATACTTTAGATATATTGTTTGATCATCAATTTGATATTGAAACTTGCCTTGATTCTTATGGTAGAATTCTACCTCTTACATGAGAAAAAACACATTTTGTTCATCACTATTGAATACCTTCCAAATTACTTTATTTTTAGGTACAAATGGCCTACATATGACCTTGATTTTGGATTTTCCTTGAGTACCCTTGACACCATTTACAATATCATATTAGGATTCAATGGATACAAGCCTATATGTATGGTAATTAGACTCTCTTTATATAGACCTAATGTTAAATGCTAATAATTATACTAGAAGATCCCATACTCGGTGCTTTTAGGCATTTAATTACACTAACATCCCTCACTCAATGCACTAAAATCTCACTATCACCTTTCACTTGAAGAATATTGATGCCTCTCCTCCTTGCTTATTACAACCCATGTAGAAGGGCTTCATACTCAGTTGTGTTTGAAGTGAAACTAAAATGGAACCTTAAAGCTATGTCATAATTATTAGTTGAATTAAAAAACAACATTACTCCATACCCACTACCATTCTTTAACCTTGAGCCATCAAAGAATAGGGTCCACAAATCATCATGCTCTTGAGTTGTGCTTGTTACATTAGGAATAACATTCCCTTCTTCATGTATTTAGTATACCCATAGATATTCCCATTCAAAATTATTTCAATGGTTATATCCATGATTCTTAGTTTCCCATTCATCAAGGTAGAGATCTAATATACCTTTAAGATGATCCTTGGGTTCTTGTTCACTAACATTCTCATCCTCATCAAGTATAATGCACTTTACATTTGAAAGGTTGGGAATATAGGGTTATAAGTAGAACCTAGAAATATATTTAAACCTTATAGTGACCCTATTCCCATATATGGTCTTAAATACCTTTTACGACTAATTAGAGGAAATGTAACCCCCTATATTTGTATTAAAGTCCCTAGATAAGAATAGGGAAAAGTATGGGGTAAATCAACAACCATAACATCTTAAGTGATAGTGAAATTGGGGAAGGATGCTAAAATAATTTTGAGGTCCTTTAAAAAACCTAATTTTTTGGTGGGAGATAAATATAGTTGTAATACACCCATCTCATTAGGCACACATTTGAGTTATAACTTATCTGTTATGGCCTTGGGCATGAATAAGGTTGAATCACCATAGTATATCATACAATTGTGGATAATAAAATCCCATATTATGAATAATAAGTAAAAATATGTGGCTTAATAACCTTAGGGGCTTGAACTTGGCTAGTTTGGCTATGATTGACATAAACTACACTTACCTTGTCAATTGGCTTATTCATGAAAGAGAGATTGGAGAGATCTTGTTGGAGATTGTCTTTCTACCCCAGAATGGATAGATCATCCCACATAATAATTATAACATTGGATATATTTATGTAGTCCATAATATTGAGTGGAGAATTGGTACTCTTGGGATGAAACTTGGAGGTGGAAGCATCACTTGAGATTTGAGTCTCATAGGGAATGAATTGAGCCGTCTATTACTACCCATGTGTATGAGGTATTTATTGAGTTAGATGAGTATTAATGGATATATTTTGAATGGAAAGTTTCTAATTCACTTTAGGATGTGTTGGGATAGCCTTAAAATTCCCTAAGATATCATCTACCATTCTTCTTTTAGCCCTTATGTCAGATATAGCTATATCATTTGGCATTTCGATATTATGCCCTAATTTTGATGATACCTACTCAAAGGTATGTTATCCCTCTTTAAAGTTCACAAAAATAGTGTTAAGAGGTATTTTGGTCACACTTCCTTGTTTACTTGGAACTTCTGATGGTGTCATTGCAGACATGTCATCATGAGGCATTGGAGGGCCTTGTGGTCGAGGAGGCATAGTGTCATGAGATTGAAATGGAAGGGACTAATACAAATCAATATTATGATATGCTTCTCCACTAATTTAAATCACCATATTACTTGATTTCCCCTAGGATTTATTCCATTGACCCTCTCATGTAATATTATTTTTTGTTGGCACCAATGGTCTTGAGATGCTTGTAATATTGGCATTATAACTATTATATGGTCTAGCTTGTGTGACCTAACCTTAGGATTATTGATTTGGTGGATAAGGGGGAATATTATAGGGATAAGATGGATATGTAACTTGGTAGGTGTTTTTATGTGGTCTATAAGAGGCTTTTTGTTGCCTTTCTAAGGCTACCAACTTGTTATTTTGTTCTTTCAATAAACATTCAATCTTTCCAAGCATGTCAACTTGGCCATCCTTATATTGTCCTTGGTTATTTGGAGTATACAATGGAGAAGTGGTAGGGGTATTAGATTATATCATATGAAAAAGGGGCATGAAGGGTCTAGGGGTCAAATTTCCTACTTGTATCAAATAATTAGCTACCCTTATAAATATTTCATATACCTTTGTTAAAGTCATCCCACCCATGGATTGGATCATTACTAAAAAATCTAAATTTAAGGCTCTTATGTAATATATAAATTCATAATTGGGTTTAGGATTTATGATAATATGGATTCTATCCCAAGTCTTTTGAAATCTATAGTTGAAATCAACCATAGATTCTTTGGGTGCCCTCTTGATTAAGGTGAGTTATTCAACTAGTGACACATGGTCACTTATATTTTAAAAATATTTAAAAAGGCATTCACCAAACTCATATCAAGTATTTATTGATGTATGATTCATGATTTTATACCGTTGATGGGTTTTTCCTCTCAATGAAGTTACTAAGATCCTCATAGTTACATTCTCCTAGGTGATGTTATGCAATGAACACAAGTTTGTAATGTCAACTATGTGTTCTAAAAGAATGGTGGAGTTTTCTCTTGTGAAATATTGAAAAATATTCAAGGAGTTAGCTAGAATATCATCATATTGGTTTAGGTTAAGAGGCATACCACCATTGAAGGGTACAAAGGCTTGTAATCTAGGCCTTGCCATTAGGTTTAGTAGATTTGTAGCAGGCTGTGTATGGATAGAATTGGTAGAATAAGGAGACTTAGGATAATTAGGGGTGTGGATTTTGGACTATAAATAGGAACCCTCTTTTTCCTTTATCTGTCCAATGGTAATTTAATAAATTGAATCTGCTTACCTTTTAAAGTTGATCTGGTAGAAACTTAGTGCATATCTAATTTATTGATGACTACCTTTAGCATTCTAAATGTCCTTCTATATTATCAATCTTACCAAATAAATTGTCCAATGGAATTGATTACTTTACCCACTAAGAATTCCAAAACTATTGGAGGTTCTAGGTTACACCTTAGTTGAGGAAATGAGTGTTTATGTCTAAACCTAAAACCTAGTCCAACATGAGAGTGACCTTAGACTATGGGCTACCTAGTTTTTAGGTCATACCTCTAAAATTTATGGATTTGACTCCCATAATTTTACAACTCAATTATTTCTAGGACCTAAAATTATCACAAGGAAAAGAGAGACATGAAAACTAATGCAATAACCTACTCTAAGTAGTGATGCACCAATTGATGAGAGATCCACTCACAATCATATTTTTTAAAACCTACTACTAAACCTGATCAAAATAATGAATGATCAAAATTATTAACAATATTCCAAGAATGAATGTTTTTTATGAAGGTTGAATATGAACCTATAACTTTAAGTATAAAAGTGGATAGGTCTGTGTAAAACACAATGAACTCATGACACTTCAAGATAAATCCTACTTACTAATTGTTCATACAACCGAAAATGAAATCAAACCTAAATATAGGTACATGAAATGACCTACATATGACCATTCAATTCATACATTCTATAAATAAAACTCTCAATGAGCACACTAACATTTAACATGAATCTAAAACCTTTGTCTGTTGATTCAAAAGTGTTTACAAGGTAATTTTGGTAGAGCTTTACTAAACCTAGATAAGGGATGAAAATCAAGAGATCAATACCTAATTAAATAGACAATTTAGAAGAGAAAAGAGATAAATCCAGTCATGGGATAGGCCATTAATGAGTCTAATGTGGCATAAAGAAGTTACACAGGCTTGTTTCCTTCCTCAAGCATTACCATTTCATTGATGAGTCCATTCTAGCATTGTGGAGGCTATAAATCCCTTACTTTAATTTATTTAGGACTTGAATATTCCTAAAATATCTCAGTATTCCCTTCTTTGGTATTTATGTAATGTACATGGGGTGTAAATAGGTCTCTTTTAGGTGTTGGGTAACCTCTCCTTCAATATCCATGTTGAATGGTCCATGAAACTACCTCCACCTAGTCATAATGGCCTTTATTTTGGTATATGATCACCTAAATGATAGTTATCATGCTTTAATATGGTCAATCAATTCTCTGACACCACCCTTTGCTTACTAGTTTCTTCCATTTGTAAGATAAGTAGGCTTGTGTTACTTGTCCTCCAATTTTATAGTCATATCTACTATTTGAATGATAAAATAGTTAAAATTATGCTCCAAATTCATCTTATGGGACTTAGATCATCCTTGGATAACTTCTTATGTATTGGAACTAGGATCTTTTAATATTGTTTTACTTGCAAACACACATTAGCCTTGCAATACTTGGCCAATTAGACTATCTCACAGATTAGATATTTAGATGGAGATGGTAAGGACACTTTAAATCAATTTAATGAGCCAAATTATCATTAAATGAATATAAAAAATTCCTAATCTTACTCTTCCCATGGTTTAGAACTTCTTCTTAGGATCTAGAACATAATTTATATCTCAAACTCTATAAATTTACCTTTTTAGAAAGTGTTTGTATTGCTTCCATACCATTTGGAAACACAAGCATGATCCCTTGTAATTTATTAACATGATACATTTGTCAAACCAACAAATTATGATCATGAGAATGCATTTTTTTGTAAACCTCTCTAGACGTGTCAATATTAAGGTTTAAGGGAGGTTTTAGGAGTGTTTATGAGTCTTAAGCATGGTTCATGGAGATAAAATATTGGATATATGAACCAACTAAACTAATTTCAATCCATTAGTACCTCTCACCTTTTATTAATATTTGGGCTCTCCATACATAACACTCAAGCTATGGTGAGTACTTAAGGATGCCCTTTATGGGGAGAACATACTCTCTAAATGACCTCTATATGCCCATAAGTAGAGAGATCCAATTCAATGACTTCTCTATGGGATTTAATTTATCCAAAGGGTTTTATAATACTATTATGACCTTTAACACTTAGGTTGGAAACATTCACATTCCCTAATTTGATCTCTATTTCCCCCTTTAATAGCATAGTAATGGTGGAAGTTATGAAATGTCTTGTCTACAAACTTGAGCCTTGAACCTTACCTTAAAAATTAGATATATGAGACACTATGTATCATATATGGCATGAATATGACCTTAGATATCTCATCAGGTGACACCATCAACCTGATTGCATTATTTGACCTCTATTAGATTCATGAAGCCATGTATTTAAGTACCTTAACCTTTTTGTTTGATGAACCAATACATGAAGGTTAACATGGTAGCTACTAGGAGGTTTGATTAGATGCTTTGGGAGTCATTCTACCTATTATAACTCATTTTTCACATAAATACTTTCTACATCCTTGTTTTTAAGCTCAAATTGACACATTTTGGTCTATTACATACAACTATAACAATGAATGTACCAAAAATGGGTCAATATGGTGGTTAAAGGACATAAAAAAACCTTAAGTGTCATTTTATGGCCAAATTTCCTCATTTAAATTGGTTTTGGGGTCAAATTCCATCATCAAGTCATTTCTGGGGTTTGTGCAAGGTTTGAGACATCCACCATCTTAACTATGGTTCATAGAGTACAAATGCCTAAACCTATAATGAATTCCATGTATTTCAAGGTCACTGACCCCCTTATCTCTCTTTAATAGTCTAATCTCCCATATAGAGGGTGCTTGGAGATATGAATGTTAGAAGGTGAGGTTAGTGTTGCTTGCATGCAGTTTTGAGCATTTATTTTCTTAGCCTTCATTCATAAATCTTAACCCCCAAATACTAACCAATTTACCATGGATATTTATTCCATATGGATTTAAAATTCACTAGGATTTTTGGCTCTGAGCATGCATGTGTTAAAGTAGGTGAGAATTTGAATATGTCCCTTAAATTGACTATATAAAGATGGACTAGCTTGAGTAGGGTTTAAAGGCTCTATGATCAGTTTTACCACTTATTGGTACTTATAACTTAATTTTTGGGTATTAAACACCCTCATAAATATTTTTTTGATCATTGAAATGGTCATAATATCTTGTAAAGGTCCTAATATGGCACTAGGGTATGTGTGCAAGCCTGTGTGCCTGATTGTGTTAGCCCATCTCCAAGGCTCTTGAGTGAAACTCTAGGTAATATAACTTAGGAGGGGGTTTTTGGGTTATTAATAATTATTCCTCTTTAAAACAAGACCTTATTATTGGTTCCATATTTTCGACATATGTCATCTATCATGGGTGCACCTTCAACTCACTAATTGACTATAATAGACAATCCTTGGTCTGAGATAAAATAGTGGGTATACCCCTTATTTGTATAGAACAAGTGAACATATGATCCTTTTGAATATGTCATGAAAAATATTTTTAATAATTTTGAGGTACTTTTCTATTCTTGTAAGGGTCCCAAACCACTATTTTTTCCAAAACTAGCTCCAAACTATTTTTTGACTGTACACTCAAGCATGCACATTTTGAGTATAGACTATAGAATTACCTCTAAAGGTGTTTGTGACCATGGGGAAATTTCATCATGTTTTAGAGTGATAATAATACTTATTTGATATTTTTCCAACACAATTCTTTCATACCCTATCTTTCACTCAAACTTAAGTCTATCATTTGCATATGACTATGTGGTCTCATGATTGTGTTCATTTCATTGTATCTCCTCAGTGGTAGTGGCCATCAAGTTTACACTCTTGATAATGTGAACCTTATTTTATATTCATTTTCACTTATATATATGTTTCTTCTTATCTTAGATAATTTTGACACACTATCATAAATTAAAGATGTCACCTATAACCACCTTCTATTATAATTATCCACAAGGTTTTATTACTAGGCCAGTATAAGATGGAGGTGACCTGTATAGTGATTGAAATTTATGTCATAAGTGGCTTATATCACCATTCAACCCTTTTATAATGCATATTATATAATACTCATGCCAACATTCATGTCTTGGATGGTTTACATAATTCCTTTTGAGACCCTACTATAGTAACCTTAAAGACTAGCTATAGGTGCACATTTTGCACTCTCAGATTACTATATGACCACATAGATCCAACATCTAGTGGTCTCAATGCTATTTATATTTTTAATGAAATATGTATGTCAATTTGACATGATAAAACCATTGGGTAAGGGTGGATGAATGAAGGACGGTGGTGGTGACATATGGAGTGGGATGAACATGGAAATAGGGGGAAATACAATGCAATGGTAGTGAAAACATAGTGAAATAACACAAGCGTGGAAATTCTATGAAATGAAGACAAGACTCTACTTAATAATAATATAAATTAACCTTGTAATCCTTTCAATTCATACCTAATAAAATATATAAGTTTTAGGGTAGAAGTGAGGTATATGTAATCTTAAAATGAAACCTCAAAAACTCAAAAATACCTTAACATTCATAAGAAACTTTAATCCCTAATAAAAGGTGGCTGAGTAACTTGCAGACAAAGAAGGTGGTCTATAGGTCTATGAAGTCATTATGGGAGGTAAAAAATTTATTCTCAAGTGTATTAAAGTGATCCACTATCATTTTAACATATCCTTTTCATATCTTTGTGTCACATTGGATCTCTGTAGGTACCATTTAACTATACATAGTATTGTCATATAATAACCTTCACATATGCAAAAACCTTCTCTTAATGAGTTTTTATAAGGCAAAAATGGGAGAATTAAACTTTCCATCTAATAAATAAGGAATTAAGATCCTTGATACACCTTTGTAACTCTTCCACTTTGTCTAAAACATCTAATGAGGGCACCAAAACTTTATCCTTTGCATAAACTTGCATGCAGACTATACACATGCACTAGTCATGGTGATTTTCAATACATTAAACTCACATATGTGATTCAAAATTTGAAAGTGTCATGTAAACACTTTATAATACATGATAAAATAAGATACATGATTGGTTTTATCAAACAAATCAAATTATTTTACACCCTTAACCCTTGGCGTGTCTTGGGATATGTGTGGCCAGCTTATAGCTTACATACCTCTTTTATATTATTGTTACATTTATCTATGTTCTTATTTATGTTGGTATATGTAATAAACATGGATAAGTAGACTATATATAGGAGGTAGTGGTTAGTATTTGATCATCATGTTAAGTATTCTACTCTTAGTGTATTGTTGTGGAGGTTGTCCCCTCGAAGTGGCTTTTCTATATTATCCAGTATTCTGCTCTGTTGTCAATTATTGGTGTGTGATCTCTCATATTTGATTATTGTGTGTGATATAAAATCATTATGTGCAAACATTTAAGTAATTTCATTACAAGTGGTATCAGAGCTTTGATTTGGGCAAGTTTTCTATGGCATTGTTTATTCAGATCTAGTGAGGCATGACATCTATGAGGGGAAAGATTAAAATAACATAACTTGTAATCTAAGAAGAAACATTTTTTTTGTCAGTGCAGTATTGTTGGATTTATCTCTATGAGATGATTGTAATGGTATATTCTACTGGTATACTATTTTGTGTTGAAATTTTTTATCCTAGTGTGTAAAGGTAGTGTTAGACTCATCTTGGTGAGGTGATCACAATGGTACCATCCCTTGGTATAATTTTTTCAAGGAAAAAACCCTCCTAGGGTTTGTACACAAGGATGAAAAGAGGGGAAAAAATACTAAGACTCCTTTTATTAGTGACATGGAATCTAAAACTTTAAATCCATTGATTTGTCAACTTCAGGCTAACCTAAAGGGCTTAGTGCAACATGATGAATTTGTTGAAATTCAAATTAACATTTTAAGGATGAATAGAAAGTAATGGGGTTCATAATAAATTTAATTAGATCACTACTTCATTGGTTTCTCTTTCATCTCAGTTACAATCAGACAAAATTCCACTTCATCATTCAGGTCCTCCTCCTCTCAACACTAACAACTCCATTTTTCATATGAAATTGATGTTTCCCAAAGTGGACATGCATAATTTTGATGGTAAGGATCCTCTCACTTAGATTACCTAACTTGAGAATATATTTGATCTACATCAAACTCCTAGTTCTTATAAGGTGATAGTGGCATCTCTATATTTGGAACCTGAGTAGTTCATTTGGTATTATTGTCTATGTGCTCAAAAGAAAATGAATGGTGCTCTTATTACATGGTCTATTTTCACTAATGAGTTATTGGATCATTATAATAATAATTTACCTAAAAACTACTTCCACCAATTAGCCAAACTATGATAAATGAGAATTGTAAAGCATTGTATTCATCAATTTTAGAATCTACCCTTATGGGTGGAAGACATCACTAAGAAAACTTTGACCAATCTATTTTTGGGTGGTCTCAAAGATATCATCCAATTGGAGGTTCAAATGTTTAACCTAGCATCTATATTAGAAGCTATCCCATAGGCATGCATGATAGAGGAAAAAGAGATGGTCAAATGGAAAACCTTCACTACTAGTTATGATCCCACCTTTTCAACACCATCATATCCTCAACCTAGTAGATTGACACTCTGATAAATTGAGGAGAAGTGAGCCAAAGGGTTTTGTTATGGTTGTGATATCAAATTGAGCAAATACCATCATTGTGTTGAAAAAAATATATTTTACATCGAAGGTGCCAATGAGGATGATAATGATGAGGAGGCACTTGGTTAAGATGAAGAAGGTCTTGAGAAGGAATCTAAAGACTCTTTGCCTACTATTTCCTATCATCCCCTTTCAGGTATTACTACTCTCCAAACTCTTAAGTTGGTGGGTTTCCTAAAAAAATATAAGGTCACTATTATGATTGATTTTGGGACCACATACAACTTCATCAGTAATAAGTTAGCTGCTCACTTGAACTATTTCATTTATCCCACTCTAAAATTTTAGGTCATGATTGAATATGGTGGTATTAGTAGTTGCTCAAGAAAATTCCATAGTATTAATCTAGTCATGGGAGACTACTAGTTGGATTATCTTATGTTTGTTATTCCCATGGGGGGAGCTGACATTGTTTTGGGAGTATAGTGGCTCACTACTTTGGGCACTATTGACATGATTTTCTAGTAATTATTCATGCATTCTCAATCTAAGGGAAGGACATTTGAGCTAAGGGGATTAAGGGATAAATCTCCATAACTTGTTATCTCCCATAAAATGACATATATTCTCTAAAAGGGTGCTAAAGGATTTATAACTCATTTATTTTCCATGGAAGTTCATCCAACATAACCATCTACACCTCCTAATCTGCAACAAGTGATTGATGCCCATTCGATTATTTTTAGTGACATGCCAAAAGTACTTCCACCTAGCCACATGTATGATCATGATATAAAACTTATTCTTGGTAGTACACCATGTAACATCAGGCCATATAGGTATCCCTATGCCCATAAAAGTGATTGAAAAGATGGTACAAGAAATGTTGGATGTAGGAATCCTTTTCCATATCCCAAGTAAGTATTCTTCACCAGTTGTCATGGTGTGAAAGAAAAATGACACTTGGAGGATGTGCCTTGACTATAGGGAACTCAAAAAGTACACTATAAAAGATAATTTTCCTATTCCTATCATTGATGATTTTCTATATAAATTAAATGGTGTACTTTATTTTACCAAGTTAGATCTACATTCTAGGTATCATCAAATCTAGATCCATGATGAAGACATACCCAAAACTACTTTCAAGACTCATGAGGGCCATTATGAGATTTTGGTTATACCTTTTGGGATAAGAAATGCATAATCTACCTTTTAGAGTTTGATTAATACTTTTTTTAGCCATTTTTGAGGAAATTTGTTATAGTATTTTTTGATGATATCCTCATTTATAGTAAAAATTGAGAAGACCATTTGCACCATGTGAAATAAGTACTCTTAATTTTGGAATAACATTAGTTTTATGCCAAACCTTCCAAATGTACTTTTGGAGCTTGTGAGGTTGATTATTTGGGTCATTTGGTTTCACATGCAAGAGTAAAAGTGGATCCTAACAAAATCCAAGCAATGGTGGACTAGCTAATTCTTAAGACACTCAATCAACTAAGGGGATTTCTAGGGATAACTAGTTACTATCATAGATTTGTCAAAAAATATGGTAGCATTGTATCCCCACTCACATCTTTGTTTAATAAAGACTCCTTTTAGTGGACTGATACAACTACCAAGGCATTTGAACAATTAAAATTGGTAAAGTACACCACTCTAGTGTTTCCTACTCCTAATTTTTCAAAGACTTTTGTTGTTTAATGTGATGCATCTGGGTATGGTATGGGTGTTTTACTCATGCAAGAAGGTAGACCAATTACATTTGAAAGCCATCAACTAAAGGATAAAAATTATTACAAGCCCATTTATGAGAAGGAAATGATGGATATTTTGCATGTAATCAAACAATGGAAGCCTTATTTGATGGGTCATCACTTTAAAGTAAATACTGATCATGACAGTCTTAAATATTTTTTAGAACAAAGGTTATCATCTAAAAAAGAAAAAAAATTAGTAACTAAGATGCTAGGCTATGATTTTTAAATAGTTTACAAGAAAGCCAAGGATAATGTAGTGGCAGATGCACTATCTAAGAAAGATGAATTAGTTGAGGTATTGATATATGTTATGACCATTCTATAGGAAAATTGGATAGAGGAAGCACAATAAGAATGGGACAATGATAGTGATACCCATGATTTGATTCAAAATCTTTAGCAAGGTTTGGGTGGATTTGAAAAATTCACATGGAAGGGTGATGTATTATGGTATAAAGATAGATTATACCTATGTAATAATTCTCTTCTTAAACAAAAACTCATTTAAGAACTTCATGCAACTCCAATTGGGGGTCATTCAAGATTTTTTAAAACCTATCATAGAATTAAGCAAGATTTTTTAGGGAAGGACTCAAGGGGATGTCCAAAAATATGTGGCTGAATGTATGATCTATTAATAAAATAAAGGAGAATCCATCAAAACCCTAGGTCTTTTACAACCTTTATCCATCTCGAGCCAACATTGGGAAGATGTGTCTATGGATTTCATTATAGGGTTACTAAGATCTAATGGTCATAATGTTATCATGGTTGTGGTAGATCATCTCAGTAAGTATCATAATTTTTGTTCTTTATCATAGCCATTTGTTTCTAGTATAATAGCTTTTGTTTTTTTCAATATAGTTCAAAAATTGCATGGTACCCTTAATATCATTGTCAGTGATTGAGACCCCATCTTCACTAGAAATTTTTGGACTAAGTTATTTGTATGTTTGGGCACCTAGCTGGCTCATAGTTAATCATATCATCCTTAATATTATGGTTAGACTAAGTTATTCAATAAATGTATAGAAGGATATCTCCATATTTTTGTATTTGATAAATAGGATAAATGGGTTCATTGGTTTCCACTTGTTGAATGGTGGTATAATACTTCTTTTCATAGTTTTTCCAAAATGTCTCATTTTATATTACTATATGGATACCACCTACTATCCATAACTTCAACCTTGAAGTTCCATCCTCAGGTTCATATAGTTGAATAACATATTCACCATCAATAGCAAGTCCTTGCTAGTTTTCATGAAAATTTAGCCATGGCCCAGAATCACATGAAATGGTAGGTAGATCAATACAAGAGTGAGAGACACTTTGACATTGGTGATGAGTTTTTTGTTCTCTGATAGACATATAAGCAAATGTAATTGAAGCAAAATAAAAAAGATAAAAAGATGTCCCCTAAGTATTATGGGCCTTATCAGATCTTGAAAAAAATTAGTAGTGTGGCCTACAAGTTAGAGTTTCCTTCCTTCACTCGCATACATCCAGTGTTTCATGTATCATGCCTAAAGAAAGTCATTAAACACAAAGTGGTTACCCAAACTGAGTTACCAAAATTATATGAGGAAGGAAGAATTTTTATTTATCTTAAGGTGATCCTTCAAATGCACACTAATCATTTACAGTCTTGAGTGAATAAGGAGTACCTAATCAAATGGAAGAATCTAACCTATGAAGATGATACTTGGGAGGATGAATCCTTTATGCAACAACATATACAGTTATCTCAATGTTGAGGATAATATTGTTTTTAAGGGGAGGGGCATGCTACACCCTTAACCTTTAGCATATCTTGGGATATGTGTGGTTGACTTGTGTCTTACATACCTCTTTTATATTCTTATTATATTTCTCTATGTTCTTATTTAGGATGGCCTATGCAATAACCATGGCTAAGTAGACTATATATAGAAGGTGGTGGTTAATGTTTTATCATCATGTTAAGTATTCTACTCTTAGTGAATTATAGTGGAGGTTGCTCCCTTGAAGTGGATTTTATATATTATCTAGTATTCTACTATGTTGTCAATTGTTTTTATGTGATATCTCATATTTTCTTATCATGTAGAATATAATATCATTTTGTGTGAACATCTAAGTAATTTCATTAGAAATTCCTTTAAAAAACTTTGAGTTCAAATGGGCCTACATAGATGAAAGGGGCATAAAGGTTCCTTAAATTTTTAAGGAATGTTCATAAAGGATAGGAAGCTAATTCGAAAGAAAATTCCCATGGATTGAAGTTGTTTGATTCTAATTTCTATGGCTAAGAGCTTGTTCCCCCACTCTCTCTCCCCTATATGGTATAAGTATGAAATTATGGGGTCCTCTGAACTTTCCAGTGAGCTTAAAGGAGATATGGAATGGTTTTGAGCTCCTATGGAACTAACAAGAACTATTTTCTTTTCCATTAGATATCTCTAACCTCCCTCTACAAAAGCATGCCTCTAACTGAGTTGGGTCATATAGTACAAATCTATACTATTGAAAAAACTCCTAAAAACTATCATTTCCTATAGAAATTATTATTGATTCAGAATTATAACATTGTTATCATGTGTTTTGGAGGGAAAATATGGGAGAATAACACTTTGAACCTAGTGGTATGAACTGAGGGAGTTGAAAAGTCAAAATTTAGCACTTGTGGGCCCCTTTTGGGAGGAATTGGTGTTGACTATGGTGCTAGTGAATATAAATGATACATGAAACCATTTTATGATTTATTTATGAAGATAATGAGGGCCAATAGAGGCATTTGGAGTGGTTTAGTGGTATATCAAGGCCAAATTGCATCTCATTATGATGAAAATCTTTGACTATGCTCAGATATATGGCCTTAAAGGAGAGTATATCAATTAAATCACCATGTTAATGCATATAAAAGACCTTAATGATCAATTAAACTTTAATTAAACCTTAAGACACCTTTTATATTATTTTTTAAAGTTTAGAGAGTAAGCATACCTCTGATGATCAGGTAGAATCAATGTGTCTCTAAGCTTCTACCAAATAGCCTTTTGCATTTGTCTTCACCATTTGATATTTTACATGTTAAGGACCCTTCAAAGTGATTAAGGACCATCTAGCCACATTTTAACATCATGACACTACTTTAATTAGGTTGGAAAGGAGACATGCGAACACATAAGGATTGATAAGGTAGAGATGAAGCATGATAATACTATAAACTATTTGGACAACCTTCACATACTCATGATATGAACACCAACCGTAGTGCTAATAATGGATCATGACTCAAGATATAAGGTTTATTCATTTATATTTATAAGACTAGAAAGTGGAAAAAAATTAGTTTGGGAGAGACTAGTCATTATAGACTATGCATTAGAAGGATTTATTATAGTGTTTTTTTTTGTATGTTTTGATAGACCACTCATTACTTGGTAGAAGTGTATGGGATGTCTCAAAATTCATAGAATAACCTCTTGAAGAAGTGAGATAAGAATATATTGTTATCTCATTCTTAAATTAATAACTCCTTATTTATAAGTTATTAAATATGTTTCATAAAACATAATAGTGTTGTTAAGATGCCATTAATACCATGATAGGTGAAAAAATGATTTTCCTTTGATCTTTTCAAATCTATCTGGTGGATGGTAATAGTTTTTAGGAATATTGATCAATTTTTTATTGAATAACACATTTAGTATATCATGTGGTCAATATCCAAAGCAATACAATTGAAGTGGTTGATTATTAATATAATCATGTGTTATAACTATAGAAAGTATTATATATTTTGATTGTTTCCCTTTGTGTAAAACCTTGACATACTATTTATTTCTTGTAAGAGGTGTTGTATGTGTTATATTAATATATTTCTATTAAATGTCAATATATTCATGTATATAAATGGTTATATAAATTTTCACCAATTAATTTTCTAAAGACAATGTTTTTTAACAAAGAGTTTTAAATGATTTTCAAGTTTGGTAAAGTAAGTTAAATTTTTGTTGAAGATCACCCACGACATGCATAAGAAATATGATCTATTGAATAGGAATGTTAAGGTTTTCAATTAATTCATTTAATGGTTGAATCTTGTGATCATATGTTTCCATTGTAACACTATTTAAAATATGTGAGGGAGGCATAATAATAGGTTCTTTTATGTCATTTTCATTGAAAGATGTATCATATGTTTAGTCTAAATGAACACTATTACATTAAATCTAAAAGAAATATTTTTTCCCATTAATGCCACTATAATTAGTATGAAAATTATGTAAATAGTAATTTCATATGACTTAAATTGACATATAATGAATAATATTATGGAAAATACATTGACTACTTGAATCCTCATTACTTGAAAAATTTAAAATTTCACTTTTTTGTTCACTATTTGTCAAATAACAATAAGGATCATGCATTGTATGAAAGTAATTATTTTCATCACTATGGATATTATAATCATTTCCATTCCAATAAAAGTGAGTGTAATAATTTGATTGATTTTCACATACATCATGTATAATAATTTGACTTGTGTTATCATTTTCATATTTCCATTCTAGAAGGAAAGGGAGACAAGTATTATATGCATTTGTATATGATTGTGTTACTAGAGAGAGAAAGGAATTTTGATTCATTTATTTTATATATAAAGTAGAGTAATCGCATTGAACATTTTTATGATCAAGAAGGTAAATAATGACTTTATTTTTCAATACTTGTATCATTGAGTAAATAAATAGTGCATTCTAATTTTATCTTATGTTCATCATTGAGATCTAGAGAAAGAGGATTAGTTTCATTTTGTGTAGTACTTGCATTTGATAAAAATGGAAAAAACATATTCAAATTTTGTAATGTAGATATGCATTCAAATTTTTTACATGGATATCATGAGAATAATCTATGCATGGAAGAGTCCTATGATCAAATTTTTGAATGATATGCATATTTTTGTTCTCATGCATGTTAATCTTATAACATTGAATGTGACATAATGCACAAGTAAATGGAAAATATAATTTTGGTCTTTTTCAAGAAATATATGTTTAGATGTTAAATCATCTAATAAATCATAATAGGAGAGTTATGCTCTTCACACTCACTCTCTAATCTTAGGTATGTGGAATCACTATCATAATCATAAAATCAATCAAAAGTAGTGATATTAGTATATATATTATAAAAAATAATTGAATTTACATATTTTGGATTATTATTAAATATACTTCATGTTATTTATTTTGGATGTATTTGGGTTTATAACTCATAAAATAAATACCCATAATGAAAAACATACAAATCCCCATCCTTTGGATTTTATATTCAATATAACCGATGATCAATACATTGATTATGAGGATCTCATGGCTAAAACAAAATGTAATAAAAATAATCCTTTTGTAGCAACCCCTTTAGGCTAAAAAAATGTTGAAGATCTATAACTTTCTATGCAAGATTATTTAGGCACTCAGTTTTTACCACTTTCATCTCTAAACTAGAATCAAAATTATTTTATGAAATCACACACATATTTAATCAAGAATTATAAATTGATCCAATTTAATAATGAACTACTAATTTAATCTAAAATTGGAAAAAAATGTTCCTAATTTGGGTAATGGACCATAACATCATAATATTTTTATCAAACATGCCCCAAATAAACTTGATCCTTTATACGTGTTATTATAGGGAAATTAAATGAATGTTTAATTGACAAAAATAACATTGAAAAATGTCATCATTCATCTAATGTTTAATTAATTACATGATTAATTAACCTAAACATTATCTAATGCAAAAATCCATGGATTTCTTGAATGTTGTATTATCTAAAATAAAAAATTATTTTATCTGCCTCATGTTGGTGACATCACATGGGAAATTCTATGGGCAAGGAGAAGAGTGGAAGTAAGATCTTACTCTCTATTAAACCTTATTTCATACTTCTCCCTCTTACACCCTATTAAACACTCTAAAAGAGGTCATGAACAAATATCTTCCACACTCCAAATTTCCTTAAATTGATCGACTTACATTTCCAACCTCCAACATTGATGAGGGTGAGGACTCACTTGTACCCATAAATTTAGAGATCAAGATGGATGGTCCTCACTAATTCAAAAAGTCTATAAATTGAAGGTCCCCCTTGATTATATACAATTTCCTTGAACTTAAGCTTATCATACCAAAATACCTATGGATATTCACAATTTTCATGCCAATTCTCAAGCCAAATCAAATGTATACAAGGGGAGATGCTACCTGCATGTAGATTTAACATCTGTAAAGACTAGTAATTCCATAATATAAGCACATACCTATTTGAAAAGAAAATAAAAGGGATTATTTCAAGGAAGGTATAAAATGTGTATGCCTAATCTTCTATTTTCTTCACTTTTTTTTAGTCTTGATAAAACATAATGGATAGGCTTAGGGTGTTAGTTTCAATCAATTTATTTTGATGTGTATTCACTAATAACCAAAATAAACCTCTTTGGATTCATATCTCAAATAATGGCACCTTGGTGGGACATTTATGTACCCAAAAATATATTTTATACCCTTCTCACTCTTTTAATTGGAATAATTGACTAATTATTAGGCTAATTCACCCCTTTTTCTTTGAAAAATTACAAAAAAATATTTTGAGTCTAAAGGATAGAAATACCCTTGCATTTTAGTAGTTCCATCCATGAAAATGGAGGAAATACTTTGTTTCATATTTTAATATGTTTTTATAGGAAGTTATAATTGGACAAAATGTTTTGGGGAATTGGTATAAATGTCCTTCAAATTGGTCAAAATGCACAAATTGATAAAATGCCCTATGGTATAATTTTTGAAGTTTTCTATTCTGGGTGAAAACATCATTGGAATTGAAAGAAATGTTTTAGAAAGTGGAAATTCCATAATAATTGATAAAACTTACCATAATCTATCTATCTTCTATTTGTTTCACATAAATCAATAGAAGTGTGCTAATAAGTAGAAAACATGACAAAATGATAGAAACATCCTACATTTTGGTAGAAACACACTATCACAAACTTTAGCCTTAAAAAAATATTTTGATAACTTCACCCATCAGCCCAAGACTACACTAAAACCTCCTAACCACTTTATTTTAGTATCTTGGTCAAAGAAGTGGATTTAAAAATCAAAACAAAGAATTGTATTATTTTCATACATTTCAATTTGGGTTTAAAATAATTAAAAATTCCAATTTGGGTTTTAAAAACTTATTCATTTTCATGTAATTTCATTTCACAGACTTATTTAGTTTCTTCTTCACTTATTTAAGTGTTTGTTTGTGTGTTACCTTCACATGTATACTCTCCCCTTGTTTGGATAACCTATAAATATAAAGATAAACATTTTTTTATCCTAAGAGATTTACCAAAGTATGATCTTCCCTTTGTGGTATTCATGTGAATTATAAATGGTGATACCTTCTCATTTTTAATTTTAGGCTATGTGATTTGGGTGTTATTGCCATTTAATAAATCTTTAAGGTATGGTGACTACGATTCATATCCTAAAATTCATACCACCCCCATACATTAGACATGGGTTATGAATTATTTGTAGGTGTCATTGAGGCTTAGTTAAATTCCCCATAAAGGGTTTCATGAAAGTAATGGGTTAACTCCTAATGCTAAGCCCTTAGACATCACCATCTAGGAATATAGGGCCTCTTCAATAAGGGATGAATCTCCCTATGAACAATTTGGTGCCTAGATCTATTTTTATATATATTTTTTACCCATCATGGGACCATATAGTAAGCCAACAAAAACTTTACATTAATACCTATTGGCCACAAAACCTTAACTAATGTAAGGGTGAAAAGGTAATATCCCCCAAATATTACCTATCATGTATGAACTTTGAAAGAGGGTGGTTATTTATAATACATTTAAATAATTTTATTAAAATCAATCCTTAAATTTTTCCTCTCAAGGCAAGTATATTAAAGGCTCAATGATTGTGATGCACTCCTAATTTACCACTAAGACAGGATTATGCATTTGAAATTTGTTTTCTTAGATGTTGTGTCAAAACTTGTTGTATGTCCAAAACCAAGTCAAAAAACAAAATTCCTATACATATTCCTTGCACACTTATGTAATAAGGTGTTAGTTTTCATATATTCCAAGTAAAAAATCACTCCCTTCTACCTATTATGTTGAATTCAAAACTTGAAATTCATACAAACTCCTTCTAAATGCCATGTCAAATTTTATCCAAATATGAACCCCTCTTATCTAAAGCATGCCATAATGTTTTACATTTTGAAATAGTCTTAATTTTGATTAAATTATAATTTATAATTCAAAATTAAAGTCTAAATTCTTGTCTAAACCCTTGTGTTTATGCTGTACATTTTGTTTCAAAACTAATATAAATTCCAATTCTAGTTCTAGTCACAAAGTCAAAGGCCAAAGGTCAATTATTCTAGAGTCAAACAAGGTCAAATCTTTCTTTAAAAAAATCAAAACCTAGTTCAATTAAGGTTAAACATTATCTAAAGTGTAACTTCAATTCAAATTTCACACAACTTCAAATCAAACCAACATTCCAAAGTGAAAATTTTTAAATCCTAATTCAAAGATCAAAATCAAAGCAAACAACTTATGACAAGAATTTCAAATTCAAAATTTACCAAGCAATCAAATTCCTTTGTTTTCACATTCACAATTCAAGTTTCCAAGTTAAGAAATTAAGGTTCAAGTTCAAACTCAAAAACTTTTCAATGTCTAAAAATTAAACATTTGCATCCTTTTTGAGACACAAACACTTTAAAGTTTTTGATATACTTGAACTTATGTTTGAATTTTAAAACAATTTTTATTCACATACCTTTCATAATAGACTAATAACATTGACATGATTTGCTTTAATTAGTCCATTTTCATATTCATCTTGATGAAAGTAAATTATTTTACTTTAAACAAGTCATATTGACTAGCCTATTCTAAAATCCTACTTCATGAAAAACCCCATTCCAAATAAAAATAAATTTCAAGCATCCAAATCGACTCTAAGATGAGGATTATAAATTAAAACATGCCAAAATATACATGAAATGGAGATATTTATAACCCCTGTTTGATGAGGAGGTTATTTACAATCCATATGGGTAAAAGTAATATGTCAATACTAATGATGTAAATCAACAATACCTCCCAAATGTCCCATCTAGGGATAAACATAGACAAAATCAACAATACCTCCCAAACAATCCATCTAGTATAGACTATGGACAAGACTAATTTACACAAAACTTTTTTCTAACAAAGATGAAAACTTTGTGAGATTGTTAGAGCTTTGTGAAAAATTTATAGCTAGATTTATAATGAACTTACTCTATATTTTTTGAGATTTTCAAGAGATGCCCCTATACTAAAATATAATTAGTCAACTTATAGCCAAATTCAGGATCTTATACCATCCTCTAGTCAATCCCTTGTGATATCTATCAAAGGAAAAGGTTAACTCATTTATCCACATTCACAAATACAATTTATCTCATCAAAAATATAGTAGGCTAGTTAAGTCTTGGCTAATTTGGCTAACTCCCTGACTTTTCTTGATATTCATAATCCCCCACTTATAGAATAAAATACACTAATAGAATAATAACTAGATTTACTAGTTCATTATACACCCATTACCAATCTATTATCTACTAATACATTAGTTACATGTATATTTAATAATCCTATTTGTAATAGTGATCCCTTGGCTAAAATTGATCTAAATCCCTCATTTGATTCTTCTAAAAATGTGATTGACAACTCTCAACTAGTACAATTCAATCCAAATCAAGTTTTATCTAGATCACAATGAAACATTCTTATAATTTATTAACAAGTAATTTTTTCCAAAATTCCTAACACTTCACAAAAATAATTTGTAAACACACCTAACCCAAAATAATGAGTTGAAAATAAGAAACCATAAAAAATCCTTTCTTCCAAAATGCAACAAACCCTGAATAAAAATCCATTTCATCAAGTGGTGACCAATCCTCCACTTCAACAAGTGGTGATTAATCCTCCACTTCAACAAGTGGTGATTAATCCTCAACTTCAACAAGTGGTGACTAATTCTCCTCTCCATAAAATGGTGATTAATCTTCCACATCAATAATTGGTGGCCAATCCTCCACTTCAATAAGTATTTCCTCCACCTCAACAAGTGGTGACCAATCCCAAACATGCATTATCTTATCAACAATGTGTTCTTATTAAATAACCACATACCACTTATAGATAATACTATGCTTCTTCAAATGAGAAATATATTATTTTTGGACATCTTCCACCTGACAAAAAACATTTAATTCATAAAATAGATTCACATAAATTAACATGTTTCTTCCATTCCTAATAAATCATGTTCTATTTGTAACAAAACATTCCTCCATTTAGATCATTATTCCCTCCAAATCAGCATCACATTCCCAATCCTCACTAAAATGCCTAATATTAACAAGTGCGTTATCATTAATATAACCCCAATTGAAGAGTGAACACTCTTAATAAAACAACTAATAGGATACCTATTTCCCAATGTCCCATTCCACCACTTTATCAAGGTCAAGGTAACCCAACTTGTTGGGGATCAACCAACAATAGATTACACTTGTGAAAGCAATAAACATGGAATTAAATTAGATTGACAAGTAATTAGAATGAGATAATAGCAAGAACAAGAGATACAAGAAACCACCCTGAAAACTTGTATTAACAAACTCTTTACAAAAGGAATACAATTGAAGAAACTTCTTTCTTCCACACCTCTCCTAGATGTATAGATCTCTCAATAGATCTCTATTCCTCAAGAGCTATCTCTCTCAAGAACAATCAACTCCAACAAGTCTGGATTGATTCAATTCTGTACTGTTCTTCTCATACAATGAATTACCACAATAATTCACAATAACTACAACAACTACAATAAGCTAGGAAGATCTAATTCTACATATAGAATTAGGAGACTTGAGCATGCACTTCCAACAAGCAGTTAAGCCACTTGAACAAGGGCTCTAAAAATAGTATTGCCAATAATAGAGATGCGAGCTTGAGACTACAACTCAAACTCATCATGCAAACACTCACTTCTATCCACGGAAATAGCTTTCTGGACATGTAGGTAACCGACGTCGGTTCCTGCTACTTGTCTGTGACCACCATCAGCAGACCCTCTGCCGACATCAGCATCTTTGCAACTACTCCTGACCGACATCGGTCACTCCTGACCGATGCCAGTGTCTGTGTAGACCTGAATCTGTTAATGTATGCTCCTTGGTGAAGCTTTTAGCTCCACACCCTAACAATCTCCCACTTGGAGATAAACAGCTGCACCAGTACCTGTACAGCAACATCATCTAGCTCCTCCATCTTCAACTCAATCATGAAGACCAATAGAAGTTGAATGAAGATTCAACTTCTCCTTTTTAACTGGCTTGGTTAACATATCAACAGGATTCCTATCTGTATGGATCTTCTCCAGCTTCAACTCACCATCTTCCAATACCTGTCATATGAAGTGATACCTTAGCTGTATGTGCTTTGTTCTTAAATGAAAGGCTGAATTCTTAGCCAAATGGATTGCACTCTGACTATCACTATACAATCTACAACTCTCATGCTCCCGACCAAGCTCATCCATGAACTGTGTCATCCATATCATCTCTTTGCTAGCTTCTGTGGCTGCAATATACTCTGCTTCTGTAGTTGACAAGGCAACAACCTTCTGTAACTTAGTTATCCAGCTAACCACCGTTCCACCTATAGTGAAAACATAACCTGTAGTGCTCCTCCTGCCATCCAAATCACTTGCCATATCTAAATCTACATAGCCATGTAGAGAAGTATCAGAACCTCCATAGCACAAGTGCCTACTGCTGGTTCTTCTCAGATATCTAAGGATCCATTGAACTGCTTTCCAATGTTCCTTACTTGGATTGGCCATATACTTACTTACCACTCCCACTGCTTGGGCAATATCCGGTCTAGTACACACCATTGCATACATCAAAATCCCTACTATGGAAGAATATGGAACCTTACTCATGTACTCTACCTCATCATATGAATTAGGACATTGTTCTTTACTCAACTTAAAATGTCTAGCCAAAGGTGTGCTTACTGGTTTAGCATCCTACATATTGAACTGTTTCAACACCTTGTCCACATAATCTTCTTGAGACAATATCAACCTGCAATTTTTCCTATCTCTCTTAATGCTCATGCCAAGGATTTTCTTTGCTGCTCCCAAATCCTTCATAGCAAGCGTTTGAGCTAATTTCACCTTAAGCTCAGAGATATCCTGCATGTGAGATCCTGCAACCAGCATATCATCTACATACAATAATAAAATAATATATCTATCATTATCAAATCTCTTGAAATACACGTAATGGTTAGATTGACACCTACTATAGCCATGCTCAATCATAAACCTGTCAAATTTTAAGTACCATTGCCTAGGAGCTTGCTTGAGGCCATACAAGCTTTTCTTCAGTCTGCACACAAACTTCTCCTTACCCTTGACCTCAAATCCTTCTAGCTGTTCCATATAAATTTCCTCATCCAAATCTCCATGAAGAAATGTTGTCTTAACATCTAGCTGCTCAAGATGTAAATCCTCAAAAGCAACCAAAGACAATATAACCCTTATAGAAGTCATTTTAACAACAAGAGAAAAAATCTCACCAAAGTCAATACCTGGCTTTTGTGCAAATCCTTTTACTACCAATCTGGCCTTATATCTCATCTGTCCATTCTCACCTTCCTTCAACCTGTAGGTCCATCTATTTTTGAGTGTTCTCTTACCAGCTAGCAATTCAACCAAATCCCATGTTTGGTTCTCTCTTAAGGACTCCAACTCCTCAACCATGCCACGCTCCCACTGACTCTTGGACTCCACCTGTATTGCTTCTTCAAAACTCTCTAGTTCTCCACCATTAGTTAGCAATAAATAAAATAAAGAAGGAGAATATCTAATTGGAGGCTTACTCACCCTTTCTGACCTCCTAATGGGTGTCTGAGACTCGTTCACAACATGCTGTCCACCCAAATTCTCTAACAGTGACCGACCTCGGTCACTTTCAGACTTGTTACTGGCCGACGTTGGTTCTTCCTAACCGACCTCAGTTCCTGTCCTACCGACGTCGGTCTCTATACGACCGATGCCGATTTCTATACTGCCAACGCCGGTTCCTAACCTGTCGACGTCAGTCTCTGTGTTTTCCTACAAGTGATTATTTCTTTTTCTCGTGAGCTCATCTTAGACTTTCACCTCATCCAATTCACCATTGCTCTGCTTAGATTAATTCAGCTTCCTTAGCTGATCACAATACATCACTCTTTCATTGAAAACAACATCACGGCTCCTGATTACCTTGTTAGTTTATAGATTCCACAATCTATAACCAAAATCATCTGAGCCATAGCCAATAAACGTGCACCTCATAGACTTAGCATCAAGTTTCTTTCTATTTTCTTTATCTATGTGCATAAAGGCTTCACAACCAAAAACTTTGAGATATGAGAGATCAACCTTTTTACCTGTCCATGCCTCTTCTGGAATACCACCATCCAGAGCTGTAGAGGGTCCTCTGTTAATCAGGTATATTGTAGTGTCAATAGCTTGTGCCCAAAACTGTAAGGGCAAACCAGCATGCAATCTCATACATCTTGCATGCTCCATTATTGTCCTGTTCATCCTTTTAGCAATTCTATTCTGCTGAGGTGTCTTTGGAACCATCCTTTGCCTATGGATTCCATGCATGTAACAATAATCTCTGAACTTATGACTGCAGAACTCACCACCATTATTTGATCTCAGGCACTTTAATCTTTTACCTATTTCATTCTCAACCATAGCTTTCCAAACCTTAAAAGTCTCAAATACATCAGATTTCTTTCTAATACAATAGATCCATACCTTCCTTGTAGCATCATCTATGAAAGATACATAGTACTGTGATCCTCCAATGGAAGCAACCTGAGCCAGTCCCCACACGTCTGTGTGAACAAGCTCCAACTTGTGCCTCTTCTTAGTAGACCCAATTTTGAGAAAACTAACCCTTTTCTATTTTCCAAATACACAGTGCTCACAAAACTCTAGATCTATGCCTTTTAAATCTGAAAGCATACCTTTAGACTTTATAATTGACATCCCCTTCTCACTCATGTGGCCAAGCCTTGAGTGCCACAATTTAGCATCCACATCTGAAGTAGATAATACAGAAGGAGATTTGTTAATAACACAGTTACACAAATAGAGAGTACCTTCTCTCTTACCTCTGGCAATAACAAGTGCACCCTTGGTCACCTTCCAAGATTCTACTGTGAGAGTTACTGTACAACCCTCATCCCCTAACTTTCCTACAAAAATCAAATTTCTCTTCAAGCTAGGAACATGCATCACATCTCTTAACACCCATGTGTTGTTATTCTGCATCTTCAGCTGCACTTTACCTTTGCCAATTATTTTACAGGGCTCATCATCCCCTAGATACACTATTCCAAAATCTCCATGGATATAGTCACTAAAATATTCCCTGTTAGGGGTAGCATGAAAAGATGCACCAGAATCTGATACCCAAGATTCTATAGTATTATGTAGAGAGAAAATTAAAGCATCTTGTGCAATACCTACAACCTTGGCTTCTTCCTTTCCTTTGTGCTGATTGTCCTCCTTAGGCTTTGACCAACAATCTTTGCTTATGTGCCCCATCTTTCCACAATTCCAGCATTGTGGCCTTCTGCCATTTCTGGATTTAGATCTGCCTTTCCCCTTAGATTTAGATCTTGATCTACCTTTCTTGCTCTTCTCTTTCTGCCTTCCCCTGCTCTCAAAACTTAAAGCATTCCCAGATGCCTCTTCTGTGCTTTTCCTGCGTATTTCCTCATTCAAGATAACACTAACAACATCCTCTACTTTCAAAATATTTGATGCAGATGCAGTATTACTTACTGCCATTACTAAGCCATGCCAGCTTTTAGGCAAAAAACATAATATTAAAAGAGCTTTTATTTCATCATCAAACACTATATTCAGTGAACTTAATTGATTCACAATTCCATTGAAATCATTCAGAGGAGTAGAAACAGATCCACCTTCACTCATATGCAAATTAAATAACTGCTTCATAAGATATACCTTATTAGAAGCTGAGGGTTTTTCATACAAATTTGCTAACATAGTCATTAACTCTACCATAGACTTTGCTTGTGATAAATTAGATATCACAGTGGATGCTAGACTCAGTCTTATAGACCCCAGAGCGTTTCTGTCAAGAACATCCCATTCTTCATCCTCCATGTCCTTGGGCTTCTTTACAACCCCACCTAATGGTAAGTAGAGATCTTTCTGATACAGATAATCCTCTATCTGCATTCTCCAATGTTGGTAATTTTTGCCATTGAACTTTTCCATTCTTAATTTACTTTCATCTGCCATTGCTTCTCCCACTCAAACAAAAATCCCTGCAGAAACTCCTGTGAGAACCTGTAATCAATACACACTACACAGATCTGAACCACCTATTAGTGAACCTAAGCTTTGATACCACTTAATGGATATCAAGCTCTGAACCTACAACCAAGGCTCTGATACCACTTGTTGGGGATCAACCAACAATAGATTACACTTGTGAAAGTAATAAATTTAGAATTAAATCAGATTGACAAGTAATTAGAATGAGATAATAGCAAGAACAAGAGATACAAGAAACCACCTTGAAAACTTGTATTAACAAACTCTTTACAAAAGGAATACAATTGAAGAAACTTCTTTCTGCCACACCTCTCCTAGATGTATAGATCTCTTAATAGATCTCTATTCCTCAAGAGCTATCTCTCTCAAGAACAATCAACTCCAACAAGCCTGGATTGAATCAATTCTGTACTATTCTTCTCATACAATGAATTACCACAATAATTCACAATAACTACAACAACTACAATAAGCTAGGAAGATCTAATTCTACATATAGAATTAGGAGACTTGAGCATGCACTTCTAACAAGCAGTTAAGCCACTTGAACAAGGCCTCTAAAAATAGTATTGCCAATAATAGAGATGCGAGCTTGAGACTACAACTCAAACTCATTATGCAAGCACTCACTTCTGTCCACAGAAATAGCTTTTTGGACATGCAAGTAACCGACGTCGGTTCCTGCTGCTTGTCTGTGACCACCGTCAGCAGACCCTCTGCCGACATCGGCATCTCTACAACTGCTCCTGACCGACATCGGTCACTCCTGACCGATGCCAGTGTCTGTGTAGACCCAAATCTGCTAATGTATGCTCCTTGGTGAAGCTTTTAGCTCCACACCCTAACACAACTTTGAATACCCAATAACATGTACCCACTCCTCAACCTATCCTCACTTTTCAATATTTATGAGAGGTAAAAGATGTATTTTTGGCAATCCAAGAATGGAATCAAGGTAAGAAGTTCAAATTAGATGACATATGATTTTATACATTTGATATGAACTATCTTCAAATTACTTTTCTACATCATTTTGAGATGCATACATTTAAAAATTACAAAGGGAAGGGTGACCCAAAAGAGCACTTCAAAGAGTTCTTCATTACATTCTGAGAGGTGGCATATAGTAGTGTATATTTCCTTTACTTATTTCCTCATAGTTTGGTTGGGCATGATTTGGATTGGTTTATCCATCTACCCAAGAATTCTATTGATAGTCTGATGACTTGTCTAAAAATTTGTGAAACACTTCTCCTATAATGGATAACATCAGGTAACTATGGTTGAATTGTGTCATGAAAAATAACGAGGAGGATAGAGTTTTGATAGTTATTTGAAATAGTGGCATGTGATGGCTAGCCAATTTATACACAACCTCTTAGATAAATAGTTAAAATCAATCTTTACTACTAGCCTATAAATACATATATCCTACAATCTTAAACTTAACTATGAAAACACATTTGAAGAGATTATTGATAAATCCCTCATTGATAAAGGAGTAATTAAAATATATTCTCAAAACTAAACTCAATTTTATGGTTAAAATCAATATCATGTGCAAGATCAATCAAGTAAAACTAAAAACCTAAACTTTTCAATAGTAAAATAATTGTTGTAGGTGATGGGGTAACATAATCTAGATACATGAAAATAGTGTAACATATTATAGGTAAAATAAATAAGGGGGGTGAATCAATGAGCCCAAATAATCTAAATTAAATTTTGATCTTTTCAAATACTTAATTAGGTACCACAAGCATTCATTAAGCATAAACAACATTCATAGTAATGAGGAAGAGAGACAATGCAAGAACAATAATATAACACAAGACATACGTGGGAAACCCTCTTGGGGGATAAAACCCACTGGAACCTATAATTGGACTACTATCCTATAAACACAAGATCTAATTTAGATAAACTATAACTGATCAAGGAACTATAATCCATATTTTATGAGACACCAATCCAATAAGGTGCTACGACACCTATCTAGATGAGCTAGAACAACAACCAGACCTTTTAGAAAGTATTACCTTACAAGGAGGATATAACTAATTTGGATGTTAAGATACCATAACAAAACCTATGAAACATTTATACCTCTAGACTAATTTCAAAAACACCTGATGATGGACCTTAACTTATATATCTTCTTTTCTCAGACTCAAAAAGCAACCACACTAGTCTCCTAATAAAATTATGACCAACAAGTCATATAGACAATCCTCAATCTATTATATTCTTCAACACATCCTCAAGTCACTTTATCCTTATTTTTCTTCCCAACACACACATGTATCTATCAATTTAATCTTTACTCTCCTGCTTACCAATCTAGAACACATCATCTTTGGTTCTACTATTTATAGAGAAATATTCATAAACACCATCTTGGTCGGCCATTAGACATGTCTTAACCCTTAAGACATTTATCATACAAAGATAAGGCTCAATACAATCTACAAAAATTTAACCATAGAATATATGGTTCTTTCTTAAGGAATTACACCTTTTAATAAGGCACTTGTAGCCTTTATAGGTCTCATGTGAACCCATTCACTCCTTTAGTACTCCATTGATCAAAATAAGAACATAAGTAAAATTTTAAATACATTGGTCCATTCCCAATGTCCCTTTATACATTCTCAAATGATCATAGTTAACTTATCTTACATCTACATATGCTCAAATAAACCAAACACAGACCTTATGCACATAGTCACCATGAATGAACACACATTTAACTTCTTAAGCATTGTTCCTTTTCTTGATATATTGATCACACCTTAAAAATCCACATAGAGCATCCTCATGAATTCTATAACAAGATCTAATAGCTAATACACCATGAAACATAAAACATCAACAATATAAGCTTGATTATCCTTCCTGGGTCACTTATAGAATAAGCATGAGTAGATAGTTAACTTCTAGGCTCAAAATATTTGTCTACACACACTTATAGATCTTAAAATTAGGTTCAATGTATGGCCCATGGAATCCTCTACCATTTTTATTTTAACTACATGAGAAAATTCATCTTCTATCAAAATTTAAGTTTAAAAAACTAGACACTAGTATTTCATTTTAAATATTCAAATATTCAAATGCAAAAAATCATAGTTAAACTTCAAACACAATGCTCAAATATTATGAACTCTTAGCTTAGGATCAATATCACACCATCGATTATGTTCAATATTTAATGAATATACCACCAAATCTAAATGCTAAATATTTGTTACTTTGACCTCATATCATTCCATCTCAAAATGCTGACTTAATGCAATTCATCGATCTCTATGGATCAACAAGGTTAATAATGATCAAAGCTCACCATTGATCAAACTGTATGAACATTGACTAGCCATTAGATCCTTATTATGTACCTTTACTTAGATGTTAAACATTGTGTGATTATCCTCATCTCACTACTTCCTAGCTCCATCATGGAAATGCACACCATTGATCTTTCTCAAGATTTAATACTTTCAAACATGCTATGGGAACCTTGTTAATATGCATGAGTATCCATTTCTTAACCTCAATAACTTATTTTGTCCTTACCCATAAGATCTCAAATTTAGACCAGATGATCTCCTCACATAGGAGAATCCAACCATGTGACACACTAATATTGTAACTCTCATGCATGTGAGATATAATTCCATTAAAGTGCCTTCTCATAAACATTGTCATAGAGCCAACCATGTCCAAATATACCTTAGAAGCCAGCTTTGAGCATCCATAACTTTTGTTATGTTATATCACATGAAATCAAATTTAGCAAAAATGATCTATACTCAAAATTGAAGAAATCCATATGATCAAATTATTTTGACAGCTTCACACATGCAAAATATAATAATTTCAAAATTCTCACTTGGATCTTTCTACCTTATTGCAAAATTGGCTATGGAAAAACTTAGTCAATCTGCCTTGAAGCCCAACTTTGCATATTTATATCTTTTGACATGATGCATTGCATAATTTAGAAATTAGCATAAATAAACTAGGTCCAAAACCAAACAAACACATATAACCATTTTGTAATAGAACCTCTACATGTGTGAATGTTGACCTCATCGATATGCTTACTCAGCTCTTTCTGGCCATATTTCAAATTTTACTATGGAAAAATAGTGAATTTTTTACTGAGAAGGTAACTTTACACCCAATTAAATTTTACCACACTTTGATGAATGATTTGAGATATGGTAAATAAAAACTAGGGATTATAGTGATCACAAACATATGACCATATTTTCTTGACTCCTTCTCACATGGAAATGGTGTCATCAACAAATTATGTGTTCATCATTTTTGCCAGTAGACCCAAAGTGTCTATATGAAAACTATGATCAACTACATGAGTTCCACTTATGCACACAAGCTCTCAAAGCATGGATCACCTCTTAGAGGACCCCTTGCACATGTTAAAACCTCCATACTCATCGTTGATCCTCTTAACCTAAGTTAATACTGATGATCAGCCAACCATACATAAAGCACACTAGAACAAGCACATTTGCACACAATGCCATTTTCACATAAAAGTATATTACACACTTTGTCATTATCATATAGACTATCAAGGCACTTCATCTAGTCATCAAGACACCTCTATAAAACCATCATGACATCAACATTATAACTCTCTAATAATCTCCCCCTTTATCATGGATGTCAACACCCATCAATATAGAAATATATAGCTCACCTTATCTCTCTTTAGGGTAATCCTACAACAAGAACTTTATCTCCAACAAGAACTTTTTCCCCCTTTGACACAATGACAAAGTGGGAACACACTAATCTTGAGTGCTTCAAAATACTATCAAAATAGGAAATGACCATCTTAAAAATGTGATACAAACTCCCCCTTACCTTAAGCCTACCTCTTCTTGCCTCGAAAAACATCCTCTAACTCCATGTGAACACTCTCTTCAATAAAGCACTATAAATAATGAATAAAGAACAAATTAAAATACTAAAATCTGATATCAATCAGCAAGAAACATTTAATAGGGACTCCCCCTAATAACTATGAGCAATTGCACTTTTTGAGCATCCTTAAATATCCACACACTATGAAAAACCACCATATAGGCTTACTAGCCTTCTTTCTCAAGACACTTCCATGACCACCAACCCTGCATTTGAAATATACAAAATAGGAAACATGTACTAAACCAACCTGACAATAAACATTTGAGTACACATACCTTGCTCTTTTGGAGAAACTAAGCAAAAAACATTCTTCTTCAAACTAGGCCTATCTAGCCTCCTTGTAGCCCTACCTGAAACTTGCACATCCCATAATTTTTAGTAGAGACATCTTCAAGACCTATAAATCCATATCTAGATCAATCTCATATGTCCCCTCAATCACACCAATTTTCATCATTAAGCTCATCCTCTAGAATATACTTCAAAAACCTACTAGTCAATTAACCCTTCATATTGACAAAAACTTGAAGAACAAGAGAACCACAAACCTAAAAATCTCAATGAAGATTAATTTGACCACCAATTTGGCCCATTAAAACATTGAGTAAGCCTTATATGTCAACTCATAAGTCATGCCATGTTTTGAGTAGAGCTCAAAACCCTAGAAACTTAAAAAATGAAAGTCAACATAGCACTTTGTACTCAACATCCACCATTGAAACTTCTTCTACACTTGGAGACACCCATCACATAATTATGGACCAAAAAAATTACCTTCCATACCTTTGGGAACCCATACATCCTATAACCCATTTTAGGCTTGCTAGCCCAACTGAGAGCACTCAAAAATCCTCAATTAACACATACATATCTTCAAACCTTAAAAACACCTAGATTACACCACTAAGAAATGCATAGACCTTTGTAATCATCAAACACTTCTTGATATTTTCATCAATATCACTAATCCACATGGAACTCTAGACACCTAAAACTAGCCACCGATAATCTTCAACTAGGCTTTTGACTAATTTCTGCCATTGTGCATAATTTGGCTTTAAAACACTAAAATGCATCAAAAGAGTTGAAATTTTTATATTCAAGTTCTGATTTTTTCCAAGGTATCATTAAATGGGGCAATAAAATTTAAAATTAGGTAACTTTGATCTAATCATTTCGAGTCAAAATGACTTTTTTACACTTGGGTGCTCTTGATTGCTCTTTTCTATCAAATTTCTTGTATAAGACACATGCCTTAGTTATTTTACATTGGAAACATCCTAACTAGGATAATTAATCCAACACATCTAAAATCAACTTCCAATTCTAATCCAGTCAAATTTTTAATAATATGACATTTTGACCAATTTGATTAATTTATGCACAAATTGCCAAAGTTTTGCATCAATGTTGACAAATCATATTTTAGGATAATTAAACCAAATCAAGAGCTTAAGTTAATTTTCAATGGATACTTTTGAATATTTATTTTTATAAATTGATATTGAATAACTGCATCATCAAGTGACATCATTTTTAGGAAAGACATCCCTAGGCCATAAATGCATAAAATATCTCATCAAGCCACCCCATGCCTCATTAAGACCCTCCATGCCTCTTTATTGCATATCTATCCAAAATATTTATGAAGGAAATTATTGATTTTTGCATCAAAAATTTAATGGATTCTTAGCCACACATCTTCATCTTGAGATGGATAGTTCAGGTTCATTCTGACCATTTTTCAAAATCTATAAATAAGAGGCCTTGCCTATTAAATTTTAAGATATCTTGGTGCAAATTTATAATGATAAATTGATTCAAAAATCCATTTAAATTAGTGTTATAATACCAAATTATTCAACCAAGCCAAATCCCTAAACCACATAGTCCCAAAAAGAGGTGGAGGATAGCTAAGCTCTATTTTAATAGACCTTTTGAAGCACAAAGCCTAGCAAGTCACTCTACAAACTATTTAGAAGCTCCAAGGAATGTGAAGGAAGTTTTATTTCATTTTCTAGTTATTTATTTCATATGTATGTTTATTATTATCCTCCTCCTTAGTGTCTAGGCCTAGATATGTATGCTTGTTAGTGTGTTTCTTTCAATTTGATTTTATTTTGGAACTAATGCAATATTAACCACCTCTCTTGAGTTAAATTCATAATCTACATAATGGCACATTTTGTGGGACCTAGCCTCAAAACTTTGGTCAAATTTAACCTAAAATTAACATACTAGACATTTCCATGAAGGATCTTAGTGAGTTGAGGCAAACAAGGTAAAAATTTGATCAAAAAATCATTTTTTTAAGCCACAGTTTTGTTCTCAAGACTATGTAAACCAACTCGATTGTGTGACCCAACTCATCAAAATCACCCTAAATCAACCCCAATTTGACCCCAACTCACCTTGATTTGACCCCAACTCAACCCTATCTTGACCCCAACTCGCCTTGGCTCACCCCAACTTGACCCCAACTCACCCTGACTCAACCCCAACTTGCCTTGACTCACCTTGACTCACCCTGACTCACCCTGACTCACCCTGAATTGCCCTAAATCACCCAAAATTTACCATAAATCTCCTTCAATCTACCCCAAATTAATCCTAACTTGACCCCAACTTACCTTGACTTCGCCCCAACTCACCTGTGCAGCCCCACTCGACTGTGTGAAACTTGAGAGCTCATTTTCAAAAGTTTGTTATCTTACTTAGAAATGTGTTTCAAATATAAACAAAGTAATAATATTTTTTTTAAAAATATACCCAAAAGTTCACTAAAAAAATATAAATTAGTATTTTCACACTTCATTTGGATGTCTAAAATCAATTAGAATCCTTCATTTTGGTGTTTAAAGAAAATATTTAGGGTGCTGTAGTGGTTAAGTTTCATGATTTTATTTCAAATTTCACAACTTAAGACCAAGGAGTCAAAATAAAATCACCATACTTTTCATTTAGTATTTAATATTGAACTCATTTTTCAAAGTTTTTATTCAATAGTGTCTTAAATAAAATTTGATTGACAAAAAGAAAGATGTCACATGTATGCTCTCCCATCCGTCCCCTTTATTGCAAAGTGTCTTATTCAAAGGCATGAAAGAGAAGTTTTTAAGTCTCTCCTCAAAGACCAACATGGCTTGAGTAACCTAGATACAACCTGTAAAGGTCTTCCACTTAGTCATTTATTTTATTGCATTTTGGCTTGTGAGGAGGACTTTATTACCTCTCACAAGTTCTATAGAGAAGGTTTAACTTAGGGTTTCATCTCCTAGATTTGACTTCATCACCCCAGCTAGGATCAAATGTTTGAGTGGTTAAACAACCTTTTAGTGTTGTGGATAAGCATTGAGATGTATCTGTACATTGGACATTGCACTACACTAAGTGACGGATGTAATGGTTTCAAAAAAGGGAAATTTTTTTTAAAACAAGCCAAGTACCATAGACACCCAATTAAAGTGTGCTTATTTTGAATCATTTGACATGAAAGTCATTATTCAATTGATCCATATAAAACATTTGAATACCAATTAGTTTATTTAACCCCGCATTACCATGCCTTGTCAGTTTATGATTTAAGATGATTAGTTATTTGTTTTGTCTTAGATTAATTGGTCTTGTTCGAGAGTCAAAACTTGGTGTTAAAAAAATGACATAACTAAACACATTTCCCCCAAATTTCTTTGAACAAATGAGGCATTATGTTGCCCAAGTGAAAATATCTTTTTCCTTATTCAAATTCATCATCATACACTTTGTGTCATATCTTTCAATTTGGCATAGTTATGTTACCCATTTGAGTCTAGAACTTTTGCCATGCTTTGTTTAAGTTCCTCATTGATAGTTTAAATTTGAAATCGGAAGCTTCCAATTTTTAAGGGTTGTTGTATTAAATTGGGTCTGTCACTTTTCACTTGACTTGTTTTAACTTGAGATCACTTTCTAATTTGAATTGAGGGTTGTTTCTAGACTCAACATCAATACCATCATTTGCTAGAACTCAAGTCATCTCATGTGTTCAATAATGCTTTAAGTCCTATACTTTGACTACCCACCCTATTTTTCCATTTATCCATTTGATAGAACACTCATTCCTTAGATATTTTGTTACAACTTTGTGTATGGGTATCATTTGAGTTGATGAGGGTAGTGTTACACTACCAAAATTGTGTTGGAACCATTTTGCCTTAGAGTTTTTGGAACAATCATTTTCCACACCTTCTGAGTAGTTTAGCATTGTTATGTTTCTCAAATTATTTTAAGAATTGTTTCATCAACCTCTTTGCATGGAATCCTAGTCTGTCCAAGTTTCAACAGTTTTGAGTTTCCTTTGAGAATGTTTGTCTAACATAGTTACACCATTTACCTTTGTCTAGCTTATTCATCAAAAGAACCTAGATTTGTGCCATTATTTGGGATAAAATAAACTATCTCTAATTACCTTTTGTTTCATACCTCATACTTATCAATCAAGTTTTTATGACCAAGAGTTAAATTCCTAGTTTTTATTAAAAGTGTTTCAAATCTATTAGATTAAATATCTCATCTTATAAAGTCTAGCTTTTGATGTTATTTGGCCTAAAATCCTATCACACACTTTTTTTAGCCTAGATTTTGACACCGTGTTTGGCCAAAAGACCTAGAAACTTTTTTTCCCTAGATTAGATTGATTTGAAACACTTTGACCTAGAATTTGGCATTTTAATTTATGATCCTTTTACTCAACCTTTTTATGTGAGATGTATAACATTTGACACTTGACAGTAGCTTGTTTTGTCACAAGTCATTACATCAACCTTTTCTAGATATACCTATCCATACTTTTGACTAAGTTAGACATAGTTTGAACATCTTTTTTAGACATCTCATTTTCAAAGTTTGTAAACTCTATTTTATTTTATTTTTTTGAAAAACATTCACTATGAATCCCAACATGTCTTCCTACACTCATAGTGGCCTCATGTACAATCTGGGATTTAGTAATGTGGTTACACAAGAAGAAATGGTTCAATAATCTTATGTAGATAATGTTGCTTATGAGACAGATGGCTATCCCTCTTATAACACTCAAATAGGATCACATACCCAAGACCCATTAGCCCATTATTTATTAAACATGCCTAATTAATCAAAGTAGGATCAAGAACAAATAGAGCAATACCTAACTATGGTATTGACTATTGAAGAACCTTTTACTCAACAACCATACTATGTTACTACAATATTCACATATGATACTTATTTGAGCATGACTTATTGAATAAAAAAGATGAGATTTTGGTTAGATCCATAGAGCTAGGGGCCAAGTTTCTGGAAGACTTCCCCCATGAAAATTTACCAAGTCTTGTAATAATGCCTCATGACATACTATATAATCAATAGGCTTCTTCTATTAATCCTTTAGATCTAGTCCAAACAACATATTAGGACCCTAGTATGATTGTCAAGTGTAAGGACCCTATGGAGTATCACTTTGTATAGATGCAGATAGAATATGAAACCTACTTAAACCTAGCATGAAATTTTAACTAGATGACAATGTCAAATAGGCCTCTCATAGATTTAGTTCCATCAACTAGAGTTTTAATAGAGTTGACTAGTCAAGATAATCAAGGTGTAGACCCATTCATTTATAATACCTTGATCAACAACTTATTTCTTACCCAAACCATAGAAAAGTGTCTTCTACTTATATATAAAATAATGACCAAAATGCAATTGACAATGCACAAGCAACATCTAATCCAAGCCAAAGTGGTGTAAATATGTAGATAATTAATATACTAGAAATTGTACCTTTAGCTAACACCATGAGTGGTTCTAAAAATCAAGGAGTAGGAATTTATACATCCCAACCTCAACCAACTTCTACCTCTAATCTTCGACTAGCTCCTTCTTCAAATTCTCAACCAATAGGATTAGGTAACTATCCAGTGACTAATGCCATGCCTCAACAATAAAATGTGATGAATCCTACTCCTCCCTAGTAGGTATTTAGTACTATTTTACAAAATTAGGCACAATTCAATAACCAATGCAGAAAGGTAAAATATGTTTCCACATCAATAAGGGTCAACCAATGTTCCACCTCACCAAATAGTAGGGAACATACCTTTTTCCTCATAGACCAATGTGCCACTTTAAAGTGGAATGATTTTTAGTCAACATCATACAACTATTGGTTAGTAAATGTTTAATCTCTAACATGTGACCACTTCCCAACTTAGATTCATGTATCAAATATGTTCTAATGTTCCTCAAGTATTGATCAGGTAACCTTTTCCTTTTGTGTAGAATGTGCCACTAGTTCAAGGATAGGGTCTTAGTTCATAAGTACCCCATCAACAATAAGGTTTGATTAGTCAAAAGCATGTCCATATTCAAATTTAATAGGCATATTATAGTTACATCCCTTCATCCCAACATCAAAATCCCCAAAACCAATCATACATATCCAACCCTAACCAAAATATTTTACAACTACAAATACAATTCCAATAATTAAACCCTAATCCATGTGTGTATTCTTGGTACATTTCCAAACCAAACCAAAATACCACAATAAATACCTCTATCATACCCCAGTAAAAGTGCTCCACTTGTGATTTCTCAACCATCTACCTAGGCCAATGTTCCCCCTCCAGCCAATATTCCCATGAATTTCCTATCCCATTAATTACAATAGATGAAGGATGTGATTTATGCCATCCATGCTTGGAAATAGACTAAAAATTTTAAGTTAGATGATAGGTGTTCTTATCTATTCATCATGGAATACTTATAGATATCATTTCCTCTAAGATATGAACTACCAAAATTTGACAAATACAAAGGGAAAGGTGACCCCAAAGCTCATTTGACCAAGTTATTTTTTGCATGATAGCCAATGGCATATAAAGATATATACATTTTATTTTTATTACCAAGAAGTCTAGTAGGACAAACCTTAGAGTGGTTTTTAATGTTTCCCAAGAATTCAATATCCAAATTTGATGATCTTTTAGATAAGTTTATACAACACTTTTCCTATAATATTGAACATGAGATTTATTTGGTTGACTTGATGCAATCCAAGAAAAAGGCTAGTGAGAGTTTTGAAAGTTATCTATAGTGATGGAAAGACCTTGCAAGCTAATTTACCCATAATTTACTAGATAAATAATTAGCCACTATGTTTACAAAAAATTTACATAGTGAGATATCCTATCATCTAGAATTATTATGTGCACATACCTTTAAGGAGATCATTGACAAAGTTTTTTTGATTTATCAAGCCCTTATTAATAAAAGGATCATAAATCTTACCTCATCTAATAATAATCAAGGTATAAATCCATGAAATGGCCAAAACTAACATCCAGTCTATGCACAAGTGTCATAACCAACACAAGACAATAACCAAGATAGACCAAAGCAATTCAACCATAATAAAAATTTTGTTTTAAATGTATTAATTGAGTCAATTCATTCCCAAATGGTGTAAACACCATTTTCTCAACCCACATCACATATACAAATTACTCCTAACCCACAAGTGTTTCAGTTAACACCATAAGCACAACAACCTAGGCCCACACAACAAATGTAGCCACCTTTGCCATTACAAGCTCCTCTTCCAATAAGAATAGTGCTTACTCATCACATTTTTAGTGACCTTAGAAAGCCTATTTAATCTATATTTCACAAGATCATTGCTGATAATTTGATTAGTTAGCCTATACCAAAACATTATCCTTAAGGCAATCCTTATCCTAATTGGTACCATGAAAATGAATTCTATGAATATAATTGGGTCAATGGGCATAATTTATGGTGTATGAAAATTAAACATTTAAATCAAAATATGTTGGAGAATGGGGAGATAAAATTAGATAATCATGCTTCCACTTCTAATCAAACCCTTGGAATCCATCAAAATCCCTTTCCCTAGCATAACAACCAACAAAAACAATAGTAATAACAACAACACCACTGACAAGTACAACAACAAAATCAACAGTATAAAAATTAAAGGTAAAACTAACATATCCAATACCAAAACCAAAAACACCAAAATAATGGATAGAACCAAGGTTAAAATAGTAACAACTAATAGACCTACCATGTACTTGTACATGACTATAATAAAGTTTTAGGCCATATTATAGGAGGTAGCATTAATACCATCTTCATTAATCCTAAACCAAATTCTAATCATACAATACCGTTGCTAACCATACTAAACCAATATAATCACTTTGACAATCCTTCTTTGACCTTGGACCACACACAGGTGAACCAACAAATAGGGATTCCCACTTTTGGAACTTATACCAATAACTCATCCCTACCCTATGACCATGGACAAGTGAACCAACAATCAAGACTTGTCTTATCTACTCCCACACCATCACTATCATTTTTTAGTAATCATGGTCCTATATTTACTCCTAATTATACAATCACAACTTAGAGGTCAAAGATTACCACCCTATGCCCATAACCATCTGCTCCTTTTCCCATTATCTAACCAACCACTCAACCTCAAAATAAGCCATTTAACAATAACCAAGAGAAGAAAATTGACATTGTGGAATAATTACAAAAGACACCTATACAAATCTCTATTTTAGAATTGTTGCATACATCAACAGTCCATGAAAGAATTTTAAATGACTTCTTGATCCAATCCACTATTTCAAGTGACATATCCCTTAATAAATTTGAATCCTTGGTTGGACACCTAGCTTTAACCCAACAAGTCATTCTAAACCAAAGCGATATGTCATCCCTTGGCCCACTACATAATAATTCATTTTACATAGAAGTTTATGTAAAGTAACACAAAGTGAAATGTGTCCTTATAGATAATGGATTAGGTTTAAACATAGTGTCTTTTAATATTATCAAGCTTCTTGGGTATACTATGGTAGATCTTCAAGATAAAATAATAACCATCAAAGTCTATAATAATGAGTAATAAAAATCATAGGGCACCATCTGTTTACCAGTTATCTTTGGGCCCTTGACCCATGATACACTTTTCCACATGCTAGATCTTGATTTGTCATAAAATATGCTTTTAAGAAGACCTTGGTTAGATGAAATTCATGTCATCCCATTGAAATTACACCAATGTATCAAGTTATCCAATTCATGGATGAAAGTTTATATACTAAGATATTTTCATCCATATGAGCACTACAAATACGTAGAGGCTGAGTTCAAGAGTTATAATTATTTCTTCGACATGAATCTAATGGCCAAGGAATATAATGGAAAAGTGATATTCCTTAATCCATTGGAGGATAATTGTATTGATCATAATACCCTTGATTCCCTTTCCCACATACCGCCTCTTGAAGTATCCAATCATTTTACTATCTTGGCTAAAGGCCTAAGGGAGTATGTGACCCATGATACCTTTCATATTTCAAACCTTCCATAGAATCCAAAGTCCTTTGGAAGATCTATAGCTAAGAAGCTTCATCTAAAATGGTAACAAAAGAGCAAAGGTAAAGCACCTATCATGTTTGAACTAACATCTAGCCTAGAACTAGACCTTTTTAAAGGGGATGAATCATGGTTTTACAATGAAAACCAAGTTGATTGTTATGAGAATGAAAAGTATCATATTCCAAATAGGATCATGAAGAATCAAGACTATGAAGGAAGAGACCCCAAACCTAATCAACAAGAAACACTTGAGCCAATTTCCATAACCAAATTCAAAAGACCCTATGGAATTGGATTTAAACCACCTAGGGGTGACTCCATATACCTTACCTATGTTCCATCACCAGTGACTAGTGATGTCAGTAATGAAGTAGAGTCTAATCATAGCCTTTTTGACAACCTAGTTGAGACCCATTTGTTTGGCACCCATTCCATTTGTACCCTTAGCCCAGTCATTCATCACAACTCATTACCATTATATTATCCATAGCTAATAGACTAGGACCAAAAATATTCCAATGTGTTGATTGATGCATTTCAAAATGATGAGGCTTTGTGTGATTTTCTTAGCTTTATAGACCATAAATCAAGATTCTCAATCAAGTTGGATTCTATAGCATATTTTGGAGAGAGAGTGAACACCCTTAAACAAAATAAAATAATTAAAATATTGAGGTCCCAAAGTGAAAACCTCTTTGAGGTACTTTTTAACCAAGGTAAAAGTAAAGAAAAATACCAATCTAGTGGTGAAAACCTATTTTAAGCACCATTAGATGGGGGTGTTCAACCTTATTTAACCATAGCTCAAGAGACCACCAACGATGAGCTTATCTATGAGTCTAAGTTTACTTTTTAATAACAACAAGCTTTTGATTGAATCATTTAGGAGTTTCCAATAGTTTTTGTACATGGTCAAACCTTTCATTGGGGGACTCTGATTCATTATGCCTAGGGGAACTTGAAGAGCTAGTCCTAGCAGAGGACTCTAATGTTGCCAACTAGTTTAAATATTGCCCAGTATCTTTGAAGATGGTTTAACTATTCTATTGGTAGATATGATAGAGGTTGACAGCAGGTTCCCAAAAGACCCAAAGTGAATCAAACTAGGTGATTACCTTATTGAGAAGGAATGTAAAATCCTTATATCCCTTTTGAGGGAATTTGTAGATATATTTTCATGGGCATATTTTGACTTTATAGGTTTGGAACTCACCTTGGTCATGTACCACCTTATGGTCAATCTTGATGCAAAATTGGTAAATCAAAAGTTGCATAAGATACATCCCCACATTGTTATATTCATAAAGAAATAATTGGAAAAAAATTTAGAAGTAGGATTATTTGATCCATTGACGACTCAAAGTGGATATCTAATGTTGTACTAGTTATCAAAAAACTAAAAAGAATTAGAATCAATATTATTTTTCATGATATAAATAAATCTTGCCCAAAAGATGACTTTGTATTTCCAAACATTTACATGATCATTGAATCCACAGTGGGTTATGAAATGCTTTCATTAATGGATGTATTTTCAAGATATAACCAAATTAGAATATCCCTAAAAGACCAACATAAAATAGCATTCACCACTCCATGAGGAACATTATGTTATTAAGTTATGTTGTTTGGTCTTAAGAATGCAAAGGCCACCTAAAAATAGCCATGAACATCATATTTCATGATATGATGTATGATATTATTGAAGACTATGTCGATGACATTCTTGGTAAATTAAAGACTAGCATTGATTGCCTAGTAGTGTTATGTAAAATATTTGAAAGATTACATCAGTATAAATTTAGAATTAATCCTAAGAAATGTGTCTTTGGAGTCACATCAAGAAAATTGTTAGGCCTCATTATGTCTCATTGAGGAATTGAAGTTGATCCAACTAAAGTCTAAGCTATAATAGAGATGAAACCATTGACTGCTTTGAAGCAAATTCATAGTTTACAGGACAAGATCCAGTATATTTGATGCTTCATAACTCAATTAGCTGATAAATACCATCTTTTTACACACCTTGTTAAGAAAGGAGTCATATTTCACTAGGATGATTAATACCAAACAACTTTTTAGTATCTAAAAGACTATCTAGAAAATTTGCCTATTTTGTTGCCACTTATTCTAGGAAAGCCATTGTTATTGTATTTATCAGCTATTGATAATGCCTTAGGGCCACTTTTGGCTCAGCATAATGATAATATAAAAGAGTATGCCATGTACTATTTGAGCTGTGTACTTTTTATTTATGAACATAATTTTATGCCCATAGAAAAATACTATTTAGCCATGGTCTTCATAGCTCAAAAACTACACCATGACAAGTTAAAAAATAAGACCATAGTTATTTCAAAAGTAGATCCTCTCAAATATCTAATATCTAAAATAGCTTTATAAGGTTGTATGGCCAAGTGGATCATGCTTCTAAGTGAGTTTGACATTGAATATATCAATCAAAAAGCCATTAAGGGGTAATTTCTTATAGATCAGCTTGTTGAACCACCCCTTATTGATACAAAGCCACTCACATTCTAATTTCTTGATGAATCCATAATGACCATCATTAACACACCTCTTGAGGAGCAACATTGGAAGTTGTATTTTTATGGATTATTCACATCTTTAGGATCATTTTTCCTTGTATAAAAAACATGTCCAAATATGAAGCACTTATTACAAGGTTTTGTCAAGTGATACAATAGAATGTATCTCATCTCAAGATTTATGGTGATTCATAGTTAATCATCAATCATGTTACAAACCATTTTTAGACTAAATATGACAACTTGATTCCATATAATGCCATGGTCAACACTCTCAAGTGGTAGCTTATCAATATTCAATTTGAGTATATACCAAGGGAAATTAATAGAACCATAGATTCTATGGCCACTATTAGATCTCTGATTCAACAAACCAACATGGATAAAGAATATCATTTCTTAGTCAATAACTTGTTAGGACCAGATCATGAACCTTTAACCATCATGATTATTTATGATATTGTTATTCTTAGTTCTATCTAGTACTTAGACCTTTACAACTACCTCCATGACCAAATTTTACCACCTAACCTATCCCAAAATCAAAACAAATCCTTCATCCACCAAATCAATCATTATACCTTACTTAGATCAACCCTTTACCACTATAGTTTTGATGTAACTCTACTTCATTATTTAACTTTGACAAAATCTATGCTAGATTTATGAGAAGTTCACAAAAGAGTATGTGGATCCCATACTAATGAGGCTATCCTATTCAAAAATCTCTTGCATACTACTTATTATAAGCCTATGATGGATGCATATGTAGCTACATATGTAAACAAGTGTAACAAGTGTCAATGGCATGTCAATCTGATTCATGCCCTAGACAATACCTTGAAACCAATGTTAACACCATGGCCATTTACTAGATGGGGCCTTAACCTCATTTTAAAGATCAATCCCACCTCATCTAATATCCATAAACATATCCTTACTACCATCAAATATTTCACTAAGTGGGTTAAAGCTATGCTCCTCATGTGATTAGAAATTAAATTTTGAAATTCATCTTCAACCATCTCATTTGCTACTACGATATTCCATCTGACATTATATCTAATAATGGAGGATCAGTAAAGAACAATGATGTCAAAAATATATGTGCCAAATATAACAACACACAACATTTTTCTAGATCATATTACCCTCAAGGTAATGGCCAAGCTAAAGAATCAAATAAAACCATTATCAACATTCTCAAAAATATTATCAGTGATGTTGATCATGATTGGCACCTTTAGATATTTTGTGCCCTTTGGGCATACCATACCAATCACTATACACCCATAGGAGCCACTCCATATATACTTATTTATGCTATATAATCCATTATTCCCATTGAGTTTGTGTTTCCATCTCTACACATCTCTTTTAAGCATATCCTAGATGATGATGACTATCAAGTAGCTTGCCTACAATAGTTAAATTTACTTGATAAGAAATGCATCGATGCAGTGAATAATCTCCAAGCCTCTTAGAATCAAATTCAAATCCACTACAATTAGTGCATGAAACATAGATAATTTGAACTTGGTGATCTTGTCCTTAAAGAAAACCGAAACAATACCATAGCTAAAAAGAATCATAAAGGTAAGTTCTAACCCAACTGGGTTGGTGGTTTCATCATTAAAATAAAATTTGGAATAAGAGCATATAGGCTTGCCATACTAGACAACCACAAACTTGATGAGTTGATGAATGTTATCCACCTCAAGTGGTACTATGCTTTAGTGATTCAACATATTATCTATACAGACCATTTCAATTCATATCATTTTATCAATCTTCTTTGTAATAATTCCATTTTATCATCTTATCATCCTACCAACCTATGACTTTTCCTATCATATGTCTATTTTATCTCACCTTCCCAATCAATTGAGTTCATATTTACCTTCTTACCTAGCCCTATGACCTTGGTTCTATTTCATTTGGTTGGATCACTAATTTCAACAAGAGGATTTAGATTCAATTTATATAGTTATTTCACACATTCCAAATAGAGTCAATATTTTAGAGTAGTCAAATAGATGTTTGGTAGTTACATCCTTCATTTCTTGTTTTGTTATATCTCATTGTCTTGATCCTAATCATAACTACCTATGTCAAAATTAGTATCATTGACCTATGGTATTGGATCTTATTTATAACAACCTATGGGAAAACTAATGGAAAAACTTTTTTGTTATGCCTTGACCATACCAACTAGCCACTCTCTATGTCATACTATGCCATCATACCAACTGTTCATATTCTATTTGAACTGACTACACTAATTAGATTTCTCTGCTTTAAGGCAAAACTATAGTGACTTGAGGTCCTAATTTGGGACTATGTAGGTAGTACTCTAATACTTGTTGAGGTTATCTTAGTCACCTTTTCTATCCATACTCTCACTATTTTATGAGTAACTTAAGCCACACTCTCACTATTTTGTGAGCAACCTAAGCCACTCTCTCACCATTTTGAGAGCAACCTAAGTAATTCTTCTACCATTTTGTTAGCTTGAACCATTTAGTGTCTATCATTCTCAATCAAGTTGAGATACTCTTAAATTTCTAAAAACATTTGTAAAATCATTTGACAAAACTAAAAACATTGACCACTTCTTTGACTTAATGATTTTGGAAACCCTTACTAAGTTACAAGAAAATCACTTGTCACTTAATTTACCAATCCTTTTTGGCCTTTTATCCCATGATCTCACCTTTTTGTGAGACCATTACTATTCTTAAATCTCATCCATTATGTTTTTCTTCATCAGTTATCCTTTTCTTTCCATTCCCTAGGATAACTACAGTCAACCTAAAGTTTTTATTGGATATTACATCCATGGAACCATGTAGGTGGCACCCACTTTCCTAGAGCATATGGAGACAACTCATCCACCCCATTCCTTTTATTATATTCCCCCCATCATTTTTTTTTGGATAAGTTTCCACCTATTTTCTAGGGGAAATGTCTATCATGTTGTTTATACTAACATTAGGAATAAATGTTATTTATTTATTTAGTTGTTTGTTTGTTGTTTGTGTGAATGTTTGTTTTATTTTAGTATTGTTGACTTAATTAAGTCTATGTGTGTTCATTGGAGGATTCCTTGCATATTTATACCTAAATCCATCCATATTCATATGTTTACATTGTCATCATTTTTTTAATTATTGGTACATTATTTTCTATTGAGTCTTGGATCTTGAGAATCAGTCCCTATGCATATTTTGGTAGATTTCTTATGGTGTTCTATCATAATGTTTACCATAAAGTGCTATAACAAAAATCAAATTCAATAAGTCGACTAATCAATGGAAGCATCAACATCACCTTAGTACTAAAATCCTAATCATATCCCAAATAGAGTACTTAACCATGAAAAAATTTCAACCTTTGTCAATTTGGATGAGCATCTCCCTACTAGAAAGTTATTCCTATTCATCATTACCCTTTGTGTTAAGTTACCATCATCATCATCATCATCATCATCATCATCATCATCATCATCATCATCCAATCAATCACTTTTTCCATAATCGGGGTCTAATTATTAAAACTGACTATGGGAAAATCATTGTACACCATCCCACCTAAATTTTTTAATGATTATAACTATATTTGGTAAAATCATTATGTTCTCATCAAATTTAATTTCTCTTTTTCCAAATAGAGACATGTTGTTATATTTTTTGTCTATCCTAACTAGGGCAGCTCCATCTTCTCACTGATTATAACTACCTTTGGGTAAATCAATGTGTTATCATACTACATTACCACTATAAGGGTATAATGCTTATAACTACCTTTGGGTAAACCATTGCACACCATCCCACTTGCATTATCAATGATTTTGACTACTTTATAAAACTCATTGTGCTTTCACCCTATCATATTTCTTTCTTTGGTCCCCTCATTTTGCTTTTTTCTTTCCAAGGGACCGTATGCCAACGTAGACATGTCAACCATTCCCTCAAGGGGGCATCATATAATTAATTCATAATTATTGTAGTTATATGAATATATAAAATATTCATTATTTGATAAGACACTACTATGCCTATAGATTGAAATACCTTCCTAAATAGGGGCAAACTATAGACACCTAAAACTGGCCACCAATAACCTTCAACTAGGTTTTTGACCAATTTCTACCAAAGTGCACAATTTGGCTTAAAAACACTAAAATGCATTAAAAGAGTTGAAATTTTTATATTTAATTTCTGATTTTTAATAGTGTATCATTAAATGGGACAATGCAATTTATAAAGAAACTAACTTTGATCAGATCATTTTGAGTCAAAATGACATTTTTGTACCTGGGTGCTTTGGATTGCTCTTTTCTATCAAAATTATTATACGAGACATGTGACTTTGCTATTTTTCATTAGAAACACCCTAAATATGATAATTAATATACCACATCTAACATAAACATCGAATTAAATTTTGAGATAATAATACAACATTTTGACCAATTTGGTTAATTTGTGCACAAACTGCCAAGATTTTGTATCAAATTTGACTAATCATATTTAAGTCTAATTAAACTAAATCAAGATCTTAAGTTAATTTTCCTTGGATCTTTTTGAATATTTATTTTTAGAAATTTATATTGAATAACTACATCATCAAGTTAAATCATTTCTTAGAAATACATCTCTAGGCCATAAATGAATAAAACATCTCATCAAGCCACTCCATGCCTCATTATGACCCTCCATACCTCCTTATTACCTCTCTATACTAAATATTTATGAAGGAATTTATTTATTTTTGCCTCAAAAATTGAATGGATTCTTATCCAAAAATATTCATCTTGAAATGGATGATTTAGGTTCATTCTAATAATTTTGCAAAATCTATAAATAAGAGGCCTTGCCTATTGAATTTTAAGTTATCTTAGTTCAAATTTATAATGCTATATTGATTACAAAATCCATTTAAATTAGTGTGTAATGACAAATTGATCAACCGATCCAAATCCCCAAACCAAATGGTGCCAAGAGGAGGTGGAAGATAGCAAAGCTCCATTGAAATAGACCTTTTAAAGACAAAGGCAAGCAACCCACTCTAGAAACCATTTGAAATCTCTAAAGAATGTGAAGGAAGTTTTATTTCATGTTTTAATTATTATTTTCATATGTATGTTTCTTATTATTCTCCTCCTCAATTTATAGGCCTAAATATGTTTTCTTGTTAGTGTGTTTCTTTAATTTTGATTTCATTTTAGAACTAATGCAAAACTAACAACCTCTCTTGAGTTAAATTCCTAGTCTACATGAACCACCCAATCTAGCTCTATACTATAACTTCTTCACAAACTAATGAAATAGGCTCATGAACTTATTGCTCCCCCTTAACCAAAGACCTTCTCTGATTGGCATTAACATATTGAGAACATAAAATTATTTCTCCACTGAAAGGAGTCTATTAAGAAGCATAGATAAAAATACCTTCTATACCTTAATGCTCTAAAATAAAAACAAATCCTCATATTCCATCTCCTCCTTAATAATTTGATATTTATAGTTCTTCTTATTCTTCTTCTTCTTCTTTAGCTTAGAAGAAACAACTTCCTCATCCATTAAAACATTCTCATTTTCTTTTATGACTGAATTGACAATACAAGGAGACAACATAGATTTGTTACATACCTTTTCATCTAAAGAATCTTCCTTATATCTTGGAACCTCATCATTACACACAAAAAAATTATTTTATTTACATGGTAGATTATCAAAAAATTATTATGTTCACTTGGATCCATAAATACCTTGGTATTAGTCTCAACTAGTACCTTGGTCTTCTCCTTGAGTTTAGTCTCTTCACTCTCAATATGAGTAGACAATGAGACCTCTTGGGACTCTTCAACTCCTAAAACATTATCCACCATAAAAAAAAAATTACTTGGACCTATATTCTCATCATGAATCACACTTTTCACCTTTGGATTCCATGTGTTAACTTGTCTCCTTTCTTGAACTCTAGGAGCTTGATTAAATCTACCCTATCTTGTAGGCATTTGCTTGTAAAACCTATCAATGTGACCTATCTATTCACAAATGTAGCACACCATATCTCTTATAATAAATATATATATCCTTACCTAATTTAGATAGAAATTTGTACTATGTCTTATATAATGACAAACAAAATAACCTTCCCTTTTTAAATAGGACTCACCTTGTCTAATCTTTTGTGGATAATGACTTTTAAAGTGTCCCATATCAAGATAATTAAATCACTTGATTATATTCAAATATTTTGACTGATTACCCATATCATAGTCCTATGAAAATTCATTTCTAACAGGTCTCTTTCACTCTCTAATGATATGACAAAATTGATCACATGTATACCATTAACCATTGAATCTTCATACCTCATAGAATTTGGCTATCTGATCTAATTTATCTTTAATCTACCATCACCTTTAGTCCTTTTCTAATGATCTATCTTTCAATTATGATTATCATAGTTCATATTAGTATTCATTTTGTCTTGAGTTATAGTCTATTATTCTTGTTCATATCCAAGAGTAGTTCTATCACTAGCATGCTTTTGACCACTTAGAATATTGTCTAGATCACATGAACTCTTTTAAAATCTCAAAAATGTCTTTACCTTACTAGAAGTTTTTTCTATATCAAATCTCAAAGATTAATTTTAATAAACATAACTTGAACATTCATCTTCTTTAGCATTTAGTCTTTTAGATAAAATTTCCAATTGACAAATAAGATGCTTGATCATATCTTCATGCTCCTTGGCATCTTCATTTAATATTGCCTTAAACATACTAAATTACTCATCATAGTCATCAATCTTATATTTCATATTTTTACTGATCTTATTCTCAATCTTTAGTTCTTCAAGATCATTAATCAAAATAGTCTCATAGTCCACATCATCTAAATCATTCCAAGCATACTCCTTTTGATTTTAGCAAATTCCTTCATCAACCATGAATAGGGATTCATATTTAGCAAGACCATCTTCATGATCAAATTCTAAGTCATTGTTTTCACTCTCATTTGATGAGCTACAATATTCTTTGGTGTAAAGACTCTTCTTTTTATTAAAGGATCTCTTCTTGTTGTTATACTTTATGAATCATTTCTTCATGTATGCCTTCTTGTCTGGATCTTGTAATTCATCATTCTCTTCATCAGCTTTCTTCTCACGATTATGAGGGCACTTTTGAGCAAAATGTACTATCTCTCCATATTTAAAACATTTGAAGGGTAATTTACCCTAATAATTCTTTGAGTCAGTGTTAAATTTAATAGTAATTAAAGTAATTAGTTCATCATCATCAATGTTAGATATGCCATCCTCTCTAGATTTCTTACCTTGGAACTTATTCTCATGCTTCATCTCTATCTTGAATGCAACATCCTTCTTTGGTGGTATATCATCATTCTTCCTCATCTCATAGGTAGTAAGGGTTCTATGTAATTAATCCACATTCAATTGAGTAAGGTCATGACTCTCTTTTATAGAAAATACTTTTGAATCAAACTTGTGGGACATAGACCTTAATACCTTTTGAATAATAATAGTCTCTTTAATAATCTTTTTGAGACCTCTAATTATATTCACAATCTTGTCAACTATCTGTAAAAAGGATGCCATAGTATCTTCTTCATTCATCTTGAGACTTTCAAATTGCCTTTTATGAGTCAACAAATTAGCAAACTTAACCTTTGAATCTCCTTGAAAAATAGTCTTCAATTTATCCCATATTTCCTTGGTAGATGTACAATGAATTACTTTGGTGAACTCAAAATCTATAAGACCACAAGTGATGGTATTCATTGCCTTAGATTTGTTCTCAAATAGCTTCTTATCTAAAACACTAGATGGAGAAACAACAAGAGCAACATAACCATATAAAATTGGTTTCCATACATCAAAACCTAGGGACATAATGTAGGTCTTCATCTTAGCACTCCAAAAATCATTATTGGATCCATTGAACATCTAAACTTGCTTAGTAGAGAAACCACCTTGCATATTATTACTAGCCATTGTACCTTAAATCCCCTTCAAGCTATCAAGCCTTTATGAAATACCTCAATATGATACCAATTTTTAGTAGTGCAATCACTTATGAGTGAACCCAAATAATCTAACTTTAATTTTATCTTTTCAAATACTTAATCAACTACCACAAGCATTCATCAAGCATAAACAACATTCATAGTAATGAGCAAGAGAGACAATATAAGAACAATCACATAACACAAGACATACATGGGAAACCCTCTTAGGGAATAAAACCGACTAGAACCTAAAATTGGACTACTATCCTATAAACACAAGATCCAATTTAGACTAGATACAACTGATCAAAGAACTATAATCCCTATTTGATGAGATACCAATCCCACAAGGTGCTACCATACCTATCTAGTTGAGATGCAAAAACAACCATACTTTTTACCAAGTATTACCTTGAAAGGAGGCTAAAACCACCATAGATGTAGAGCTACCATAACAACACATATATAAAACTTCCATCTTTGAATTGATGTCAATAATACCTGATGATGGACCTTCGCTTATCTCTCTTCTCCTTTACTTACACTAAAAAAATAAGCACACTAGTCTCCCAACAAAATTATGACAAAAAAATTCATACAAATATTCCTCAATATGTTGTGTTCTTCAACACATCCTTAGGTTACTCTACCCTTCCATTTCTCCCCAACACACACAAGTCTCTCTCAATTCACTCATTAGTCTCATGCTTACTAGTCTAGAACCCATCATCTTTTGTTCCACTATTTATAGATCAATCTTAATCAACACCATCTTGGTTGGCCATTAGACATGTTTTAACCCTTAATAAATCTATCATATAAATATAAAGCTCAATACAATCTATATAAGTAAGCCATAACATCTATGGGTCACCCTTATGGAACTACACCTTTTAATAAGGCACTTGTATCCCTTATAGGTCTCATGTGAACCCATTCACTACTTTATTACTCCATATAACAAAAAAATAACATAATACAACTATAAAATACATGGTTCCATTCCTAATATCCCCTTCAACATCCTCAAATGATCATAGTCAGATTAACTTACCTCTATGTATCCTCAAACAACTCAAACATAGACCTTATGCACATAGTCACCATGTATGAACACATAATCAACTTCTTAAGCATTGTTTATAATCATCATAGACTCATCAAAAATTCAAAATCCACATAGAGAATTCTCATGAAGTCTATAACAAGCTCAAATAACTAATACATTATGAGACATTGAAACAATAATAATATAAGATCAAATAACCTTCTCAGGTTACTTGTAGAACAAGTGTGAGTACATAGTCAAATTATAGGCTCAATATCTTTCTCTACACACACTTCCAAATATTAAAATTAGGTTCAATACATGTGCTATGGAGTCCCCTACCACTTTTATTTTTTATTCATGATAAAATTTGTCTTCTATCTAAAGTTAAGGTTTGAAAATTAGACACTAGTCTTTCCTTCACAATACTCAAATGCAAATAGTCATAGTTAAGCTTTGAACACAAAAATATAATATTTTGAACTCTCATATTAGGATCAATCTCACACCATCAATCATGTTAAAAATTTAATGCATATACTACCAAATCCAAACATTAAACATCTGTTACTTTGACCTCATCTTATGTAATCTTAAAATGTCAACTTAATGTGTTTCATTGATCTTTACGGATCAACAAGGTTAATAATGATAAAATATCACCATTAATTAAATTTTACAAACATTGGTTATCCATTAGATCCTTATCCTTTACCTTTGCTTAGATGTTAAACATCATGAACCTATCCTCATCTTGTTGTTTCTTAACTCTTTGAAGATAATACACACTTTTGATCTTAATCGAGATTTAAAACTTACAAAAAATAATAAGTATGGGAACCCTATCAATATGCATGAGTAGCCATTTTTGCACCTCAATAACTTATTATATGTTTACCTACAAGATATCAAATTTGGACTAGATGATCTCCTCACATAGGAGAATCCAACCATGTGAACACTGCTCTTAAAACTCTTGAGTGTGTGAGATATAATTCCATTAGATTTCCTTCTCATAAAATTATATCATAGATCCAACCATGTCCAAATCTTCCTAAAAATCCAAATTTGAGCATCCATAACTTTTTCCTCACTATAACGCATGAACTTAAATTTAGTGTATATGATCTATGTTATAAATTAAATAAAACCATATGATCATATTATCTGGAAACCTTCATACATGTAAGATATAACACCTTAAAAATTATCACTTAGCTCTTTCTACCTTATTGAAAAATTGGCTATGTAAAAACACAATCAATTTCTCGAGGAACCCAACTTTACATATGCATATATTTTGATGCACTATATCACATGATCTAAAAACTAGCTCAAATAAAATAGGTATAAAATTAAATAAAACCTTATTATAGTTTTGTCTTGAAACTTATACATGTGTAAATTCTAACCTCATCAACATGCTCACTCATCTCTTTTTTGCCATATTGCAAATTTAGCTATGGAAAATAGTGAATTAAGATTGAGAAGCTGAATTTGTACCCTCATAAATTTTATTGAATTTTGATGTATGAATTGAGATATGGTGAATAATAACTAGGGACTATAGTGATGAAAACCATGTGACCATATCCACTTGACTCCTTGCCACGTGGTAATGGTGATATCAACAAACTACCTACTCATATTTTTTGCCACTGGACCCAAAGTCTATAGATGAAAACTATGATCAACCAAATGAATTCCACTTGAACACATAATCTTTAAAATCATAGATCACATCTTATATAAACCCTTACACATGTTAAAACCTCCATACTTGTCCTATATTCTCTCAATCTATGTCAATATTAAAGATCAATTAGCCATACATAAAGCACACTAGAACAAGCACATTTTTACACATTATCATTGTCACATAAAATCATATTCAAAACTTTACCATTGTCATATAGATTATCAAGGTACTTCATCCACTCCCAAAGACACCTCCATGACACCATCATGACATCAACATGATAACTCTCTAGCACAACCACCACCTACCTAAGGAACTTTAGTTATTTAGATACTTACTTTACAAAGGCCACCTCTAAGAAGAGGTCAATATCAAAATAAAATTTTAAGTGACCTTGGTAAACATATCAAGGTAGTGTTCCAAAATTTCATTATAGATAATATGATTGTTTAGATAGTTTTAAACCATTTCTAGAAGGCCAACCTACACCCAATTGGTATAGGGAGAACAAGCTTTATGATTACCATTGGGTTAAGGTTAATTTCATTCATAGATGTGTGAAACTTAGACACTTCATTCAATATTTGTTAGAAAATGGATAAATATACTTGTGAAACATTATTTAAATGTCTAATCAAAATTTAGGAATTTACCAAAACCCATTTCCATAATATAATTCTAAAAACTAGAATTAGAATTAGTGCCAAACAAATAATTAGAACTATAATTAGATTAATAATAATCAAAATAAAGGTAAAAATTAGTATCAATAAAAAACTAATTATAATCAAGGCTATAACACCCATTCTAACCAAGTCATCTATAGTAATGTCCCACATGACTACAACAATGTTAAAGGTCACAATATAGTAGTCATATAGCCACTATCAAGATTAATTTTAAACCAAAAACCAATAATACCCAAAATTCACCACCTTTAATTTTAAGAGTTACACTACCATATGTTTATAATCCTCCTTTATCTATAAATAACATTAATTCTCATCAAATTCCATGAGTTACCCTTCTAGGTCCTCATCCCCCATCTAATTATAGTAACCTCCCTCCAACTCGAGGTTTCACAATTTCCACTTGATGTTCTAAGGTTATGATCCAAGGTCCTACATCTTCCTCTTAAAATAACTCCATTAAATATTATTTTCCTCAATATACCAAACCAACTACTCCTACTTATGAAAATCTATATGATCTTATGAAACAATTACACAAAATGTTGATGTATATTTCTATCTTAGATCTCTTGTGTATATTTGATGTTCATAATAATATACGATATGATATTTTAAACCAATCCAAGGTCTCTAATTACATTGATCTAGATAAATTACAAGCACTTACAGGTCATTAATCTCTAGTCCAATAGATTACCTTTGATCAAAGTGATATGCCATCCCTTGGTCCTCTCCATAATAATTCACTTTACATAGAAGCAATCATTTCCAGACATAAAATCAAGTGTGTCCTCAAAGATTATGGTTTTGGTTTGAATATTTTATCTTTGAAATTGGTTAATCATTTAGTTTACATTGTAGTATATAGTTAACCAAATACTATTATCATTAATGTATATGATAATAAGGAGAGAGAATCATAGGATACCATTTATTTTCCTATTATTGTTAGGCCTCTAACCCATGATACCCTTTGCCATGTTATCAATCTATAATTTTCATACAACTTACTCCTTAGGTGACCTTGGATATATAAACTATGCATAATAAATTTCACTCTAAATAAATTCATTAAATTTCCCCATTCTATATTGAAGGTCATCATTCCTAGTGATTTGAATTTGTATTAGTACTATAAACATCTTGAAGAGAGTATGAGATCTATAATTTTCAAAATATTTATCCTTTCAACCTCCCAATTCATATTATGTGGATCAAAGTACACTTACCACTAATTTCTCTACACCACCTCCTCAAATATCCTCCCATTTTACTAATATAGATAAAGGCCACATTAAATACTAAATTGGAAATGTTTCTCATATAACCAAATTTCCTAAAATGACTAAATCTTAGGGTAAGTCCAAGATGAATAATGTTATAATAGAGTGGCATAAAAAGGTTGATCCTCAACAAATAATACATATTGATTTTATGAAAACTACTTCACAAGACCAAGAGTATCTTAGAGGTGATGATGATTCATGGTTATATAATGATGACTTTACCACTTGTTACCAAAGCAAAAAGTATCATATTCCAAATAGAATAATGGATAATAAATATAATTAAGGAAAAGGCCTAGGGAAATCCAAAAAGGTTATATTAATCCTATATCTATTACCAAATATAAATGAAATCAATGTATTGGATACAAACCACCTAGGGGTGACCCCTAATATCTCGAGATATATATATATATATATATATATATATATATATATATATATATATATATATATATATATATATATATATATATATATATATATATATATGACTAATAATGAAAATATTGATAGTGAAATAAAAACCTATTATAACATCTATGATGATTTTATTGATACCAACATTTTTAATGCTAATACCATTTATACCATCACGTATGTTACTTCTAATCCCTATCTTTTCTTCCATCATCCCTAATTGATTTACTTGGATCAACAAGATTCAATTATATAATTAGATGATTTCTAGAATGATAAGGAAATTCATGAATTTATAGGCCTTCGAGATGGTGTTCTAATTGGTGATCATATGTAAGGCTTTGCTATTACATTAGACCCTACTTCCTATTTTAGAGAGTAGGTGAAATTCCTTCATAAAAAAGAAAAATTAAAATAAAATTAAAATTAAACATTAACGTACCAAAGTGAAAACCTCTTTGAGGCACTTTCACTAGGAAAATAGTAAATAAAAAGATGAGTCCTATGGAGAAAACCTATTTTTAATGCCATTGAATCAAGAAGTTCACCCTCTTTCAAATGAAGCCCAGGGTACTTCTAGTCCTATAATTTGATTTGGGTTAAGAATAAATTTATAATATTATAAGTTATTTTAATAATTAGTTCAAGACTTCCTATGTACATTTGCTTAGTGGCCTTTGCCAACATTTGGTGTTTTTGATTTTGATTACATGGTTGAGCCAAAATATGGTGAAAAAGATTAATGCACCTCATTGAAAACTATTCTAGAATATGGTGCCACGCTACTTGTAGAATACACCATAGAAGTAAACATTAGAATAATATATGATCCCAAGTGGATCAAACTGTGAGTGTCCCTCACTAAAGAGGAATGTGAAATCCCAACTACCCTCATTTAGGAATTTATTGATATTTTTACTTGGCCTTATTAAAATATACTTGGATTGGATACTTATTTAGTTTTACACTACCTTTTTATAAACTCAGATGCAAATCCAATCCAAAAAAATCTAATAAATATTCATTCTTACATTGTAATACTAGCCAAAAAATAATTGGAAAAATTATTGAGGGCAGGATGTATTTGTCCCATAGAATATTCAAAATGGATATTCAACATTGTGATAGTTAGCAAGAAACCACAATAAATACACATATCCACACATTTTAGAGATATAAATAAATAATTCCCAAAGGATGATTTTCATTTACCAAACATTGATTAGATAGTATATTCCAAATCTAGGTTTGAGATGTTATCTCTTATGAATGGATTCTTAGGGTATAATCAGATAAAAATGAAACCTAAATATCAATACAAAACAATGTTCACCACTCTATGGAGAATGTTCTATCATCAAGTGATTCTATTTGGGCTCAATAACACTAGTGCTACATACCAATATGAAATTAATATCATCTTTCATTACCTAATGCATGATATTGTAGAAGACTATGTGAATGACATTATAGGTAAATCAAAGACTAGGGAAATCCATCAAGAGGTGTTACAGAATATATTTAAAAGACTTCATGAATACAAGGTGAATCTTAATCTTAATTAGAGTGTATTTGGTGTCACTTATAATAAATTAATATGTTTCATTATCTCTCATAGGGGCATTGAATTTGACCCAACCAAGGTTAAGGCCATTTAATAAATGCCTTCTCATTCTAATTTGAAGTAACTATGTAGTTTTTAGGGGAAAATTAAATGTATTTGATTCTTCATTTCATAATTGATAGACATATGCCATCATTTCACCCAAATTTTAAATAAGTGAACCAATTTTTTGTGAAATTTCAATTGTCAATAATCATTTGATCATTTGAATGATTATTGGAATATCCACCTATCTTATTCCCACTAATTCCTGAGAAACCATTACTCCTCTGCATTTCAGCAATAGAAGATGCCTTAGAAGCACTTATTTCCCAACACGATGATAAATGGAATGAAAGAGTAGGATAATATTTAAGTAAAACATAGTTAGACTATGAACATAACTATACATAGTTTTAAAAAACCTATTTATCAATGTTATTCATATTATATAAGTTGTGACACTACATGCTCAACAAAAAAACAACTGTTATTGCCAAATTGGATCAAATCAAGTATCTACTTTCCAATGTAGCTTTGATTGGATGCATAGATACATGGCTCATGATATTGAATAATTTTGAGATTTAATATGTACATCATAAGTTAATTAAGTGTAAATTTCTTATAAAAAAACTTTCCTAAGCACCCTTATCATATACCAAACCTCTCAATTTCAATTTCTCTAATGAGTCAATCTTGACTCTAGATAAAACACCTTTTCAATCTCAATAGGGGAGACTATATTTTTATGTTTCTTACACATCTCATGGATATGAATATGTAATTATATTCATAAAACTATAGGTAGATATTATTTCCAAGGATTGACATATTGGTTTCACTTGTAAGAATAATATGGTAGAATACAAATCACTCATTACAGGGATTTGCCTAGAAGTAAAATAGAATATTAAATATTTTATTATTCATGTAGATTCCTATTTAGTTATTAATTAGGTGATGGATAAATAACAAATAAATGATAATAAGCGTATGTATTCAATGGGAAATGCAACAAATTCTACAAATTAATCCTAACTTGAAGAATATAAATCCTAATTACACTTCCAAAGCGAGATACATTAGATAATTGGGTTCATGACTAATATGGATATATTAGACCTAATAAAGGGATATCTTACCATAATAATATTAATAGGGAGGGGATGGTTCAAAATCCCCTAGACAAGTAAAACTATGCAATAAACTTAACTAGGTCTTATGTTTTCATATTCACTATACTAATAACAAGTAAAGTAAAAAATTCTAATCTAGTGATCACAAGAGGTTGTGGCATAAAGTGGGGTTAGAAATCAATAAAATTCACCATGAATAATAAAATCCTATTTAATCTATGTATACATAAAACAATAATTAATGGAGGGAGAAATATATTCAAAAGCCATTACTTATGTTACTTCTATCTACCAAAGAGAGGAGCAAAGTTAGAGATACTTACTTAGAAGATGAACTTATCAAGACTCAATCTCTCCCTTGGACAAAGTTTCTTTTCAATAGGTTGTCATGGTTTTTAAGGATCACTAAGAAATGCCAAATCATCTAAAACCTCTCCATAAGACAAAATTATTCTCCAAGTAGAAACCCTAAGCTGAAACTCCTCAAGTAAAATGTAAGAAGAGTAGATTATAAATAAGTACAAATGAATAATTAACTCTTTATGTCCATCTAATAATGGTAAAATGGATGTGTTTATATATGTGTATCTAACCCTAAACTATTTTGAAAGTTTTAGATGACAAGGTCAAATTGGTTGACCTAGTATGAAATTAACAAAAAACTAACTAGGTAATTAACTATATCAGCCATGGTTGACCTAGTTATTAGTAATATTTTGTAAATAATAATATTGGGTTTATGTGGCTAACATAGTCATGTAAACTAAAAAAAGGGTTTAGGTTAGGGAAAGGGTTAATGAATATGGTAAATGACTATAGGAGGTGGAAAATAGGAGGAAATTCTTAAGTGAATGTTTTTAAGAGCTGGTTATATTGAAGACAACTAGAAATAAGGGATAACAATACTAAAAAAACCAATGGTCTACCCACCCCTTTATGAGTGCATCCCTTAGGGAATTCACTTAAGGAGATTAAGAGTTGATGGGTTCCTTCAAGATATAAAGCATCAATATTTCATAAAGTTTGAAAATATTATTTGTATACATATTCCCCACTCAAATCTCATCATATGTCACTCAAGTGAAACATGGGATGGTGCTTAGAGAAATAATATATTAACTCACGATGTTGAATATATAAAAAAGTTGTATTATTTTAAATAAAAAATAGTTGAAATTAAATTACTAAAATGAAAATAAATAAAAAGTAAATGTAATGTGTACATTAACTTACCTTTATCATTATATGGTTGTCTACTATGTTTATAGTTTTGATCATGGAGGGTTAAGAGATTGATTTTGATGAACCCAAGGATACAAAACTAATTAGAAAAAAAACATATGAAAATTGAAGATAACTAGTGCTATAAGGATGGGACGTACTTGTAAATTTGTCAAGCTGGGTAGATAAGTGATATGTTAACCAAAGGACCAAGTAAAAATTAAGTGTAAATTAGGTAACTTAAAATCCAAGGCTACTACAAATCAAATAACTCAAATAAGTAAACCTTAAGCAAGAAAGTCAAACTCACCAACTCAAACCAAGGACACATGTCAAAAAATATGGTAATCAAACATTAATGTGAAGGTAGTAATAATCCTTACTTAAATATGGGTAGGGAAAATGGTAAAATAATATTAATGAGTGAGAAGTAACAATCTTTGCTCAATCATCAATGGAAAAAGGTGCATAAAATGGAAAACAACATTGGTGAGTGAGAAGTAAGAATCCAACCTCATTCAATGATGTAAAAAGTACATGAAAGTATAAATGAACTCAAGGGATCACAAAAAGGGGTAGTAAAAATAATGACAAATGTTAAAAATAAATAAATGCATATCTTGAAATGAAGAGCCGTGGTGTAAAAAAAAGTAATCCATAGTTGCTCAAACATGTTTTTTTGCTCTAAGGATAAATAAAACTAAAATAAAGTAGTGATAGCATGTTTTGTAAGGTGTGAAGAAGAAGGTAGTATAGAATAAGGGAAAATAAATTTAGAATAACACATGCCTATCAAAGGGGGAATTGAAATGGGTGGAGGGGAGAATGAAGTAAAAAATAAGGTAGAGGAACTCTTTATAAAAGTCAAGACATTGAAATTATGTTTGTCAAAACAAGAGGACTTTTGACCTTAAGGGATCTAAATAACTTCTCTTAGACACACAAGTCTTAGGTCAACAAATGAAGTATGTATATCATGCCATGAAGGCTATAAGCATGAAAATTAAAATAGACCTACCTTCCCACAATGTGTTCTTCATTTCTTAGGACCCCTTATAGAGCCATTGCTATACTGTGAAGGTTGGATACTTTCATGAGAAAGTAGGTAGCACCATGGATTTCTTTGAGTTCTCCTATTCTAATCTACTGGCCTACCATAGCCCAATTGACATTGTCTCTATTGTGAGGTCAACTTTAAAGTTTGAGCTTCTATTAGAGATAGAAGATGTGATTGTAATCATGTCTTTTGGTGTGATTTTGATTTTTGATATTCATATTTTGAATTTTGTATATAATTGTCTTTTGTTTCAAATGATTTGGACTTTAACTTTATTGATGCCTTTTTCTATTCTTCCTCCATACAGATTTGGAAAACCAAACATGGATGCTAAATATGAATTTAATTTCAATACTCAGGATTTGGTTGCTTAAAATAGATATATTAGAGAGCATGGTGTATAGGAGTCTCATAAATTCAAGTAAAATAAAAGTGTTATCTTGACTTTGACCTTGTTTAATCCAATATGGAGTAAAAGGAAAGGAAATAAAGAGGAATGAGACACAAAACAATTTTAATTAATTAAAATAACAAAAATATGTGATTAAGGTCAAAAAATGAAGGGATAAAATGATAGTAAAGTGTGATTCCTTATCATAATAATGAGGTAAATGGAGGAAAAAATTCTAACATAGATTGTTGTGTAGATTTGATCTTTCAAAAGAAGCAAAATATAAAGATGACAACAAAAATCAAGAACTCATAACCATTACAAAACACATTCTAGATAAGGAGTGAAGAGATGGTGATTTTATGAGGAAGGCCAGGTCCTATCCATGGTCTTGCACTTCAACTCATAAAATAGGGACCCAAGGGGGATAAAAAAGTATGGGAAGAAAAAATGAGATAATAAAAAGATGGTATTTGTGAGGAAGGTGAGGTTGTATCCATGGCCTTACACTATAAATCACAAAGAGAAACCCAAGGAATATCAAAAAGTGTGTAAAAATTATGAAAATAAAGATTATAAAACTATGTTATGAGTAATATTGGGTCCTATCCATGCTTTTACAATGTAACTCATGAAGAAAAGGGGAAACCAAAAGACCAAAAATAAGGAGTAAGGTTTATGAAAAGAGAGAACAAATTTAGAGGGTGAGACCCATGTAAGTATCCTATAAAGAGTGTTAAATAGATGGAATATTAAAAAAATAAAAATAATGGAAGAAAACTATGCTAGCATATATATCAAGGATAAGCATATGAGAGACAAGCTTGTGTCTTAGAAGGTTTTTTGAAGTTGAATTAGTTTGGTATCATGCCATGTAGAATAAGAGTGGTCATTGAAAAATTCCACAAAGGTTAAGTGGATGTAGGGATCAGAATCACAAGATGCTCTAGAGTCTAAAATGATATGTGGGTGAGCATCATAAGCTTCCTAGAAGGATAGAGTAATGTTTGGATGGAAATAACAAGATGCCCCAAACACTAATAATAGGATGAAAATATAAGAAAAGATAAGAAGCAATGAAAAACCCATATATTGTCTAAATGGATTCCAATTATCCAAGAATATTTTCATATGGGATTCATGATGTTTGAGGAAAGAAACAAAATATGGGAAATAGGAAAGAGAAATCAAGGACAAAGAACTAACTCAACTAGATAGAGAACTAAGTTAGCCAAAGAAAAAAGAAAGAGCAGTAATAAGAGTACATAGTCAACTGGGTCGAAAATATACTATTGGATAGAAGGCATAAGAGTACAAAGTTGATTGGGTCAACTATGTACTATTGGAAAGGGGATGAGAAGAGTATAAAGTTGACCAAATAAAATTAGTACTATAAATAAGGTATGAAATTGAGTTAGTCAACTTAGTACTATAAAGAAAGTATAGGGTTGACTAGGTCAATTTAGTAATAAAAAATGGGAAAACATAGTCTGATAAGGATACAAACTCAACTAGGTTGACTTAGTAGTATAACAAGACTGACAAAAAGAATATAGGGTTGACTAGGTCAACTTATTAATATAGTTAGAGGAAAAGATAGTCTGATAAGGATACAAAGTCAACCAAGTCAACTGAGTACTATAATCTAACTAATAAAATATATTTTAGGGTGTTGGAAAAATAATGACTTATAGGGAGGTGAATTAGTCTCTTAAACACTTTTTTACAATTCTTACTTAGCATATATTAACATATAGATCAAACAATGCATAAGTAATCAACCATACAAGCATGAAACAATATTACACAAGATAACCTATCATATATGTGTGAAACCCTCAAGGGGTAAAAACCCCACTGATCCTTTTAAATTACTATATTCCTATAAGTCAAAATATAATAATATAGTGAAGCACCAACTCAACATATGACACCAATTCCAACTATCTAAGCACCAAATTACAAGGAGGTACCAACCCCCTAGATGAATAATCACCAAATCATCCACCCAAAAAATTTAATAACCTCATAACACCTATTTTATCATACAATAGATGATTATCACCTTATTCAGCTCTTCTCTCTTTTCTACCCATCTCAAATTGCTTTATATGCTCGTTCACTCATCTAGGTCTCTTCAAGATAGATTAGGTACTATGACCTTGAAATTCATATATATTTCCCCTGTTAAATCTTCATGATAGTTTATATATACCATTTTTATGGTCTAAAAGACCTTCTTATACTCAATAATGTGTTATGTCATTCACTTACACATCATTTTAATCTAACTCACCAATTAGGCCTATTAGGTCTTGTTCTTATACAATCCTCTAGCTTACACGCCTCTTGGTCATCCATACATAATTTCACACTCTTATTAACATTTAAATAGGTTTTATAACACATTTCATACATGTATCAATCATTACAATGGGTTTTCCACAAATTAAAAGAACAAAGCCTCTTTTAGGTCGTAAGGAGACCTAATTCAATTAGGGCTTCATTAGTACATGTTACCTTATGATTATATTGAAATAATTTACCTTCCTTTTTTAGAAAAAATAATTTAATAAATTGATAAAATATACCCAAATAAACATATTCTAAGTTCAATAACACTTTTTATCACCAAACCTTTCATGAACACTCCTTGTAGCACTGTTCACAATTAGGCATATGAACATACAAAAAGTCTGCCAAACAAAAATGAAACATGCACACAATTTATTCACATAAAAATAAAAATAAAAATAAATCACATTAATATAAACTCCTTGACATTAAAAAAATAACCATTTGATTTATACTTCATAACTTAGCGTAGAAGGACTCAAACACTTCTCTATAAATAGCCCACTCAGAACTACAAGAACACTGCAAAAACCAGTCATGAATAACTTCATCTTAAACACTTGAAATTAAAATTACCATGAACAATAACAATTTAAAAATATCCTTTGAAATCTATATACCACTATAAAAAATAAAAATCATAAGGTCTAATGTCAAATAGTGGTCTTTCAGACCAATCTTTTGACTTCACTACACATAGTCAAATCAAAACCAGACAAGACATTTTGGCTTCAACATTTTAACCACTTTAATTGACTATAAAACATTATGAAAATAATGGATAGGACATAAAATTCATAAAAAAAACCATTCACTCCAATGCATCACTCTTTCATGAAATCATACCAAAAACAAACTTCTCAAACTACCTAGGTTTTTCACTATTCTTCTTCATTAAGCCTGCTAGTGACTGGTCAACCTAGACCAAAAATTTAAAAAACTTAAGCACTAGAAAAAATACATAAAAATCCAAGGACATAAACTATGAGTCTCAATATTCAATCTTCATCAATTTTCAAACTTTGTCCAATATAAACTTTTATAACTACAATAACTTCTTTAGAAATAAGCCTATATTTTAAAATTTTCTCTTTCCTCTCTCTAACCACCATCACCTGGAGGTAATTTAGAGAGTTTACTATAATATCCAAACACTTACTAATAAATAAAAAAACATCTTGAGCACTTTTGAATCACATCTTCAACATTGGGTCAATATTAGGGTTCTAAGTGGGTTTAAGCACACTTCTACTATTAATGATTGTTTGCAAAGAATAGCCCCTAAATCTAAAAACTAATGTTTAGAATTTTGATCTAGGAATTTTTTCCATATACCATTAACAACTTATTTTCCCATTAAAATGTTTGATGAGCTAAATATAAAAATCAAATCCTTCTTAGGTTGAGCATCCATCATTTTATGCACTTGAGAGACCTCAAAGCAATTTTTATTTCCTTAAACTTAAAAATTTGACCTAAAACTTAATGAATAAACCTAGGAAAACCTATCACGCATTTAAAAAAATCACGTGTGCATACTTTCCTTGGAAACTTAGCCTCATTCTTCATTATACCATGTTATCATCACCTTTCTTTCTACACTTGAGACTTCACACTTCATTAGGCCTTGAGATGATGTTCAAACCTATTGTCAAGATCTCAATACTACACTCATGCATACATTATAAAATATACCAATCATATCTTACACTCTCAGAATCATTGCAACATTGATGACTATTCTCTCTCATGTCTACACTCTTCAATGACCTTAGGAACACTTATGACCTCATGACCATGCCAACTGACCTTCAACACTTTACCTTATTACAACACAACACTCACTAGATAACCAATAAAACATCAATGACAATAACAATGATAGTCACATGAGATCAACCTTCATAAGGACCTTTGACATCAATCTTCATAAGAGTACCTCTGGGACAACAAAGACAATCAATGACAACAATAATGATATCAAATAAGAACACTCTTAAAAAAACACTCTCACACCATAATAAAAATCTCTTTTTGATCAACATTTTCTCATACTCAAACACTTCTATACATCCTTCACATTCCTTGATAACATATCATGATATCTCATTAGGTTAGATAGGGTTTGGAAGTAGTCTAGCTGTAGACTTAGTTTGAAGGTCCTACCACTATAGGATCACCTTGATACTCTCATGATTTATCCAATTCTTAACATACATGTTCAATCAACCTCATACAACCTCTAATTCCTCTATGAATTCATATTATCAAGTCGCCATAATCATAACTTCTCATAAGGACTTTACACCATGACTAGTGCCATGTTTAGGATTTTTAAGCACTTGAAACTTGACAACTGACCTTGAAACACTTATTAATGAATTTATACTTTACTTACATGATAATACAATTCCAAATAACCTCTCACAATATTGTACTTATGTCACCAAAATTCACTATGCACACCTTCTCACATGGTCTAGACTAGGCTTCTCAAGACATCTTAGACTCAAGAATTAATATTCAAACATGCTTATCTCAAACAATGTCATACCTATGCACATGCCTCTACACATACATATTCATTCCTACCATGGGTATGCCTATGATATGAATATGATTTTTATGACTAGGCTTCTTAAGAACTTGACACTTAACACACTTACATGTTCCTTCCATACAACCATAATATGTTAGCTTCAAATTCTCTCTTGTCATATGGTTCACCCCAAAAATATTCATGTCATGACTATGCCACACTATGCACATGCATTCATGAAAACTATCATGACCATGCACCTTCACAATAACCATTGACATCAATGAAAACATGAATGCCAAAGCTCAACAATCAATGAAAATTCTCAACAATCTCCCCCTTTATCATTAATTGAAAAAACATTTAGAAAAATATAGCAACCATCTCCTAGATATATCTCTTGCCTTTTCTCACCCTTTCTAATATTTCTCCCCCTTTGAAATTAATGACAAAGGGTCACCTATAACTATTAGAATGACACTTTCTCCCCCTAAAATTATACTACCTCTCAAAGACACTAGATGGCACGTAATATTTTAAAACTATGGCAACCACTCTATTTACAAATAACTCAGAGCTACCAAGTTCCCCTTTAGAACAAACATATATCCTTTAAATGTACTAGGAATTCAAGATCACTTACCTTCCTTGACATGACTTAATAAGATTAAACTCTTGATCACACACTAGGCTACCACACTCTTGATACCAACTACGAAATTAGATACTCCCACTTTATCTTCGTAGATAAACACGAGTCAATAGGACTCATACACTATCCTCATATTACTTCAAGAATCTTGACACCAATACCCCTTCTTAACATAGATCAAGTTTGAATCTTCTCAATATGAAACCTTCTATGATTCTAACCTCATGATTATACTAATTGAATAGTTTCTCTATGAATCTGAATGGAGCCACACCTTTTTTATAGGGCACTAAAACACCATAAACTTAGTGGATTCCCAAATATACAATTGACTCTTCTTAGCCATCTTAAAATCATGATACTAATAGTCTCTCTTTAGAATCTACTTAGGCTTGACTGAATTATTTGAATCATCCACCTTGTGATCTTTCTTCTTCTCTTTATATATTTTTTCAATATATGGATATAACACATGTTCTTGGAGTTACCTTACATCTAATCCTTACTCTACCTTAGTAAATAGTCCATTTTGACTAGTAGACTAATCATGACTCACCTTGACTATCTTTGGTTTCCATACACATGTTTCACCCTCCTCATGTAATCTAGGAGCTCCATATACCTTTTTATGTCTTGAGGGATTTATAACTCTATTAGGATAGAATATTTTAATGTGTCCCACATTATGAGAACTATATCAAATAAAATTACCATTCTTACCTCTTGACTAATCACTCCTTCTCACATGGTCCCATGATAACTCATCCCTTGAGGCCAATCTATAATAACTTTATCTATGACCAAAGATGTGACAATAAAAAAAAACCATTAAAAGAATTGGAATACCTCATTACATTGGGCTACCTGATTTATCTCTTTATATTCACTTTCATGTTGGTTCTCTTAACTTGTTCTAGATTCTCACACTCTTTCTCAAACTTTCTCACCTTATCTATGACTTGATCATGCTCAATATTCAAAGAATATATATCTATATTAAAATGATCATACTCAACTTATTTTGATCTAAACTTTGTATTGACACCTTCTAACTAATTCCTAATATCCTTGATTATATTATCATCCCTTTTAGCTTCTTTGACATAGTCATTATTTAAGGTAAAAATGTATTCCTTAAGATCCTTGACCATAGATCTAAACTCATGTTTCTTCAGATTTTGATACTCCAAATAATCTAGGGCACTTATGAGCTCAAATTCAAGGTCTACTTCATATTCTCCTTCCTCACTATCATAGTATACTTCATCATATATTTTATATTCTTATTTTTCATCACTAGTCATCTTGTGTTTCTTAAGATCACCTTTAAATAGCTAGGCTTGCTTCATAGTTCCATGATATAATACCAATTATTGGAAACACAATTAATGAGAGGGGGGTGAATCAATCTCATAAAAAAATATTACAAATTTTCCTTAGCATATATCAACATATAGATCAATTAATGTATAAGCAATCAACCATGTAAGCATGACACATGATTAAAAAATACAACACATCATATATGTGTGAAATAATCAAGGGGAATAAAACCCATTGATACCTAAAAATGGACTATATTCCTATACATCAAAATATCACAATTTAGTGAAGCACTAACTCCACATAGATCACCAACCCTGACTAGCTAAGAACTAACACAATAAGGCATTAAAAACCACCAACTTGTAAGGAGGATCCAAACCCCTAGATGACTCAGCCCCAATTCAACCACCTAAAACATTTGATGACATCTATAATATCATTTTTCTCATACAACATATGTTGATCACCTTGTTCATCTTTTTTCTCTCTTCGACCCCTCTCAATCTACCTTTTAGGATTCTTCACTCATCTAGGTATCTTCAAGATGGATTAGGTCATATGAAATTTATATTCATATATATTAATCCTATTATAATTTATTATAGTTTTTATACACCCCTCTAATGGTCTACAATACCTCCTACTCAACAATGTGTTATTTCATTCACTTATACATCCTTTTAATCTAACTCACCAATTAGGCCTTTTTATTATACAATAATATAGATCAAACACTCATATTACCATTTAAATAGGTATTATATCATGTTTTATACATGTATAAATCATTAAAATAGGTCATCCACAACTTGAAATTCTAAAACCTCTTTTAGGCCTTAAAGAGACCAAATTTAATTAGTCCTTCATTAGTACATGTTACATTATGTTCTTATTGAAAAAATTTGCCTTAAATAATGAAAAATAATAATTTAATAAATTTATAAATTATACACAAGTAAATTTATTCTAAGGTAGATTAAAAAAATTATCCCTAACCCATTCATGAACACTCCTTATAACACTGTTCACAATTAGGCTTGTGAACCTATAGAAAGTCTTCCAAACAAAATTAAAGCATGTAAATTATTTAGTAAAATAACCATGGAAATAAATAAAATTAAAATAAAATCCATGACCTTAAAAACATCACCATGTTATTTATACTTCACAACTTAGTTCAAAAGGACTCAAACACTTCTTTGCAAATAGCCCACTTAGAACTACTAGACCACTCCAAAAACTAATCATAAACAAATTGATCTTCAAAACTTGAAAGAAAACCTAAAATGACAAATGAAACTTAAAAAATTTATTTTTACATATATATATACCACACTCAAATACAAAAATCATAATTTATAATTTATAATTTTAAATATTGGTCTTGTAAACCAATCTTTTGACCTCACTACACACAGTCAAATCAGAACTAGACAAGCGATTTTGGCTTCAACATTTCAACCACTTTAAGTAACTATAAAAATTTATAAAATAATTTATATTAAATATAGGTCCCAAAAAAAAAACACCATGCACTCTAAATCATAATTATTTCATGAAATCATATACCAAAACCAACTTTTCAAATTGCTTGGGTTTTGCACTGTTCTTATTTATTAGCCCTGTTAGCGACTAGTCAACTTGGAAAAAATTTGGTAGACTTAATAAATATAACCAATCCATTAAAAAAAATCACTTATGAGTCTCAAGCTTCAACCTTCATCAATTTTCAAACATTATCCAATACAACATTTTATAACTATAAAAACTTGTTCAAAAATAAGACTACATCTTCACATTTTACCTCTCCTCTCTCTAACCACCACTAAATAGAGGTAAATAAGAGAGTTAAATACAATATAAAAATAATTACCTAAGAAATCCAAACCATCTTGAGCACTTTTTAATCATATATTCAACATCAGGTTACTATTAGGGTTATACGAGGGTTTAATCACAATTCCACTATTAATGATTATTCATAAAGTATATCCCATAAATCCAAAAAATAATGCCTATAATTTTGATCTAAGACACTTACCCATCTACCAAAAATATCTTAGGTTCCCATAAAAAGTTTTGACAAGCTAAATAGCATAATAAAATCCTTCTCAGGTTGAACATCCTTCATTTTGTGTACTTAAGAGACTTTAAAGCACTTTTATTACCTTAACCTTCAAAATTTGACCTAAAAATTCATTAATACACTTGATAAAACCTATCACACATTTGATAAATCTCATTTATGCATAATTTACTTGGAAACTAAACTCAATGCCTCATTAGGCCATGTTATCACTACCTTAATTTCTACACCTAAGTCTTCACACCTCATTAGGCCTTGAACTATCTTTCAAAACTCTTTTCAAGATCTCAATACTTCACTCATATATACATAAGAACATATACCAATCATAGCTTACACTCTCAAAATCACTATAATATTAATCAATATTATCTCTCATAGCTACACTCTTAAATGACCTCATGAAGACTTGTGACCTCATGACCATTCCAATTGACCATTGACACTTTATCTTATTATAACACAACACTCAATAAAGCACCACTGAGACATCAATGAAAATAACAATGATAGTCAGATGAAATAAACCTTCATAAACAACTTTGACATCAATATTCACAAGAGCACCTCTGAGACAACAAAGATAATCAATGACAACAATAATGATATCAAATAAGAACAGTCTTCATATGAAATTTTCACACCACTATAATAATATATTTATGATCAAAATTATCTCATGCTCATACATTTCCATACATCCTTCACATGCCTTGATCAAAGATCATGATATCTCATTAGGCCAAGTAGGGTTTGGAAGTGTTCTAAATGCAAACTTGGTCTGAAGGTCCTACCCCTGTAGGCTCACCATAAAACTCTCATGAGTGATCCAATGACTCACATACATGTTCAAGTAACCTCATACAACCTCTAATGTCTTTGTGCATTCATATTACCAAGCCAACATCCTCATACCTTCTTATAAGGACTTTACATGCCATGCTAGTGCCATATCTAGGATTTTTAAGCACTTTTAACTTGACAAATAACCTTTAAAAACTTATGAAAGTATCTATAATTTACATAAATGATCATACAATGCCAAAAAAACTCTCATAAGATTATTCTTACTTCACCAAACTTCACTATGCACACCTTATCACATGGTGTATATTAGGCTTCTTAAGACATCATGTACTCAATAATTAGTACTCAAACATGATTACCTAAAACAATGTCATACCTTTTCACATACATCTTCATGCTCACCATGCACATTCCTATGATATGACTATTCTTGTTATGACTAGGTTTATTGAGAACTTGACACATGACACACTTACTTGTTTCTTCCATCTAAGCATAATACATTTGTTACCTTCAAATTCTCTCTGATCGCATGGCTAACCCTGAAACTTTTCATGTCATGATTGTGCCACACTATGAACATGCATTCATGATAACTATCATTACCATGCACCTTCACAAGAAAATTTTACATGAATGTCAAATCTCAATAACCAATCATAATGCTAAACATAGGGTTGAATAGGCTACTTAGTACTATAGACAATGAAAAGGATAGTCTATAAGATATATTATTGAGTAGAATGACAATGTGCTAAAAATAAAGAAATTTTTTATAATGTAATTAAAGCAAGAAATGAAAGCAAATACACAAATAATTGGATCAATGGAAATGATCTAATTAGGGCACATAACACAAAACCTTGCACCAACATTAGTCAATGGAAGTTTATAAAATATAACACACAATGAGTAGAGAGAAAGTAGTCAACTAAAAATTAAATGTTAAATAAGTGGTCATCTTGAGTGTTGTTAGATTATTATAAAGTGTTAATTTAAGTGTGATAGGGAAGTTGGCTGAAAATAGGGAACTAGAAAGTAATCTATGGATGGTTTTAGGATGTTTATGGTGAAAGGGATTTGTGTTGGCAATGGTACTAGCTTGGTATTGGGGCATACACACTCACTTCACAATCCCAAAATGATAAGGTTATGAGGTGTTTTGTCAATATATACCATTAATGACATGTTTATAATTGGCCATAAAACCAGGTTGACTCCTCCTTAATGATAAAAACTAAGTAGGTAGGCCTTAGGAAGATAAATGTAAAATGTATTTTGAGTATTATCAAATTTTTTAGTGTGTGCAAAAAGTTAAAAATAATGAAACTAATCAATAATTTGAAAAACCACCCAATTAGATTATGTGATCTAATCTAAGCATGCAAACAACTAAAAATAAAAGTGTGAATTAATTACTAGCATATAGTTGTTAATTACTAGATTAATAATGGTACAGAGTTATTTTAGATGACACTATATGTAAATAGTACATAACATAGTTAACTAGGTTGCTAATGTTCATGATAAGTAAGAGTCTTTAAGATCTAAGTAAACTAGGCCGATTAGTCTCTTAGACATAAAATAGGCTACATAACTAAGTCAACCAGGTCAACTTAGTTTGTTGTAGGATTTTAGTTTCGAAGGCTAAAAACTTGCACACAATATAATTGTAATGACATACTAAATTGAAAGAGAGAGAAAGAGAGGAAACTCGGTGTGCTAGAAGATGATTAGAATTGAAATTTTTCTATTTTAGTGTCTTTAATGTTGCTTTCAAGTTCTAAAAACTAAGTCAACCTGGTCAACCTAGTTCTATGAAACCTTATTTTTTGAAGCTTGATAAGATGACTAAGTTGACCTGTATGACTTAGTTTATTATTTTGGGTGTTGTTTGGAAGACTAAGTCAACCTATAAAACTTAGTTTGTTTTTCTAGATGTTGACTAGAAGACTAAGTCAACCTTTTTGATTTGGTTTGTTATTTTAGAAATTAATAAGAATAATGTGTTCACCTTTTTTATCAAGTAACCTTTATTTGATCAAGAGCTACATAGAAAGAATATAGTCATATTGATTTGACTATGGTTAAACCTATGTACAAAATTTTGAAATATATTAGCCTGATCAACCTAGTATCTCAAACATATAAAAATAACAAAATTATAGAAATGAAAAGTGTTAAAGAAAAATTTTAAGGTTAAGATTAATGTTAGGTTCACCTAAATGTATGCAATGGGAAATATAGCCGATCTACAAATTAATCCTAGCTTGGAGAAGGTAGATCCTGCTTACACTTTTAATTTGATATACATTAGATAATCAGGGTGATGACCAATATAAATACACTAGACCTATCCAAGGGATATGTTACCATAATAATATCACTAGAGAGGGTTCTAAAGCCTCTAGTCAAGCAAAACTATGTAATAACCCTAACTAGGTCCTATGTTTTCATATTTAGTATACTAATAACAAGTAAAGAAAAAGTCTAATCTAGTGATGGAAAAATTTTGTGGCACAAAATGGGATTAACAAACAATAAAATTAAACATGCATAAGAGAATACTAATTAATCTATGTATAGGTAAAACAATAATACATGGAGAGAGATATGTTATTCAAAATCCATTACTTATGCTACTTATATCTACGAAAAAGAGGAGAAAATTTAGACATACTTACCTAGAAGACAAACCCATCTAGACTCAATCTCTCCCTTGGCCAAAGGTGCTTTGTAATAGGTTTTTGTGGTTTTAAGGATCACTAAGAAAGGCTAAAGCATCCAAGATTTCTACACAAAATAAGATTCTTCTCAAAGTAGAAACCCTAAGATAAGACTCCTTAAGTAGAATGGTAGAAGAGAGTACTACAAAAAACTGCAAATGAATAATTAACTCTTGATGTCTCTATGAGAATGATAAAATAGATGTGTTTATATAGGCATATCTAACCCTAAACCCTTCTAAAAAAATTATTTGATAAGGTCAACCCATTGACCTAGTATTTTAATTGACAATAAACTAATTAGGTAATGAACTATGTAGGTTATGGCTGACTTAGTGCTTAGTAAGCTCTATAAATAATAATATAGGGTCGATGTGTCTGACAATCATGTAGACTTCAAAAAAGGGGTTCAGGTTAGGGAAAGGGACAATGAAGTTGGTAAGTGACTGGAGGAGTGTACAAAATAGGAGAAAGAGCTTAGGGGAATGGAATTTAGGAGACAAGTGTGTAGATATCAAGTGAAAAAAGGGAAAACAATCTTATGAAGTACCAATAGTATACCTACCCCTTTCCTGATGCACCCTTAGGTCATGCACTTAGAGATATTGAGACTTGACAGGCTCTTATAAGATAGAAAGCATCAATAATTAATAAAGTTTGAAAATATTGTGTATATAGCTTTTACTTTATAAAATTATGGTGGATAAATTTAAGAAATACTTTGATCATATCCTTTTTGAGTAGATTCCAAGGGATAGTAGCAGGATAATATATCTAATGGATATAATTAGCTCATTGGTATAGATCAAAGACCATCTATGAGACTACCAATTCCTTATTGACAATATTTTGAAACTATCTTGAAATCAATCACCATTTAAGATGGTATCTAAAATTTTTGTTCCCAACTCACCTTGGTAGCATGCTTTATGTGATCAACTCCATGAACACAATCTTCCTAATAATCTTTCTTATAATTAAAACCATTATATTCAAAATGCTTCAGACTATACATTATTTAATGATACACTCTATTGTAGAGGTTATGATGGAACTTTGATTCATTGTTTAACTTTGGTAAGATCTATATTATAACTTAAATTAAGTATTATAAGATATTTATTCAGCCCACACCACTAAAATGGTCCTTGTCAAGAAAGTCTTAGGTATCAAGTATTATTGGTCCAAAATGAGAGCATATGCATGTGTGTATGTTAATAAGTGCATGACTTGTCAAAAACATGCTAACCTCATTCATGATTCAGTGTAGGAAATTTAGCCAATCACCATTCCTTGGTCATTTTTGACTTGGGGACTTGATCTCCAGGGAATATCAATCCTACGTATTTAGATGGCCACAAACATGTTCTCAATATGGTCAAGTTATTTACTATGTGGGTCAAAATAAATCTTCTCATTTACATAATTGGTAAGATAATTTAAAAATACATTTTAAATTATCTCATATAATACTATGGCATTCCCTCTAATATCATTTCTTATAATGGTAAGTCATACAAATATAAGGAGGTAAAGGAAATATGTTCCTCATACCACGTCAACCAATGGTTCCACTCCTTACTTTTCCCAAGGCAATGTCTAAGCTAAGGCACCTAACAATACCATTGTCAAGATCCTCAAAAATATTATTATTGTCAATGGTCATGATTAACACTTATAATTATTTCCTTCCCTTTGGGCCTATCATACAATCCCTAAATTCCCATAAGAGATACATCGTATTCTATAGTTTATGACATTGAATTTATTCTCCCTATCGAGATTGAGGTGCCTCATTTACACATTTCATTATAAGATATCATCGATGAGGAGTATAAAGTTTCTTGGTTAATATAACTAGAATTACTTGATGAAAAATAGGTAGTTGCCTTAAATAATCTCCAAGCATATCAAAATAGGTTATGTCATAGCTATATCAAGCATATCAAACATAGAGATTTTGACCATGGTGATATTGTGTTGAAAGACAATCATAAAAATACCAATGTAGATCACAAAAATAAGGGAAAGTTTGAGCCTATTGGTGGGGACCATTCATTATTATGACTAACTATGGGTGTAGAGTATATAAGTTGGATACACTAGATGGGAAAAAACTAGATAATCCCCATGAATGTTATGCATCTTAAGCACTTTTATGCTTGATTTTATTGAACATTGTCTATGAGGACCCTTGTTTGGGGGCATGGCCTATCACTTTCTCTTCATTCCTCTTTTAATTAATTCAGCCCCCATTTTCCCCTCATCCTATTACCATCATGATCTTGTTAGTTTATAGGTAAATAGATAAATTCACATGTCAGATTTCAATAGGTGATTAAGATTTGGTCATCATTAGCACATACTTGAAGGTAGTATTTAAACACTTTGGTATGTTTTTCCTATGTAATGGTACCTAAAGTTACATCTTTTATCTTTTTCCTAGTCCATATACCATTATTAAAAATCTACCATGTTCATATCTTAAATTATTATTAATAATTGTTATCTTTAATTGTAAGTTTAACTAAAATGACTTGAGGTCCATTCAAACTATGTAGGCAATGATCAATTTTTAAGGTCATCTTGGCCATCCTATTCAATGCTCTCACTATTTTATGAGCAATGTTAGCCACACTCTCACCATTTTATGATAATTTTAACCCATAATCTTTCTATTTTGTGAGCAATTTCAACCATTCTCTCAACATTTTGTGAGCAATTTCAACCACACTCACCATTTTGGAGCAACCTTATTGTAACAACCCCTCAAGGTTAAAATAGAATTAGGAAAACATTGTATTTTAATTAACTCATTAACAAATATCTTTTCTAAATCCAAGTACTAATAATATTTAACTAAATGCATCATTAAGTAAACTATTATTTTAACCGTTAGGTTAATCACATGATTAATTTAGTTAATGATAATTGTATATGAATACATATTTGATTTTGCAAGTAAAACATATAATAGTAATAAAATACCCAAACCACAATCATCCACTACTAGAGTAAATATCTCAATAGATGCAAGTATAAAAAACCATCTACTATAATTATAAAATTACTATCAAATAGTATAACATTATTACATATTCGAATATTATATTAAAATTAGCACAATGTTACATAAAACATAGAGTCTAAATGAACTTTTTAATATAAAAAAGGATTTATGAGTAAATCCTCTATTAGTTGACTAATGGAGGGGAGGGAAACCATCATCCAAGTGATTTTACACACCAATCATGGAAAATTGAACCCCTACACAATCTTTAAAGTATGGAAAGGCCCTCCCTTCACATATGGGTAAATAATGGTGATGCAGGAATTGAGAATGTTGACTAGGACCCATGTGATGTAAGATAACTATCACATACAACATATCACAAAAAATTATGTTCTGAAGTGATATTTTATAAAACATGCAAACTAAATCAAATAAGTTAATTGATGATGTTTTAACCATAAACATTACTTTGGCCAAAGTTTCAATATAGTCTCTAAATCTCTAAGATCATTAAAATTCACACACACAACTCATTTGGATTTCCTCAACTCTGTATATTAGTGGCAATATGTAAGTACATGAAGTCCATCTCACCTTATTTTTTAGAGTCACTAATACCATATTACTTTGAACATAATAATACTAAATCAAAATATTCAATAAATAGATTTCCATATAATACACCACAACACATGAAACAAATACATCATATAACCCCATATTTTAAATCATATACATTTAAATAGTGTACATCAGCTAACTAATTATAATATAGACTTTTAAATAAATCAACTAATTATTTGTAATCATATATTTTTAACAACTATTTATTCATAACACATGAACAATTAAAATAGACTAAATACTCCTACCATGACATTAATTCACATTTGTATTTTTCTTCATAAAACTAATTAATGATCAATTTCCTTTTAAGTTTCACACATACAAAGTTTGTACCAAGGATATACACTGATACACATAAAAATAACTACATAATGTATCAAAATTATAAATGTATCTCTCAATATTTATCATTACATAACTGTATATACTCAATCATAATAAAAATTTAACATTCACAATTTAAAAATATAGTCTGTATTAAATAAAGCTTCTTAAAAGTGAATATATCTCATTAGTTTACAGTTAATAGGATTAATTTAAAGGATTCTAATAGTTCATGATGTAAAGTACATGAGCCCATGTTCAAATATGTCAAACATATATGTAAGGTCACACACACACACACACACACACACACACACACACACACACACACACACACACACACACACACACACACACACACACACACACACACACACACACACACACACACACACACACACACACACATGCACACATGGTTTGTAGAATTCATCCACTAACCCCTGTTTATATATACATATAAGCATATAAATATTTATGTGATTATAAATATCATTTTAGTCTAACCCAGGTAATAATTTCTAATTAGAGTTTTAACTTTATCAACCAATCATAAAAGTTCATTTATAACCATTGTTATAAATTAGACACCCAATCCTTCCTAAGAATAAAATCATACCTGAATTCAAATACTTATAAACATTGAATTGATTACATGCCTAGGATTTATAATATATTATAACAACTTATCTTATTTGTTGTAACACATCTTTGAAACAAAGAAATCATTAGTATATTAAAAGTAATTCAATAATTTAATATGTTCACATACATCTACAACTCATTAAAATAGACTAAAATTTAAAATAGCACCCAATCCATAATTTATTCAGCATATAAAAGGACTTATCAATAAAAAAGAATCCACATGCATTATTTTACACTTTCCTATGTCAAAAAATAAACCAAAGAAACCCTGCCTTATAATTTATTAACAAAGCTACACAATGCACAACTACATACACCATCTTAGATGTATATGTACTTGGCCATGTAGATGGGCCACACCCGTCCCTAGGGTCATTTACATATACATTTATGTATACAATAATTTTTACAGATATTTGCATAAACCATTTTAAAATTGGAACATATCCATAAAAATAAGCACAACATTTCCTAAAGATACTAGAAATCATTAATCCCAAAAGAGTATACTACTAAACCATCATGATCAAAAGTAAATTTAAACCAAAATAGATTCAAATTATTTTAATAATACATATAAAAAAATATGTGAAGTATGTTTAAATGGTTTTGAAAAAATCAAAGCCATTAACAAACCTACATACAACTATTCATAACCTAGCTTTCAAAATTTCCTTTAAACTAGACATAAAACAAACCTCAATTTTATCTATCTTTTCCTAGAAAATAAAACTACACATCCATTTAAATAAGGGGTAGGGTTATATGTATTTTACCCTATGGATGGGTTGTACCCATCCCTAGTTTCAATTTTATATACCTTCATTGAACAAAATGGAATCATAACAAAACCATGCAGTTTGACCAAGTCTTCCTTGGTTCTCTAAAATCATTACTATGAAATGCCTTGAGTCCAACTTTATTCACTACCATATATTCCAAAGAATATGCCTTTTTTCATAATCACTTGAACATTTTGGTTAAAATATTGCATTTGAATTTTAACAAAACATTAATGACTTTATTTAAAATTATAACCTTTATTAAATCCAACAAGGTCTATAAGTTAGTCCAAAAACTTACATACATACAAGTATACCTTAAATTAATACATCAAAATTTTAATAAGTATTACTTAAAAAATTCCTTCAATTAACACCTATTGTATTCAAACTAGTTAATACTAGTCTCAAGTTTCAGTCAATGCTAAGATAGTGGAATAAGACAACCATACATATCAAACCCAAGAAGGTACCATTCCTTAATTAGTCACCAATATATATAGTTAAAGGAATCATTAATCATTTAACAAGTTTAATAGAGTAAGCATATATCCTATTATTTTATTATTCTGATACAATATAAAAGAATCATAGCCATTTAAAAATCTCATGAATGCAAGTATGATGACTTATGTGTGTGTGTGTGTGTGTGTGTGTAATAATAATAATAATAATAATAATAATAATAATAATAATAATAATAATAATAATAATAATAATAATAATAATAATAATAATAATAATAATAATAATAATAAAGCATTACAAAATAAAGAACAATACAAGGCAAGGAAGCATATTAGTAATATAATACATGCTTCAATCAATGAATATCAGAAAATAAATAAGATGCTAAGCTATGTGGTGTGTGTAGGGGTTTTATCCCCATTATCTCATCCCCCATTCACATCCATCTACTCCATCCTCTCTAATGATACCCTCCCTTAATCATAGTCTAGAAGGTGGACTCCATCTTGCATCCAATTTAATGCAATAAATAGTAGTTAGACCATATCACAAAAAAATCTATAATAAACTATTATAACTAATCAAAATGATTAATCATGATCATAATGTACCATAACAAAATATTATATATATATATAAACAAGTTAATGATCATGATGATAAGTAATATACAATTGTTCACAAATCAACATATTACAAATCCAACTATCTAACATAATAATTTAATAATAATTAACCATAAAATCTAAAAATTAGTATATTAATGAATCTAGAGGAGAATTGGGATGTAACATCCTTCTCCCTGAATCTGGTCATCTCCCCAATGATACTTATTTCAACAAAAGTTATGAAATAAAATAGTATTTAATAGAAAAAACATAATATCCATCAAAATACTAAGAAAACAAATGTAGGAATAATTTATAAAACTCTTCATTGTCTTCCCAAGTGGAACTATCTTCATAATATTAATCCCATTAGACCTTACACTATGAAAATTCTCTATATTTCAAACTAAGTTTATGAGTGTCAACTATTCTGATTGGTTATACCATGACCACCCTCAGATCTATCACCTATAAATCATTCTAGTCTAAAACATGAGAAGGATCAACAACATACTTTATAGGATATGATACATGAAGAAAATTATGCATGAGTGATGAAGTTGGTGTAAAATCCAACCTGTACCCCCCAGTATTGACAACTTATAACACCTCAAAGGGTCCCAAATATCTAGGAAATAATTTGGATAATTTCCCAAAATTAATCAAGATTTTATGTGGTTTACCTATAGAAATAATCTCTCCCATTGAAAACTACCTTGTTATTCTTTTCAGATCAGCATAGCTCTTTTCCCTATCATTGGATTCAGTCAACCTTTGCCCTATCAACTTAAGTTGTTCTTTCATTTCTATAGGCATATATAGATCAAAGATTAGCTTATCTTCTAACTTTTCCTAACTAATTGGTGTTATACACCTTCTTCCATATAATGCCTCAAAAGGACCATTTTTAGAGTTGATTTGTATGAGTTGTTGTAGGAAAAGTCAACCAATGGAAGATATTATTTACATTTGTATTATTATCTATGCAGTACATATTTAGAAGATCTTTTAAAACTTGATTCACCCTTTCTATTTGACCATCTATTTCTAGATGGTACATTGTACTAAAGTTCAACTATGTGCCCAAAGTTGAATTGAGAGTCAAATAGAATCTACAAGTCATTTTTGGGTCCCTATCTAAAATAGTCTTTTCCAAAAAACCATGAAATCTATATGCTTATTTCATGAATCTCTTCACAAACATAGGTGCATCATCTAATGTATTACTAGGAATGAAGTGAACTACCTTGGTGAATTTATTAACAACCACCAAAATCATGTCATGTCATTCTGAGACATCGATAAACCTTGGACAAAGTCCATGTTAATGACTTACCACTTCCATTCTAGTATAATATGTGGGTAAAATAACCCATAAATATGCACATAAATAGCTTTAAATTGATAATATTTTAAACATTGTGAGATAAAGTCTGATGAATCTTTATTAATTCCCTTTTAGAAGTATAATGGCCTTAGCTATTCCAAGAGTTTAGTCACACCTAGATGACTTGATTAAGGATCATTGTGTAATTATTTGAGTATTATACTCCTTAAATCTCTTTGTTTGGTACATAAATCCTTATTTTTATACCTTAGAAAACCATCATTATTGAACTTGAATCCATCATAATTAAGATCCTAAGCATTCTGAGACAAATCCATCTTTCCTTGCTCATAAAATTCATCTCTTGGGGAAAATTTAATTACCTAATCATGAAAGATACTTTTGATGGTAGCCAATGTTGCTATATACCTTATATCACTAAGGGTATCTACAATTCTATTTTCTTTGCCTTTTATGCAGTTAATATCAAAATTATAATCTGATAAGAACTCTAACAATTGCCTCTAAGGTACATTTAGGTTAGGTTGGGTGAAGATATACTTGAACCCCAAGTTGTCAGTCTTGAACTCAAATGATTTTCCTAGTAAATAATTCCTCCAAAAATGTAAGGCATGAACTATTATAAGTAATTCTAGATCATAGAGGGAATTATTTGGCTCATATTATTTCAAAATTTTGGGCTCATAAGCTACAATATAACCTTCTTGCATGAGAGTTATTCCAATACCATATCCTTAAGAGTTAGTAATTACTAAGAATTATCCATTTCTATTAGAAACTCTCAACACTGGTGCTAAGGTAAGCCTTTTTTTTTACTCCTAAAAAGTTTACTCACACTTTTTTGACCACACAAACCTCTAATTTTTCTACTAAAAAGAGGTAATATGATTTTCCATCTTGGAAATTTTGGCACAAATATTTTTTAGTATCCATCTAAACCCATAAAAATCCTAACTTCATGAATATTTTTGCGTGTCTTCTGCTCCATAAAAACTTTTATCTTCGAAGGATTCATAAACATTACTTCTAAGATATAATGTGCCCAAGGTATTGTGCCTTATTTTGAAATAAGTTATACTTTGATAGCTTCCCAAAAATTTTAGGTTTCAACAACTATTTCATAACCAACTTCAAATGTTCTAGATGTTCCTCCTCAAATTGTGAATAGATAAGGATATCATCTAGAAAGACAAACACAACATAATCTAGATCATCTATGAACACACTGTTCATGAGGTTCATGAATACTATAGGTGAAATTATAGGTTTGGTATTATTAACATTAGATGTACCCTCTCTAGCTAGTCTTCAATGTGGCATTCTTATTTTTTATAATAAAATAATAAGAATACATTAGTGGACTCATTAAGTCTAAGATTTTGAGCCTTAGCTCAAATACCACAATGTAACAACCCCTCAAGGTTAAACTAGAATTAGGTAAACTATATTTTTTAATTAACTCATTTAAAATTATCTTTGCTAAATCTAAGTACTAATGATCTTTAACTAAATCCATCATTAATTAAAATACTTTTTTAATTATTAGGTTAATCACAAGATTTATTTATTTAGTGATCACTATAAATGACTACAGATTTGCTTTCACAAGTAAAACATAAAATAATACTATAATACCCAAATTGCAATCAACCATTGCTAGAGTAAATATCTCAGTAGATGAAAGTAACATATACTATAATTATACAATTACCATCAAATAGTACAAATATACATTATTACATATCTAAATATTACATTACAATTAATGCAATGATCAAAATAACATATAAGTATAAATGAACTTGTTAATATCTAAAAGAATTTATGAGTAAAGCCTTTATTAGTTGATTATTGGAGGGGAGGGAGAGTATCAACCCAATGCTTTTACACACCAACCATGGACCATTGATCCCCCACATAATCTTCCAACTAGGGAATGGCCCTCTCTTCATAAATGGGTAGATAATTATGGTACAGGAATTGAGAATGTCAACTAAAACCCATGTACTATAAGATAAATATCACATGCAACATATCATAGAGAAATATGTTATAAATGATTTCATGCAAAACATTCAAACTGAATCAAATAGGTGAATTCAAAATGTTCTAACCATAAACATTACTTTGGCTAATTTTTCAATATAGTTTCCAGATCTCTAAGATCAATCAAATTCACACACATAGCTCATTTGGATTTTCTCAACTTTGTTTATTAGTGGCACTAAGTATCTAAGGTCCATCTCACCTACTTTCTTAGATCCATTAATACTAGATTAATTTGAATATAATAATACTAAATCATAAGATTCAATAAATAGATTTCCATATAAATATGCCACAACACATATCAATAAAAAAAATCATATAATCCCATATTTTTCTATCATATGCATTTAAATAGTGTACATCAACTAAATAATTATAACATAATCTTTTAAACAAATCAGCTAATTTATTCATAATCATAGATTTTTAATTACAACAACTATTTATTCATAACATGTGAACAATTGAAATAGTCTAAATATTACTATCATAACATTAATTAAAAACTATATTTTTCTTCATAAAACTCAGTAATGATCAATTTAATTTTAAGTTTCATACACATAGAAAGTTCATACCAAGTATATATATTGATACACATATAAATATAATTACACAATGTATCAAAAATAGAAATGTATCTCCTAATAATTGGAATTAAATAAACATATATACTTAGTCATAATAACATATTTAACATTAATTGTTTAAACATACATTATATATTAACTAAAGATTCTTAAAAGTGATTGTACCTCATCAATATAAATTTAATAGGTTTAACTTGAAAGCTTCCAATCTATCATCATGTAATGTATAGGTATCCATGTTTATATGTCCAATATATATGTAAGGATATATGTATACCTATATATATGTGCGCGCACACACACACACACACACACACACACACACACACACACACACACACACACACACACACACACACACACACACACACACACATGAGTCTTGTGGAGTTTATCCATTGACCCTTGTCTATATATACATATAAGTGTGTGTGTGTGTGTGTGTGTGTGTGTGTGTGTGTGTGTGTGTGTGTGTGTGTGTGTGTGTGTGTGTGTGTGTGTGTGTGTGTGTGTGTGTGTGTGTGTGTGTGTGATTATAAATATAATTTTAATTAACTAACCTAGATAATAATTTTCAACTAGGGTCTTAACGTTCTCAACCAAGCATAAATGTTCATTTATAACCACTATTATAAATTAGACACCCAATTCTACCTAAGAATAAAATCATACTGGAGTTTAAATATTTATAAATAATAGATTTATTCCATGCTTAGGGTCTATATTAAATTATAAAAAATAGATTATTTACTATAATATTTCTTTGTAATAGGATATATGTAAGTGTATTATAATTAATTCAATAATTTAATATGTTCACATACATATAAAACTCATCATAATAGACTATGATTTAAAATTGCACCTAGTCCATTATTTATTTAACATATACAAAGATTTATTAATAATAAATAATTCATATCCTTCCTTTAAAATTTCCTCTATGCCAATAGGCAAAACAAAGAAACCCTACCTTACAATTTATTCACATAGTGATTTAACTATTTTGGAAATATTGGAGTATTATTTCTAATTTAGTTAAGGGTTTAAGTTGATTACATCAGTAAATAATATTGTAATATTTTAACTACTAATTTGTATAATTTTTTTGTATTTTTAACCCTTCTATAAATATTAATAACTATGAATTAAATAAGACTTAGATAAAAATAAATTGAAATGAATGTTGCAGGGTCTGCTATTAGCTGTGTAGGATTGGGATAGTGTCACAAATCAGGATCTATCTTTCATTTTGTGCAAGGATAGGAGTGCCAAAATAGGATACCTAAGGTTTGATGCTATATTCCTCTTTTGTAGCTGTTATCCCAACTACTCATAGAGACTTTATTTTTATGGGTTTTGTTCATTGTCCCTATGGTGAGCCTACCTATGAAATCTTGACTATTGAAAGTCCACAAAACCCCTTGTAGAGCTGATTTAGTCTTCAAACCCTATATTTCATTATGCTTTGATTCAACTTGAGAAAGAAGGGGGGGTTAGTGTGTGTAAGATGCACTAAATGTCTATCCACACCCCTTATGTGGAAATGTTTTCTACATACCAATACTCTGAAGAGGGACAAGCCATATGTAGTTTTCCCACTTAATATGCCTTGTAAAATAGTGATATGTAGATGTAAAAATGATAAATTGGGCGTGATTAATGTGGCTAGGGTATGATGTGAGTATTTAGATATGTTTGTAGCTGTATTAGATCGATGTATGCAAGGAATAGGAAAATTTGCCTCAATGGTTTTGCTTGTATTCTTGATTGCTTTGTAATATTTTTCAACCCCTTGTAAATTAACTTTAAATGGGATTTTAAAGAGATATATTGGTAATGGGTCAAATGTATTTATGTTAGGCTTACATAATAAAGAATATGAATTGAAAGGAAATGGTCATCTAGGCTTAAAATGTGATTAGACAAGAGCACCAAAAATGGGACACCCTAGGGTCCGATGCTATAGTCCAACCCTAGTGCTCCTATATTACATGATCAAGACTTGGGGGGGGTGGAATTAACATGGGAAATAGATCCTAGCTAATCTAGAATTAGGTCTCAAAAGTTTAAAGATGATTGGTTATAAGCAAAAATATGTCTATAAGGGTCATGAGAACATGCAACAAGGTCCTATGGATTTGGTATCACAAGCCACACTCGAGCTACCAATTTGGAAATTTTATATGACTACATTTACCCCCCTTTATTCTAGTGATATAGCAAAGAAAAATACTAGGATAAAGGAAAAGTAAAAAGCATACCTAAACTTACCTGCAAGGGTGAACCCATGAAGCTATGTGATGTTAGGTGTGCATAGAGAGAGAAAATTATAAAGTGTAAATCTACAAGAGAAAACAAAGAGTAGATCAGTTCTTACTATATAAGCTATATCTAGAATAAGAATGTACAAAATCTAGGTAAGAGAGAGAGGAAAAGAAAGGAACAAATACATCTCACTATGTATGTAAACCAATAAAAAACATTTTGTGTTGTTGAGTGATGTTAGATGATATTAGATGTGTTGTACCAAAATTAATATCATGAATGGAGCTATGATCTCAATTCCCTAAAATTAGTTCAAGAATTTAAAATCTTGCCATTTGGCTCCATCATTACCCACTAAGTGAAGCTATGTAAACATTTGTGTGCTAATTGATTTTTGGATTATGTGTCCAATCCCTATGAGTAGGTGGCTCAATAATACAAAGGCTATCTAGTCCTGTGTCTCCATCTATGCCTCATTAAGTGAAGATATAAATTGATACTAGTATGAATATGTGTCATATGAGATGGATCTTCAAACCTAGTAATCTAACAATGTGGAATGGATATCCAAATGCATTTTGGAAACTAGGCCACTCTTGGCCACTCAAAAAATATGTATATTAGGCTTATATGTAAGCCACTCCAAAACTAGTAAATAGGCTTATGTAGAAGCAACTAAAGAATGATGCCAACTACCTGTAGATAGAATAAGGCATGTAACTAATGAGAATACCTAGGTAATGTACTAAACTCAAAAAGAAAAGAAATCAAATGTGTCAAACACATTGCCCCCAATCACTAGTGTTTGAAACATGGATTATGATCTAAAATTTATACCAATTGGCTAATGTGAAACTAGAAGTGAGAGCCATTGTGCCATGCATGATTTTCCCTATATCTAAATTCTCTAAGAAAAAATGTACTAAAATTGCTGATTTTGAATTGAACTATTGCTAACAAAACTATAACTAGTCTTATCTTTATATATGTTTCTAAAAAATCTATTTTTTTGTTGTTTGGATAGGAGCGCTAAAATAAGACACCCCGCTATCTAACATTGTAGTCCAAACTTAGTACTCTTGTCCTATGCTTATTCTGGTGACTATTTTGTAATTATCACTATCTATCTAGTCTATTTTATCTATTTTGAAGTTTGAATACTATTTTGGGTGTTTTGAAATCTAGTTTTTTAACTAGTATGAGTTTTGATCTTTGTGAGAAAACCCTTATTTATTTCCCCCTCTTTTAAGGGTAGGAATGAAGACCCTACAATGACTATCCTCAGAAGAAAGAGCCCTGCAAGTGTATTATGCTATGAAAATACATGATATAGTAATGATAATCAACAAGATATCTCAAGATATAGGATGGTTTGTATGAGATATTGTTAGATCAATAGGGTTATGCCTAGATAGATATAACAATGTAATAATATGTGCAATATAATGAACTATAATTAGAAGTCTTATTATTTCTTAGGTGTTAGTTTTTAAGGAGGGATGGAGCATGATGTCAATCATGGTATCTAAAATATCAAGATAATGCATGATGTGGATCATGTCTTGGCAAACAATTGAGAAGTAATCAAGAAAATAAGTACGCAAGGCAAGAATCAAGAAGCATATAAGAGTGGCCAAGGGGTCAAGAAAATAAGGGATATGGGCACATGCCACTCAGACTCGAAAGCAAACATACAAGGCATGTCAAAATTCCACATACACATACAAATGAAACAAGCAAGGTTGACACAAGGGCCATAGGAACATACAAGAGTACAAGAAAATGACATTAGCAAATTTCCTAAGGGACACACAAGAATAAAAGCAAAGGACATTGGCAAATTTCCAAAGGTATATACAGGAGACAAAATAAGAACTAAGAAATGCAATCACATCTAACTACACAAAGTAAGAAAGGAAAGCATGTAAATACTAGAAATACAATTGCATCTAAATAATCAAATTAAGAAGTGAAAGTATGCAAGACATGTAGTACAAGAATAGGTATATGATAAGAAATACACAAGTGTTATATACTAGTGAGTGTCAATAAAATAATCTATGTAAGTTAGTAAATAATTTACATTAACATGATAACTAGAGTGTGTTGTGTAGGAATGGCATAACCTAGATGGTGTAGTCATGTAGAAGATGTCCTCAATGTGTAGATATATTGATATGTGTGTTGAATGTATAAGTAGGATGCCCCCTCAATGGGTAAAGTGAAGCAATGAAGGATATTGATGCAACTACACACACTCAAATAAGATCAATTGAGTCATGGTAATGTAGATAAATCAATAAACAATAGCATATAATAGCAAATGTAAGTCTAGCATGGTAGTATAAATGTAAAGCATGGATAATGTACACTATTGAAATGTTTTTGGTATTTTGAATTATTAAATGTTTTTGGGCTTTTGGAATAAGCTATGTACAATCAATCATAAAGAAACTATGTACAAGCAATTGAAAATAAGATATGTACAAAATAATGTGTGAAATGAAATAATATACATGGAATCTATGTAGATGCATAATATTCATTGAATTTTTGAGTTTCTATCCTTTGAGTGAGGCTAGAAAATACACTTTAGGGATAAGATTTTGCATAATAATATATGGACCTAGCCAATTCAGTTTGAATTTTTCTTTGATTTCTTCTTTGGCATTGACATTACATAGATTTTATTTGAGAACGAGATCATTAACTTCAAATTATCTAGTGTGAACTCATTTGTTATAGGATTATTGTATACATTATTGGTAGATTCTAAGATGTTTTGATATCTGAATGTGTGTATGGTCTAACTACTTGAGATGGTGTAGATGCTTTTCACAATATTGGTCATCAGTAAGAATACCTTTAAGGAAAACATGAAGAGATTGGATTTTTAATTCCAATGGTAAAACTACTTTTGTGCCATAAATGAGTGAATAAAGAGTGGCTCTATTGGTGTATGAATACTTGTGTGATAGGCCCATAATGCAAAGACTAGTGTATTGTGCCAATCATCTCTAAATTTTATCACTATTTTGCTCAAATTGATGTTGATGTTTTTATTGATAGCCTCTACTTGACCATTTCCTTGTGGGTAGTATGGAGTGGATAACATGTGTTTAATCTTATATTTTATGTAAAATTTCTTGACATTTTTATTATTAAATGATGTTGCATTATCAAAAATGATAGCCATAGGTAGGTTAAAGCATGAAATAATGTGAATCATGAGGAAGCTATAAATGTCCTCTCATATGGTAGATTAAAGTGGAATGGATTCTGTACATTTGGTAAAGTATTATGTAGCTGTGATGATGAACCTATACCCATTGATAGATTTAGAGTTAATATTTACAATAAGATCAAATCCCCATAACATAAATGGCCATGGAGAGAGAATGTGTTATAATGTTTACGATGTTGCATGTTATAGGTTACTATGTCATTGACCTTTATTACATAACTTTACATATTGTGAAATTCATCTTCCATGGTGGGCTAGTAGTACCCTTGTTGAAGCAATTTATGTGACATGGACTTTCCACTAAAGTGACCACCACACTCACTATCATGTATTTGTGTAAGAGCAATTTTGGATTTTGTTAAAGTCAAGCATCAAAGAAATTTTCCATCAATTGATCACTTAAAAAGGTCTCTACCAATGATTACATAATAGAGTGCTTATTTTTATAACTTTTGGTCTATGATTTCATGAAAAAAGTGTCTAGTGTAATGGATTTGTTTAGAAACTTATAAATATCAGAGAACCACTTTGGAGTTAGAGAAATATGTGTAGTGTCTAAGATGGAAAGGGAAATCAAATATGCATTGAAAATTGATGGTGATTGTAATCATTTAATTGTGGAAATAGATTGATCATCATTGATGTTGATGAGAATCAAGGATGCAACACTTGCCATTGAATCTATGTGTCAGTTTTATTTTTTTGGTATAATTTCTATAGAAAATTAGTCTAACTAAGATGATAAAAATTATACCATGTTCAAGTATGGGATAATATGTTCTTCATTTGTTTGATAGACATCAGTTACTTAATTTAACACAAGTTAGGAATCACCAAACACTTGAATAGATGTAATTTGGAGGGACTGGGTGAAAAATAGACCTAAGATAAGTGTTTCATATTTTATGGTGTTGTTGGTGCAGGTGAAGCTTAATCGATATTCAATAGAAACTGTGACACAGAAGAGTTGACAAAGATAATGCCTACCCCTACACTGGATGTGCATCAAGAATAATTGAAGAACATGGTCTAAGTGTCAAAATGAGTAGAATAGGTAGTAAAATCATCTCTAAATGTGGCACTAATAGGATTGGTGTTCAAGAGTGGTTCAGTTTCCAAATGGTCTACAATGATTTGGCCATTTATTAATTTTATGAGAACTATCTTTAAGTCAAACTCTGTTAATAACATGACTCATTTTATGATGTGACTAGAGAGATGTGGTTTTGCCATTGGAAAATTCAAGGGATCTAATTTTGTGATAACTTGAGTCTCATTATTTACCATGTAATGTCAAAGTTTTTGTGTGGCAAAAACTAATGCTAAACATATTTTTTCTATTGTGGAATAATTTTTTCATAATCAACCAATGTTTGATTGATGTAATAAAATGCTCACTTAGTATGTTTATCATCATGTTGTGCTAAGAATGCTCCTAATTAATGATCCATTATTGAGATATATAATAGGAAAGATCTATCAAGTATAGGTGGTACTAAAATATGTGGATTGAGAAGATATTGCTTGATTATATTGAAACTCATTTGAAAGGCTTGATCCTAGACAAACTTTGTATCTTTCTTTAATAATCAGGTAAATGACTAAGTTTTATCAGCAAGTTGAGCTATAAAATAGTGAATTTCTTGGATATTTCCTTAAGGATCAAATTTGTTTTAAATTCATGGGAGGTGGCATGTCGATAATTGCTTTGATTTTTTAGGGTCAAATTTTATGCCACACTAAGAAATAATGAAACTTAAGAGTTTTTCTAATGTAACTCCAAAAACACATTTCTTTGGATTTAATTAGACATTATATTGCCTGAGCCTTTGAAAAATCTTTCATAAATCAATAGTGTGATGTTTTCATTGTTTTGATTTAGCTAATATATCATCATCATAATCCTCAATAGTATGGTGAATCAAGTCATGAAAAATATGTGTCATACTATGTTGATATGTGGCTCCAGTGTTTTTTAATCCAAAAGGCATGACAATGTAACAAAATGTACCCCAAGGTATTTTAAAAGAGGTTTTCTCTTAATATTCTTTAGAAATTTTGATTTGGTTGTACCTAGAAAATCCATCTATAAATGATAAAATTTCATACCCAGATGTGGAATCTATGATCATGTCAATATTAGGTAAGGGGAAATCATTTCTTGGGCATGCTTTATTTAAATCTCAAGAATCAAAACAACACTAAATTTGTTCATTGGGTTCTACCTTGGAGACTATATTATAAATCCATTTAGGGTATGCTACTATTTGAATGAATCCATCATCTAAGAGGCATTGGATCTCATATTTGAGTAAGACAGCCACATTAGGATGATTTTTTGAATTTTTTGCATAACTAGTTTAGCATCTAGGTATAATGGAATCTGATGGATTGCTATATATGTATCAATTCTTATCATATCTAAGTAAGACCAAGAAAATAGTTATAGAAAATGTATTAAAGTTTGATAAATATATATATATCCTTTTCCTTTCATAGGGTATTGGCTAACAAGATAATGTGGGGATCCTAATCGATACCAAAATTGAAATTAATTATTTCCTTATTAAGCAATGTGGAATTATCTATTATATATGGGGTTTTAAGAATAGTATCATCTGAATCAACTGGTATGTCTTGGGTATAATCTATATTTTATCTAAAGTATGCATGGGAATTTGTGTGATGAGAAAATCTATTTTTATGATAGCAAGATAGGAGGTCCTCATATGCTCTAAAAAATTGTAAGAGGGATTCATCATTAGAGAATTCATCTAATGTGAACATATATGGTGAAACCATATCATCAATGAGATCAAGATATATCAATAATAATGTTGAATTATGATTAATGGTGTGTTCTACCAGTGTAATGGGTGGATAAAACTTTTTATGCTTTAAAGTGACGGAAGAAGGTTTATCATGAAGGAGGGTAAGTTAATATCCCAACACTTATTTTCCATATTGTGTTGATGCCTTGACAGGATTGACAATTCTTTGTTCATGATTTCCAAGACCTTTGCCATGATATCCCATCTTATTCAGACATTTAAGTCTAAAATGGGATGTTAACTTGTGATTTGTTATTGATGTTGGTATAAAACTTGGAATCTTCTATTGTGTTAGATGCTCTAAGGTACCCTATGAGTAGTAGGTTGTGTAGGTATATTATTAATATTAAAGTCCTCAATATATTTTCATGGAGATTTGATAACCTGCAAGTATTTAAAAAATTTATTGTTAATTGGTCAAGTGTAGATGTAGCCTTTGTGACTAAATTTTAAACAAGCATGGAGTGTAGAAGGGATTGCAAACATATCATGAATCCAAGTTTGACCAAGTAATAAATTATAATTAAAGTCATTTGGCATGACTTGGCAAGTATTTTGTAGTGTCTTAGGTTTGAAAGTAATATTGAGTGCTATTTTATCCATGACTTTCCATGGAATGTTGTCAAAAACTCTGGTGTTCATATCAAAATAGTCTAGATCTTGAGGTTGTATATTAATATGTTTTAGAATAGAAATGTTGCAAATGTTGAGTCCTAAATCATTATCAAATAACACTCTTTTTACCCCTACATTATTAATTCTTAATTGAATATATAGAGGTAAATTTTGTTTAATGATGTGACATAGGGGTAGATCCTCTTTCTCAAGGGAAATATGCTCTTCAGTTAAGTGCATTATTTTGAGGATAGAGGCAACATAGGCTGGTTTAGTAGAAATAAGAATTCTAGTATTATGAAGGGATACATTTAACAAAAAAATTTAAACATCTGATCACTGAAGGAGATCAAGAATTGAAACTATATTGGAAGGGGTGATAACCTAAGTGATAAAGCTATAACCATGGGTGTAATCAACCTACCTATCTTCATAAACTTGGGTGATAGCATGTACTGCATGATATAGTATAGGCATAGAGCTAGTAGTAGGTATAGGATAAGATCTTCATGTACTATTTTCAAAGGGAGGAGGGATAGATATAAACACTAGTATTTTATTGTGTCTATTAGTGATTGGAAAATATTCAAAAGTAGCCAATGAGTTATATGCATCTAGGTAAAAATCATTTATGTTGAATAAAATGCATGAAATTGGAGTTATAAGTTATATAGAAATATGTATATAAAGATAATTCCAAATGAGAGATAACAAGCAATGGATAGAGATCATGGAATTGTGCATTAATGAATAAAGAACTTTGATATGTGATATGATATTTCTAATATGTTTAGCAAGATAAACTTGAAAAATTTTCCATATGAGAGATAGAAAGCAAGGGATAAAGAGCATGGAATTGTGCATTAATGCATAAAAAATTTACATGTGTTATGATATGTCTAATATGTGTATCAAGATAACTTGAGAATTTTTCTATACGAGAGATAAAAAGTAAGTAATGAAACCTTGTATTAAAGACAAGTAAACATTGCTTTGAAAGAGAGGGATCTTACTATTTTAACAATAGCTTTCTTAATATCATCCCATATTATGAAAAGTAAGCATGAAAGGTAAAGAATGAAGGTTTGCTTTAACATATGGTAAACTTCATCATTCATGTAAATGATATGAGCAAGTATGTATTAGTGTAGGTTTTTATTTTTTCCCTAGTTTTTAATTAGGAAAATTGTATTTCTTGTGCATACATGGATTTTTCCTACATTTATGGGTAGGCTAGCTTATGTGGAGGTGTGTGCCATAGATGTGTCATAGGTGTCATAAGAATGTCATAAGCAACTCCCTTGATGGGAGTTACTTCTCTATTCTTAGCACCTTTTCACCACCTTTCATGGAGGAGTTACTGTCTATTCTCAGGGTGCCTTGTCCACCTTTTGTGGAGAAGTTACTTACGTACTCTCCTATATGTATTCCCCACTTTGGCCATCTCATGCTAATCAGATTTTGGTTTTCTCCATTTTGTCAAATTGCTTTAAGATCTATGTGGTGTGCACTTGCTTCAACTTGTGTGATCACGTCTCCATTGCACTTGCATTATCCAGATTCTAGAAACAACTCTAAAATGGTATAAGAGATAACCCAATAATCTTGTGTGTGATTATGCTTTTAGCTTATTTTGAAATCAAGAAGAGTGGAGTTCTCTTTATTTTTTAATTCTAGATTTGGTCTAAAATTTTTAAAAAACAATTTTGTCTATATCATTTTTGGTTATTTTCTTTGGGATCCTTGCATTTGGGTGTCTTGGTAGAATACCACTAGCAGACAAGCTATTTGCACATAAATCTACAGATTGATGCACTCATGTGCCATTATTGAGTAGAGAGCAAGGAGGTAGGTGCCAAACTTTTGTTTTTATCCTTGACTTCTACACCTAGCTTCTAGTCTGCACCCTCCAACAACAGTTCTAGCCAAGCCTTCAGATGTACGGTATCCTTTCCTACTAACCAAGCTATCCGTATGGCCCAGGTCTATTTTTTTTATTTTTTTGCAATTTTTTTTCAGAATTGCACCTTTTTTAATTGCCACCTGTTATTTGGTTTGTTGTTTATAAATCGGCTTCTACACCTCTTTTTTGGTGAAGTCTTCTGCTACACCTCAGACAGGATGTATGGTCTAGCACAAGTATGCTACTTCCATTTTGTCTTTTCTACAAATTTGGACTATGTTTTGTTCTTTGGCACCCCTTCCTACATGGCATCCCATGTGGACCTTTAAACACTTTGCCATTCTATCCATTCTATCCTTAACTAATTTTTTTTAGTGAAAATTGACTTGTAAAAAAACAAAAATTAGTCAATTTGACTGAGTATTAAGGTTTTTAGACAGTTTGGTAATTTTGGGGGTTTGAATTTTAACTTGTATCTTCGACCTACAAAGATGAAGGGTGAGGCCTGAGTTGGCAGGAGGCCAATTCCCCCTCACACAAACCTCCTTTGGATTCTTCATTCCATCCCAAATCCAATGAGTGGTTGGAAGGCCACTTTTTCTCCCTTAACAGGCATTCTTTTAATATTTTAGTGTTTTTTTTGCAAAAACACTAGTTTACGAGAAAATTGCACCTTTAATATCTTGCAAACGGTAGCTTAGATTTGGGTGCCATTTTTTGCAAAAGTGCTTGTAATTCAATTCTCCACAGTGTAGACTTGTTATTTGTCAAAAATGCACTAGTTTATAAAGTACCAAAAATTTGGGTCTCTCGAGACACATTTTCGGTTGAGTCCAACGTCCTATTTGCTTTAGTCTTGCACTAATTGCTCTAAGACACATTCTCAGCTTAGTCTAACATCTTTTGATCATGCACTTACATATTTGGGGGTGGGGGCTCAATATTTTATGGGGGTGTGATTACTTTTCACAACTTATTTTCATTATCCTTTCTGCATAAATTCACAACTTGCAATCAACACAACTTCACCTAAATTCAGCTAAAAATGAATTCTTTTCAATGTAAACCCATAACACCCTTCAACTATCAAGAATGGAAAGTTAAAATGTCAATCATTCCTAGAATCAAAGGGTTGTATAGGATCACCATGGGTATAGAAATAGAACCCAACACTGATGCTGAAAAGGTCAAGTGGTACAACCATAGTGATGAAACCTATGTATTACTGAGCTTGTCAATGTCTCCCAAAATTATCTTCCATCTATAATCCTCTCAAACTCCTAATGACATATGGGACAGCTTAGAAAAGTTATTTGGGAAGCTTGATAAGATGAGAGGTCATGAGCTCGAATATGAACTCATAAGTCTAAGTCCTAGAAACTTTGACACCCTATAGGACTTCTTCACTAAGTTTAAGGCCCTTAGATTGTAATTTGAAGAATGTGGGATAGAGAAGAAAGATTATTAGCTAATACTTTCTATTCTTATAAAGTTAGGTCCAAGTTATTCAGTCTTTGTCCCCACTTTCCATGCCACAAAAAGTGCCCTTGGCACATGGAAAATGCCTTCTTTGGATTCATTCATTGCCAACTTGACTAGGGAATAAGATAAGCTAATTCAAATGGGCACAATGAAGTATACTCAACCCCAAGCTTTGATATCTAAAAATGGTAAGGATAAGACTTCAACAAAGGAGAAGAAGAAAAAGAACAAGGATTAGGAAAAGAAGAAAGAAAACACCAGTCTTACCAAAAATAACACTGAGTCTTCATCCTCCAATGCTAAACCTAGGAAGGAGAAGGTTAAGTGGGCCTATTTTAAAAATATAGGGCATGATGAACACAAATTCATGAAGAAACAAATAGATCACCTAACTTATCTTCTAGAGAATAACAACATAGGTGTTCCTGAGTCCATCAAGCAGAATTCATCTACCCAAGATTCTACCAAGGCAAAAGGCAAGGGTAAGGAGAAAGAAAAGGGCAAGGTCTTTGTAGCTACATTAGCTTCTACATCTTCATGGGTCATCGACCTGGGTGCTTCTCACCACATGGGCTCTTCATTAGTTGAGTTTTCATCTTTAGAGCCTTGTAGCATGACTTCAATTAGTTTGGGTGATGACACATCAATTTCCATTGTAGGGAGAGGGTCATTTGAAATGGAAGGAGGAACATTCAACAATGTTCTAAGTGTTCCTTCTCTTTCAACCAATCTCCTATCAACGTACCAAATCACTCACATTGGTCGGGGTATGAGAGTTGAGTTTTCACTAGATTCAGTGTCTATCAGGGAGTTACATAGTGATACTACAGTGGTAATGGGTAGGGCAGATCACCAAGCTAGGTTATACACCTTCTCACATTTTGCATCAGATTCTTCTCCAACAACATTGCTAACTCATTTAGATGGAGTTAGCAAATTGTGGCATGAGTGGTTTAGGCACCTTAACTACCGCTACCTTGAGCAAATTTACAAACATGACATGGCCATTGGCTTGCCTTGTGTCCAATTCTCAAAAGGACTTTGCAAGGGGTGCTCCCTTGGGAAGCATCCCAAAGCAAAATTTGACAAAGGCAAAGCTTGGAGGGCTTCACAACCTTTAGAGTTGGTCCATAGTGATGTATCAAGACCCTTTCCTAGACCATATTTCAAAGGGGCCAAGTACATCCTCACTTTCATTGATGATTTATCTAGGTACACTTGGATATATTTTCTCAAACAAAAGTCTGAAGTGTTTGAAAATTTTCTAGACTTCAAAGCTTTCTTGAGAAATAGAGTGAGAAATCCATCAAGATTCTTCGAACTGATAATGGAGGAGAGTATGTTAGCATTAGGTTTGAGCAGTTTTACACCACAGGGGGGATTGATTTGCAACACATAGTCACTTATAGTCCTTCATAGAATGGGGTTATAGAATGCAAGAATAGGTTCTTGAAAGAGATGGGTAGCTATATGAATCCCTCCAAATCTTTAGCACCATAGTACTAGGCTAAAACCATCAATTGTGCTTGCTACATTTAAATAGGGTTCTTCAAAAAGCTCTGAAAGGGATAATACCCTTTGAAGCTTGGCATAAAAGGAAACTTGATGTTGAGTACCTTAGAGTTTTCAGATCCCCAGCCATGGCCCACATTTTGAAGAAGAAATGCAAAGCTATGGAATGTCAGTCTAAGCCTTGCATCTTTATAGGATATCTGGATGGTATTAAGGGATATCGCCTTCTAGATCTAGTCACTCATGAGTTGTTCATTGAAAGAAGTGTCCATTTTTAGGAGAGTCCTAGAGACGCAACACTTGACACTTCTTCTCCTTCATCAGATCTACTTCTTCATGTGGATTCCTCATCAAATTTAGATCACCATAGCATGTTCTTGAGCTAGAGACATCATCTTCTTCTTTGAGTTCAGACAGTGAGGATAGTGATGTAGAGTCATCCACCTCTAGTTAATAAGAGGATGATGAGTTAGCACCTGACTCACCCACTTCCAAGCCACTTTGGGCTAGACAGACACTTGAGAGTGTTGGCACTTGGGCAGGAGATCCCACAGATGATAGATGTACTAGGGGGATTTTTAGAGAGATCCACATGCCTTCTTTGATTCAGTTTCAAATCCATAGACCTTTTGAGAGGCATCAAGGGTACCTGAGTGGGATAATACTATGGAGGAAGAATATTCTTTCTTAATCAAAAACCACACTTGGGACTTGAATTCACTTCCCAAGGGAAAAAATATGGTTCAATGTAGGTGGATATATCAGACCAAGTTTGTAGCAGATGGGTCGGTTGATAAGTACAAGGCGTGATTGGTCACCAAGGCTTTCTCATAGGTGGTAGGCATTGACTACTCAGAGACCTTTACACCTATTGCAAATATGACTTCTATCTGACTTACCTTGGCTATTGCCACATCACATGGTTAGGATGTGCATCAGATGGATGTGAAGAGTGCCTTTCTTCATGGAGACCTTGAGGAGGAGATCTACATGGACCAACTACCAAGATTTGTTCAGGATTCTTCCTTAGCATGCAGACTTAAGAAATCTATCTATGGCCTCAAACATGCCCCTTAGGCTTAGTATGCCAAGATAGATTCCTTCCTTCTCATAGTGGGTTTCACTAGGTGCCATTCTGATCCTAATGTCTATTTCTTATAGTAAGATGATTTGCTTTTGATTTTAGTTCTATATGTTGATGACCTTTTGATCACTGAGAGTTCTTCATCAGCTATTGTAGCGGTGAAGGCATCTCTTTAGGATGGATTTGACATGATAGACTTGGGTTTGTTGCACTACTTCCTTGGCATCAAGATCTCATAGTTAGATTTAGGGATTTCTCTTGCACAAGCTAAGTATGCTCTTGACCTATTGGCTCGATTTCACATGGCTGATTGCAAGCCATCTCTAACTCCCTTTCTATCAGGAGTTAAGCTTGAGGTTGATTGTTCTTCACCATTGGTTGATGCCACTCGGTATCAATAACTTGTTGGTAGTCTCATCTACTCGACTCACACTAAGAATGACACTTCATATATAGTGGGACTTGTCTCTAGATTCTTGCAGGAACCACATGAGCTACATTAGAAAGCAACTAAGAGGATCTTGCATTACATATAGGGTTCACATAGATATGGGATTCATTAAAAATTTGGCATAGAGGTTGACTTGGTTAGATATATAGATTTAGACTGGGCTGGTGATTCATAGAATCACAAGTCCACTTTTGGTTATAGTTTCTCTATAGGTTTTGGTCTTATCAATTGGTCTAATAAGAAGCAGAATGCTATTGCTATATCATCCATAGAGGTAGAGTACAGGGGAGTTGTTAATATAGCTACTAATGCTATTTGGCTTCAGGGGATTCCTTCTAAGTTTGACATTTCTATCAAGCAACCCACCATCATTTATTGTGACAACCAGAGTACCATTCAGATTTTCAAGAATCTAGTTCAGCACCAATGGACCAAACACATAGAGATTCACATGCATTTCATTCAAGAGCTTATTCATAGTCAAGTCATTGACTTGATATTTTGTCAGTCTTCAAAGTAGGTTATAGACATCTTCACCAAACCTTTCACTAAGAGCAAGTTCATTCATCTATGAGCTCTTCTTGGGGTGTGGTCCACATCTACAATGGCATCATCTTTAGGGGGCCTTTTAGCCTCTTCTTTATTTTATGTCTCTCTTTTAGGGGGGAGTTTTTTCCTATGCATTTTCTCCTTTTTTCTATCTTATGGGAGATTGTATTTGTACATGGGTACCTCATTAGGCCTAGTTGTTGGGACCCATTTTATATTTCCACACTGCCCACCTAGGCTATGCTTATGGGGGGTATTAGTGTAGGTTTTTGTTTTTTCCCTATTTTTTAATTAGGGAAATTGTATTTCTTGTGCATACATGGAGTTTTCCTACATTTGTGGGATAGGCTAGCTTATGTGGAGGTGTGTGTCATAGATGTGTCATAGGTTTCATAAGAATCTCATAAGTAACTCCTTTGATGGGAGTTACTTCTCTATTCTTAGCACCTTGTCACCACCTTTCATGGAGGAGTTATTATCTATTCTTGGGGTGCCTTGTCCACCTTTTGTGGAGGAATTACATACTCTCCTATATGTATTCCTCACTTTGGCTATCTCATGCTAATTATATTTTGGTTTTCTCCATTTTGTCTTGTGTAATTTCTCTTATTGTGTTATTTTCAAATTGCTTTAGCATCTATGTGGTGTGCACTTGCTTTAACTTGTGTGATCATGTCTCCATTGCAATTGCATTATCTGGATTCTGGAAACAACTCCGATAGTATGGTCTACTTATTATTTTTAAATAATGTAATAAATATGTGTAAATAAGTGAGATCCATTTTTTTTTATATGGAATCTGATTTTAGATGTAAGTTGATACCTCAAACAAATAAATGGACCTAGTATATGTAATTAGGGTTGGAAAGAAAATGTTTTTTTTTTCTTTAAATTACTATGGAATTTTAAAAATTAATGTGTTTTTTTAAAATTTAAATATGCATGTAAAAAATCAAAAAAATATTGGAAAAATTAGGAAGGAATTTTCCCTAGGATTTTTAGGGCTTTTGTGCACAAAAGAACCTAGTAAATTCAACTAAGATTTAGAATAAAATATTTTTAAAATTAATAAGATAAATTTAAAAATTAAATTAAAATTTACGATTTGAAATATGCAAGAAAAATTAGAAAATTATTGGAAAAATCAGCAAGAAATTTACCCTAGGGTTTTATGTGTAAATGAAGTAAGTCAGGTTCACCAAATGATTTAACTATTTTGGTAATATTGGAGTCTTATTCATAATTTAGTTAAAGGTATGAGTTCACTAAATCAATAAATAATATTGCAATAATTTAACTGCTAATTTGTATAATTTGTTTATATTTTTAGCCTTTTTATAAATATCAATAAATATGGAGGAAATAAGACTTAGCTTAAAATAAATTGAAATGGATTATACAGGGTCTAATATCAATTGTGCAAGACTAGGATAGTGTGACAAATAAGGATAAGGCTTTATTTTTGTGAAAGGATAGGAGCACCAAAATAGGACACCTTAGGGTCTAATGCTATAGTCCTCTTCTACTGCTATTGTCCCAACTACTCATAGAGACCTAAGTTTTTTGGGGTTTTGTTCATTATCCCTATGTGAGCCAACCAGTGAAATATTGACTATTGAATCTCTATATAAATACTTGTAGATTTGATTTAGTCCTTAAACCCTAGTATTCATTATGCTTTTATAAAACTTGAGAAAGAAGGGAGCGGTTAGTGTGTAAGATGTATTGAATGTGTATCCATACCCCTTGTGTGGGCACATTGCCTACATATAAATAATTTGAAGAGGGATCAATACATATGTAGTTCTCCCACTTAATGTGCCTTGTGAAATCATGATATATAGATGAAAAAAATATAAATTGGGTGTGCTTGAGGTGGGTAGGGATTGGTGTGAGGATTTGGGTATGCTTGTAGATGTATTAGATGGTTGTATGTAGAGAATAGGGAAATTTTCCTCAATGGTTTTTCTTGTATTATTTATTTCCTTGTAATATTTTCTAACCCCTTTTAAATGAACTTTGAATTGGACTTTATATAGATCTATTGGTTATGGGTTAAATGTATTTGTGCTAGGTTGACATAATGAAGAATAAAAATCAAAAGGAAATGATCCTTTGGGCTCAAAATGTGATTGTACAAGAGTGACAATAATGGGACATGCTAGGGTCTGGTGCTATATTCCAACCCCAACACTACTTTCCTATAGGCTAAGACCTAGGGGATAGAATTAGTATGGGAAATAGAGCCTAGTTGAGCTAGAATTAGGTCTCTGTAGTTAATGAATGATCAGTTATAAGAAAAAAAGGTGTTTGGAAGGGTCATAAAAGCATGCAAGAAGGTCCTATGGATTGGGTGTCACAAGCCACAATCTACAAATTTGGACATTTTATATGACTATACATAGCTACACAATACACAACTTCATACACCAACTTAGATGTATATATACTCGATCCTATGGATGGGATGTAGCCATCCCTAGGGTCATTTACATATACACTTTTTTACATATTTTATTTTACATATATTTTAATAAATCATTTTAAAACTGGTACATATCCCTAAAAATAATCATAAAATTTCCTAAAGATACTAGAAACCATAAATCTCGAAAGGGTATACTGTTAAACCTTCATGCACATAATTCAATTTAAACCAAAATAGATTTGAACTCTTTTAATATAATATATAAAATAGAATACCTAAAGTATGAATGTTTTTTATGAAAACAAAGACATTAACAAACCTACCTACAGCTAGTCATACCCTAGCTTTCAAAAATTCGTTTGAACTAAACATAAAACAAAACCCTAGTTTTGTTTATCTTTCCCCATATAAGAAAAATACATAGTCATATAAATAAGGGGTAGGGTTATATGTATTTAACGCTATGGATGAGCCATACCCATCCCTAGTGTCGATTACATATGTCTTATATTTTTTTATAATCTACTCAAAATACAAATACCCATTTCATGCAAATTAATGACATGTACCATAACATTCTATAATCATTTCGAAATGATAAGACCATGAATTTAATTTAATAAACCCTACTTGAGTACATATTCTAGGTTGTTCAAATCCAATTCCTTTCTTCCAAAAATCTTTTCTTTCAATTGTGCTCCTCAAAACCATATTCTCTCCACATATCTCTAACTACTCAAGTTATACATGCCAAAACCAATGAATAAGCCCCCAAAAGTTGGGTCTCTATAAATGGATCTCTAATTCTATAACCATTATCCATAATTTTGGCATGGTAGTTGGCCATGACCCCCACTAATAGTCAAGATCTTTAATGAATAAAATTCAATCATAAAAAACCATGCAATTTGTCCTACTTGGTTCTCTAATATCATTGTTATGAAATACCTTGATTCCAACTTTGTCTACTGCCCTAGATTCCCAAGAATATGCCTCTTTTCAGAAATCACTTTAACATTATGGTTAAAAGATTACATTTAACTTTTAACAAAAAAATAATTCCTTTATTTAAAACTATAACCTTTATTAAATCCAACATGGTCTATACATTAGTCCATCAACTTCTTTACATACAAGTATACCTTATATTAATACATCAAAATTTTAACAAGTATTGATTAAAACATGCCTTCTAATAGCCCCAATGGTACTCAAACTATTTAATACTAGTCTCATGTTTCAATCAATGCTAAGATAGTAGAATAAGAAAGTCATACATGTCAAACCCAAAAAGTCACCATTCCCCAATTAACCATAAATATATACAAATGAATGAATCATTAAGCATTTAACAAGTTTAAAGGATCAATGCATATATCATATTCTTTTATTATTCTAATACAACACACAAGATCATAACCATTAAAAAATATCATGAATGAAAGTATAATAATAATAATAATAATAATAATAATAATAATAATAATAATAATAATAATAATAATAATAATAATAATAATAATAATAATAATAATAGAGAATTATCAAACAAGGAAACAACACAAGGCAAGGAAAGACATTAATAATATAATGCATGTTGTGAAAAATGAATATCAAACAAGAAACAAACAATAAATAATATGCTAAATTATGTGGTGTGTGTAGGGGTTCATCCTCATTCTCTCATCCCCTAATCATCTCCATCTGATCCATCCTCTTTAATGATATCCTCCCTTAGTCATAGTCTAAAGTGTGGACTCCATACTGCATCCACCATAGTCCAATAAGTAGTACTTAGGCCATGTCATGAAATAATCCATAATAAATAGTTGTACCTGAACAAACTAAGTAATCATGATTATATTTTACTATCGTAAAATATGAATAGCTAAAAAACAAGTTAATTATCATGATGATATGTAATATATAACTGTCCACAAATTAATAGATTATAAATCTAGCTACCTAACATAATAATTTAACCAATCATTAACCATTGTTTGAGCAACTTTAGCCACACACTCACCATTTTATGAACATTTTAAGCCATACTCTCCCTATTTTTTGGGAAATTTTGGCCACACTCTCACCTTTTTATGATCAAATTTAGTCATGCTCTCAACATTTTGTAAGCAATTTCAACCACACTCTAACCATTTTTTGAGCAAATTTAGCCATGATCTCACCATTTTTTAAGAAATTTGAACAATGCTCTTACTATTTTTTTAGTAACTTAAGCCACATGATCATCATTTTTCATGTAACTTCAGCCACACTCTCATCATTTTATAAGTAATTTTAGCCACAATCTCACCATTTTATGAGAAACTTCAGCTATGCTCTTTCCATTTTGTGAGTTATCCATTTGAATCCCTACCAAAAGTTGATTTTTTATTTTTTAAATGGTCCCCTTGTAAATTTTCTTCTATATCCTTTATGTATCCTATTTTTCATACATTAATGTAAATAGTTTATTCTAAAAACCCTAAACATTTGAAAACCCCAAAAATACTAACCACTTTAAAATCCTAATAAAACTAAAATCAAGAAAGGACTTAAAATATCCATGAGAGACATAAATATATAAAATATTATAAACTTCAAAAACCCAATTAAGAAATATATTTGAATATTTTGTCATCCTATCTTAGGTGGAGTTATTTGAAGTTTGATGTGGGTAACCCTCACTTTGTACTTAAATAATCTCCTAGGTGGTAACACTTAACTAACCAGTATCATTTCCAATCAACCATCATCATTTCTTTATTATAATCCCATTCTAGGAGAATTACATAAGCCTTAGGTCTCCACAAATTATGTAAGAAACACTTAGATACATGGGATATCTTGGTATAGCTTAATCACTCTTACCACCGTCCATGTTTCCTAAATAAATTCCATACACTCTTCATTTTGAGGGCTAATCAATTCTATTTATGAACTGACCATTCAGTGTAATCACTATTTTATGTGCTAACCATTTAAATTCTCTCACCATTCTATGAGTCCTTCCCCTTTTCTTCTATAAATTTCACCTTATATCTTATCGTTACCTTTCTTGTTATCCAATTTCCTCAAAGAACTACATTTTTCCTAAATTCCACAATGGATTATGTAGGCAACACTTGGATACATGAGGTGTATACAATGGAAAGTGAAGTTGATATACAAATCAATCCTACATTAGAGAATATAAATCACACTATCCTTTCTGATTTTGGTACATTTAGACAATCATGGTCACGACCAATATGGATCTGCTAGACCTAACTAAGGGGTCCCTTACCACACAATATCACTAGAGAGGGTTCTAAAGCCTCTAGTCAAGTAATACCATCTAAACCCCTAATTAGGTCATATGTTTTATTATGAAAGTAAATGAAAAATAAAAGTAAATCTAACCTACTACTCACCAAAACATGTGGTACAAAATAGGGAAAATAAACATAAAATCAAACATGTAAATAAAAACTCTACTCAAGTCAATGTAGAGGCAATATTAATGCATGGAGATAGAAATATATTCATAAGATGAAAAATGAAAAACTATATAATTAAATAAAGAGGGACAAAATTTAGGAATACTTACCTTAAATATGAACCCATTGAGCCTCAATCTCTCCCTTATCCAACATGTTTCACAAGAGGTTGTTATTGTTTTTAAGGATAACAAAGATAGGTTAGCTCTAGGTTACACAACTTCTCCTATGCATCCAAAAGACTTTTCCCACAAGACAAGATTATTCTCTCAAAGTGTACTATGAAACCATAAGTAATGTATCCTTAAATAAAATGATGGATAAGTCGATGCATAAATAAATGATTATCTCTATTTCTCTCTCCAATGAAAATGGTGAAAAGGATGTGTTTATATAGATGGATATAACCCTAAACTATTTAAAAAATTTATCTAATAGAGTTCACCAAATAAACCTTGTTATTTAATAAATAAAGTCTAGACTAGGTTTGCCAAGGCTGATCTAATCCCATAACATTATTATATTTTAAGAATGGGGTCAGCCCAAGTCGACTTTGATCAGTAAATGTCAAAAAGAGGATTTGGCTTACGTAGGGGATGTTTGAGGTAGTGAATTACTTGGAGGAGTGTGTAAGGGAGGTTTGAAATATTAGGGACATGTATAAGATAGGTTTTTATTAGTTTTAAGTGGTGGTATAGGAACAAAAATCTTGTGAAAGCACCAATGGTCTACCCACCCATTTCCCACTACACCCTTCAAGGCATGCACTTAGAGACACCATCTTTAATATATGTGCATCACACGATACAAATGCATTTGCACCATAATCCTTTACAATAAATCATCTATACATTTTGATTTTATTACATGTAACTATTTTTCATATATTTCTATTAACATTTGCATACTTGTTCCTAATGAATTTGTAGGACTTATATACCCATCTATTACATAAAATAATTATGGTGTATGAGACCAAATCTCCATACTCCCACTTGTTAACTTTATCATCAAAAGGGTTTAAGTGATTTATACCATATTTGGTGATATTTCAAATTTCAATACTTTATCCAGATATATCCATGCTTTTTACATAGGCAAGGCTATGATTGTTATCTAGTGGAATACCACATGAATTTTGTTATTCTCAAAACTCAGGTAGTAGTTTATTAAACAAAGATCAATGTTATGTTAATGAAAATAATTCCAAATAATAAAATATGGATATATGTGTGATTCCAATAATTTAATGGCATTGAAATTAGTGTTGAAATTTGACCATAAAATGTCCATGATGACATTTCTCAAAATCAAAAGAGGTTGTAAGCACATCTTGTTAACCATGAAAAATATATGTGGAGGTGGATTTATTGAAATGATTCCTATTTTTTTTCATTGAATCCTTTCTAAGTATGTTTACCATTACACCAATGTCAATCAATATCTCATAAAATACACATCCATTAATGGTGGTATGGACTAGGAGTTGTTGATCATATCTTCCATTACATAAAATTATTATTTCTTGACCCTTGTGTTAATGATCTTCTTACATGCCTACCACGTTATGGTACAAACAACTTTTAAGTAGTGGGATGAATTCATGTTTCATTAGAGGGTGAATTTATAAAATTGTTTTCAACCTCCTTTTCATTAGGCCCTCTCAAGAGATTTTTATTTTATTGAACTTCCATGTTCCACATGATCTAAACATCACCTTGTATGTTCCTTATCATGTTTTGGGCTTCCAATAAGATAATATTATAGGTTAGACAATCTGGGTAGTTTATTACCTTAGTGGGTGGCTAAAAATGATTTTTTTAATTAGGTTCCTTTATCATTTTTTCTTGAGTATTAGTAATAGTGTGTTTTACTATGTTATACTTTGGCCATTAAATCATATTAAATTCACCTTAATTATGCCACCCATTCATCCATTTAAAAAAAAAAAATTATCATCAGAGATCCTTTTCTTCCTTATCATTCTATATGATCTTATTATATAAGTTTAGATGTTCTAGAATCTTATTCTCTGCTTAACAATAACCATAATGAAGGAACTTGGGGAAATATATTTGGTATTATTCTAGAGAATCACATTCATAATAACCATGTAGAATAAATATTCCTCCTCCTCATCCTCCAACACATATTCCATTTATAAGTGATCTCAAAAATAAATTCCTAGTTCAAATTTACCTTGATTTTAAAGCCTCACCATTGTTAGACACATTCCTCTCTCCCTTCTTTAATTTTTAGTCACTCAAATTTAATTATGAATACTTGATAATGTTAGTTTTCTCCCACTTTCAATTTAATTGACTTGAGCACTTAATCTAGACCTATTTCACCACCTCACTATATCTTAATTACCTATACAAATATTTTCATTTATAAATTAGTATATTATGCCTTAAAAATGTTCCTAAACACTAAAATACCCTCTATGCATATGTATAGACATCCAAGTTTTTAAATTTCACATGTTTCATTATAGGAGAGGATGAACTAATAAGGGTCAATAATGTATGTTGGTATTGATCCCTATTGGTCAATATTAACCTTAACCTTGTTAATAATTATTTTTTAAATTTAAACCATCCCTTATCGGTTGGTCTATATTTTTAGGATAAGTAGAATGAGGATTTCCCCTTTTGGATTTATATAAAGACACATCTAAGTCACTTATTCTATTACTTAGAAATTTAGATATTGAGGCATACTTACACTATTTAACATTGATAAAATATTCCATATTCCTTCAAAATTTCATTCTAATCACTTGAAATAATACTTATCCAAGTAAAATCCTATTTTATCCAAGCCAAAAAAATATTATCAAATATTCAATCCAACTCTAGATGCATGTGTTACAAAAATATCATAATTACTCAAAGCACCCTAAGTGGGAGAATTATATGGGATTATTTTCCTTATTTTGAGTATTGAATAGGTAAAAAAATCAATCATCACATGGTGGATTGGGTTAAACATATATCATTACACCCCCACCCCACACCCCCTCTCTTTATAAGTCTTTTATCTATTATAATCCATATTAGGGTTTTAATTTTGAATAAGTTTTTTAGGTCCATTGTTGCACATATGGATGTTAATTTTACGTATAAAATAGTATTTAAAGTAGTTATAGGTGATCAGACCTTGATTTACCTAATTTTATGTTGTGTACATAATCAACCAATAGATGAAAATAGTGCTAGTCGATCTTGTCCACTTCCTAACATTCTTGACCTTGAGAAGTTACACTTCTAGTTTCAATTTTCATATTTAATTTTAAATCTATATATTTTCTAGTCACATTTTAATCTCACATGGCCATATCATAAATAACACATAGCTAAGTCTTTTATTGTTATTCATAGTTAATATTTTTTCATGTAATCATGTTTTATCAATTTCATTATTTTTAATTCATTCTAATTGTCATAAGTTTTTTTTAATATTTGATTTATTTCAAATAATTTATCTTATTTAGGGTTAATAAACCTAATATTTCCAAATTTTGATTAAACATATGGGTGAATTCACATGTTATTTGAGCATAACTTCAAAAAACTTGTTGTAGAGTTTAGATAAATTACTAAGCATAAAACACTAAAATAAATTTATTTCAACCTTGCATCTAATATCCAACACTAAAATAGATTTATTACAACCTTAGATTTAATATTTGACACAAAAATAACTTTATTTTTGACCTTTAATATGATATCTGACACTCAAATCACTTTTTTAACCTTATATTGTTGAGTAATTTAATATCCATACAAAAAAGCCCTTTTATTTTTAACATTATTTTTTATTTTTATTTTTTACATTATCATTTCCATGTTATTATTCCATGCCATCCAAAAAACATACATCCCTTATTCCTTTAATTTAAAGTGCTAGGTTAAGTACTAAGCATACAACACTAAAATAAATTTCTTTCAACCTTGCATCTAATATCCAACACTAAAATAGCTTTATTACAACCTTAGATTTAATAGTTGACAAAAAAATAACTTTATTTTGACCTTAAATATGATATCTGACACTTAAATCACTTTTTTTAACCTTGTATTTTTGAGTAATTTAATATCCATACACAAAAAAACCCTTTTATTTTTAACATTATTTTTAGTTATTTTTTACATTATCCTTTCCATGTTATTATTCCATGCCATCTAAAAAACATACATTCCTTATTCCTTTAATTCAATGTTCTAGGTTAAGTAGGCCCCATATTGACCACATTCAAATCCCTTTGAATACTACTAAGTTGGATTCATTTAATGAAAAAAATGGTTCCCTTTATTTAGATGCAAAAATTGATCATGAATATTTTCAAGAGGATAATAACAATGAACAAGCTAATCAAGATGATCATAATACACAAGATAATTATGAAGGATCAGGTAGGATCCATCTTAATGAAATTATTGTTATAGATCATGGACAAGCCCAATGTTTATCCACATTCTGAGAAAGACTTTGTCAAATTCCACAATATATACCTAAAGTAATTTAAGTCATGTTAGCTTCTAAAAGTACAAAAAATAGAAAATTCATAATATAAATGCACAAGAATAACCATTTTCCCTCATTATAAACCCTATGATAGGTGTTTTTACTTCTACTATTGATATTATTACTACATATGCACCTATTGGTTTTAAGTCACCACAAGGCTTCCAATAGGTATCTATGCACATCTCTAACCAGATAACTCATATGAGACCTTTGATAGCTATGTATCCTACATCACCTAGCTTTACTAATACACAATACCATGTGCAAAATATTTGAGGTTTACATGCCAAGGTGATGATGTTAGAGCTAGGTATACCAAAATATAGTCATTCAATTGATTCATAAGCCTTTCTTCATAATTTATTATCACATGATATTGCATTATATCCTTTACCTACATTATTTGTGTGTCTTAAAATTCAATTATATGAAGTTAAAGGAGATCCAGAAACATATTTGACCTTTTCATGAAGCATGTTTGGATTATTATTTCAACGAAAAGTTGATAGATAAGTTGTTTTTAATAAGCCTAAAATATTATGCCTTATGTTAGTTTTATGATCTACCTATTCAATCTTTCAAAGCGTTAAATCCACTGGTGTATCAATTTATCAAGAGTTTTTATATCAATATTGATGAAAAGATTTCTTATGCACAAATTTTTAAGCTTAGGAAATGAATAATGATTATGTCCTTCATTACAAGACCATGATTAAAAAATTTTCTCACAACTTGGTAGACAATGAATTAAAAGATATTTTCAAACAATGTTTACTTTCACCTTTGCATTATTCAATTATTTTAGGGACTTTATCATACGATAAGATAAATAGAAGTCAAACTTATTACTTTTAACAATCTCAAAAAAGAACCTACATCTACTTTAACTTACACAATGAAAGTTTCAAAGTAAACCATGTTACAAAACTAAGTCAACATATATTAAAGTTGATATAAATATCATAATTAATTATATTTTTAAACCTTATAACAATCTTTTTTTATTAGATAAACCAATGAGGAAATTATCTAAATTACCATAACCATATCATAAATTGCTAAAAAAAATTCTTTAATGAAATCTCATTACTATACCTCCACCACGAGAGGTTGATATGAGTATACCTCAATAAAAATAATTAACTAAAAATTATATATTACGATGATCACATATGCAATGGTCACTCTAATAATATAAATTTCAAGCCCAATAACCTTATTCAAGATATTATAAATTGTACATAGTAATCTAAGCCTCAACTAAATGAAAATGTTAAGTTGAATATTTTTAGTGAGCCATTTTCAAATCATGAAACAAAAAATGATAATTCAGAAGTGTATCACACCTATAATGCATTTCCACCTTATGAGTCATATGATTATGAATTTTATGTAATAATTAGCATAATTTTTAAAATACTCAACTATGTCCTATAATCACATTTGATGATAGTGATTTATTTTTTATGTCTTATGTATAAGGGCATATATTGATCGACAACCCATTCATAGTGTAGCAGTTGATAATGGATAAAGTGATAATACATGTATAATGACATCAAGACATTCTTTAGGTTACACAAAACATGACATACAAACAACATATATGTCTAAATACATTTAATGGGAAATAAAACCTACTTTGAGACATATTTTATTGCCTCTTTAGGTGATCACTACTATATTATCTATTCCTTTTCTAGTTTTAACACAAAATGGGGTTTTTGACATGATTTTCAGATTCCTTTTGTTATAAAATCTCTATGATGCATAGATGTCTAAAGGACATTCATTGTGCTCAAGTGGTCATAATTTTAGGATTTAGATGAGTATGCTCTAGAATTCATGGAACCTCCTCATCCCCATTAACCATGTAGTTTATTAACACATTTATGGAAAATAAAATCACATTTATATTTTTTTCACCTATGAAAAAATTCCCTATTCAACTGGTTCAAAAAAAAATTAAAATTATCAAAATCAAGTAATGTAAAAATAAGCATACTAGAAAAAGGTGTCATGTTCAAAAAAATCACCATCTCATACATAATATTATCAATTGGTGATACATATAGATCAATAGAATTAAAAAATACTTCACCATTTGGTACAATCATATACTATTCCTCATCAGATATCGAATAATTCTACATCTCCTAGAGCTACTCTTACCACATAATATTACACAAGTAGTGATATAGATAGTTTCATTAGTGCACATGATGTATTCTCAGATTATAAGTCATTCCCATCTAGAACATTTCATCCATGAAATGTGATACTTCCACAACTTATTACATATTATTAAGATGCTTAATTTTATGGGATCATTGTTTACCATGTTACAATTTCATATATTCTAAAAATTTAATAATAATAATAATAGTAGTAGTAATAATAATAATAATAATAATAATAATAATAATAATAATAATAATAATAATAATAAATTGATTGTACATAGCTTATTAATTTTTTCATCATGTTATTATTTTACTTATTTACACATGTGATTGATTTGGTTGATTATTTTAGAACTTGGTTGTTATTTACTTTTTGGCCTCTTGGCTCTTCTTTTCACTTTTACATATCTGAACAATCTAACATAGTGATTTATACTACCATAATTTTCCATTTCCTTTATATTTTCACAAATTGAACAATGTAAAATACATTTTTTCATAAATTATATTATTGATAAGTATGGGTTAGAATCAAACGTTAGTACTGCCTAAGCTAGTCGATCCTATTGTCTACCATTTTTCACACTCAAACATAAATATGAGTACACAAAGCATTACTACTTGTAATTTTCTGATATTTCACTCATTTATGGTATAAAAAATCTTACTTGTTCAAGAAAATATTTATTTTGTGTGGTATATTTATCATACATACATGTTACATACTTTTAAAAATATAAATTTGATGATTTGAGATGCAAAATCATTCATTCCCATAATTTTTATTTTCCCTACATGCCTTAAAACCAAAAATTCACATATATTATGAATATGTGATGTAGATAAATATTAATGAAATAAAGATGGAAACAAAATATAAAAACACAACATAAGAGAAATAGATTTAATGTGGTTCACCCAAAATGGGCTACATCTATACAAAAATATCTATTTCTTCTCTTATTCAATAAAAAAAATTAAGGGATAAACCTATAATACATCCATTACAATCTTCTCTTCACTCACACACAGTGTGCCACCATGATTACAATTCCCTCATATGAAAGAAGGGTTACATATTAGGGGGAAAATACACCAACATAATTTTTACCATTAGATTTGTGACCTAATAGTGATTGGTGACCCCTATGGTGACCTTAGTGTTAGGGTGTTCCCCCCCGCCCCCCCCACACCCCCAACACAACCCCTTATTAGGAACTAGGCATTATAATAATATTAGGCTCCAACATCCAACAATCTCCCACTTAGAGACTAATTGTTGTAACTCCACCACTACAACTCTTCCTTTTGCTTTTATTTGAAATTTGACCTTGGCATGTTTCTCATCTTCCTTTTTATCCTTGAATACCCATTGAAGCTGAACAACTCTCCAGATTCTCAATTATGACTAAATTTGATAGTATATAATTAAGATTCTATCTTTTATCGATATTTTCCATCTTTAGTTGACCATCCTAAAAAATTGAATGAATGAAGTGATACCTAAGTTGTATATGTTTAGTTCTTTAATGAAATGTTGAGTTCTTTATTAAATGAATTACTCTCTAGCTATCACTATATAACATGTAATATTCCTACTTCTACATAAACTCTTCCATGAACCATCACATCCATATCATCTCCTTTCATGCTTCTATATCTACAACATATTTTTCCTCTATAGTTGACAAAGCAACTATCTTTTACAAATTTGAAATCCAACTAACTACTATGTCACCAACAGTGACTATGTAACCTATGGTACTCCTCTTGCCATATAAATCTCTAGCCATTCTTACATTAACATATCATTAAAAGGTATCATATAACCCTTCATATCATAACTATCTATCAATGGTCCCTCTCAAGTACTTGAGAATCAACTTGATTACATCCTAGTGCTCTTTTACTAGATTATTCATAAACCTGTTGACAACTCCCACTACATGAGCAATATCTGGTCTCATTCATAACACATCGTACATTAGACTTCCAACTATTGAATCATATGGGACTTTTCTCATTAAATTTATTTATTCATGTGTTTTAGGACAATCTTCCTTTATTAATTTGAAGTTCCCTCCCAAAGGTGTACTCACTACTTTTGTATCTTGCACATTGAACCTGACTAACACCTTCTTGATGTACTCTTCTTGAGACAATGCCAATTTTTTATTTTTCCTATCTCTTATTATTATCATACCAAGTATTTGCTTTCCATCACCCAATTACTTCATTGTAAATGAATTAGCTAGTTTTTTTTATTGCTTTTATATCATGCATGTTAGACCTTGCAACAAGCATGTCATCTACATACAATAATAAGATAATATAGCTTATATTATCTAATACCTTATAATAAACATAGTGGTTAGAATGACATATCCTATATCCTTGTTTTGTCATAAACATGTCAAATTTCCAATACCACTATATTGGAGCTTACTTTAGGCCATAAAACACTTATTCAACCTGCACACCATTTTCTCCTTACCATTGACTTTGTATCCCTATGGCTGATCCATATATATTTCCTCCTATAAGTCACCATGAAGGAAAGTCATCTTCACATACAACTGTTTAAGGTGTAAATATTCTTCTACTAGCAAACTTAAAATATTTCTTATAGAAGTCATTTTAACTAGCGGGGAAATATTTTTTCAAAATTTATACCTTTATTTTGTGCAAACCCATTTACAACAAGTCTGGCCTTCTACCTCTTTTTTCCTCCATCTTATTCTTTCAACCTATAAACCCATCTATTCTTTGATTCTCTTTTACCTATAGGAAACTAAACCAAATCCCAAGTTTGGCAATGTACCAAGGAGTCCATATCCTCCTTCATGCCTAGCTCCCACTTCTTTCTAGTTTTTACCTACATTTCTTTTTCATAGATTTTTGACTCACTACCATCAATCAATAATAAATAATAAAGTGAAGGAGAGCATTTTTTAAGGAGTCTGCTTACTCTAGTATATCTTATAACTAAAATTCCAAGAGTTTGAGGTATTTATTGTTTTTTTTATTATTGTATTTATTACACATTCTAATTTTCTAATACTTTTAAAATTTCATTTCTAGTGATTTCATCAAGTAATGCATATTTTGTATTTGGATTTTCTTATTTCTTTCCTTGAAACTGATCTATTTACATGACCTTCTCATTAAAGATCACATCTCTCTCCTGATGATTTTATGATTTTTAAAATTCCATAAATAGTAATTAAAATCATTAACTCCATATCCAAAAAAAATGCATTTCTTAGATTTTTCTTCAAGCTTGGTTCTATTTTCTTTATCAATATGTATAAATGCTCACAATCAAAAGTATTTAAAAAGGAATAGTCTACCCTTTTACCTATCCATGCTTCTTCTAGAATGCCACCATACAAAGGACTTGAAGGCCCTCTATTTATTAAATAAACAATAGTATACACAACATCTACCCAAAAATGTAAGGGCAATGTTGCATGTAATATCATGCTCCTTACACCTCCATGATCATCTTGTTCATCCTTTCTGACACACCATTTTGTTGTGGTGTTATTGGAACCATCTTCTCTCTACAAATCCCATGGCATGAATAATAATTATCAAATTCATTCTTGTAGTATTCACCTCCATTGTCTAATTTGACACACTTTAAATTATTTCCTATCTCATTCTAAATCAAAGCTTTCCATTTTTTAAAAGTATCAAAAACTTCAAATTTTTTTGGTATCAAATAAACCCAAGTTTTTCTAATTGAATCATCAATAAAAGTAACATAATAAGAAGATCCACCAAGGGATGATACCTATGTCAGTCCCCATACATTTGTATGCACACAATATAACTTGTCATCCTTCTTTATCTTCCCAACTCTAAAAAATATGACTCTCTTCTAGTTTACATACACACAGTGATCAAAAAAGTCCAAATCCACCTTCTTCAAATCTAGAAACAATTTATTTCAATGGAGAACTTGAATTCCCTTCTCACTCATGTGCCTAAGTCTATGGTGCCATAATTTTGTATCGACTTTTATAGAATATAAAGTAGTAGAAGAGTCAACATTACCATTAGATAAATATAATGTACCTACCTTCTCACCTTTTTCCATTACCAGTGATCCTTTAGTGACCTTCCATGAATTTTCTACAAATGTAGCTATACAACCCTCACTTACCAACTACCCTACTAAAATTAGATTTCTTCTCAACTCAAGAACATGCCTCACCTCTTTTAGAAACTATTTGTTTACATTCTATTATTTTATCTGTATCTTACCCTTTCCAATAATTTTATAGGGTTCATCACCCTAATAAACCTTTCCAAAATCACCTTGAACATAATCTTGAAAATACTTCCTATAAGGTATAGCATGAAATTAATCCCCTGAATATAAGACCCAAGAATCATTAATATTATCTAAAGAAGGAATTAAAGCATCTTGTAACACATCACCTACTACATTTTCTTCTTAATTTTTATCGTGTTTTCTATCTCTTTGTTTTCCCTTTTGAAACCAATAATATTTATTTAGGTGGCCTTACTTCTCACAAATCTAACACACCAATGTTCCTCTAGATTTTGATCTACCTTTATTATAATTCCCATGATTCCCAAGGCCTTTTCCTCTATCATTTTGTCTTCCCCTATTCTCCATAGTAAAAGCATTACCTAATGTCTCACCTATGATTTTCCATCATATTTCATTTCTGAAAATAGCACTAATAACATCATCAAACTTTAAAGTGTTTAAACTAGAGACATTATTACTCACAACCATGACCAAGCCATTCTTGATTTTTGTCAATGAGTAAAGAATCAAAAGAGTCTTAACCTCATCATCAAAGTTTACTCATACAAGGCTTAACTAGTTTGTGACCATGTTAAATTCATTTAAATGATCAACAATAGACCCACCTTTTGACATATCCATATTAAATAAATTCTTCATTAGAAATACCTTTTTGGAGGCTAAGGGTTTTTTATACACTCTATCCAATGCCTTTATCACATCCATTATTATGTTTTTTTTTTTGAAATATTAAAGGCCACTGATGTTTCCAAGCATAGCCATATTTTTCTTAGTGTCTTTCTGTCAACAACCTCCCATCCTTCATCCTTCATAGTTGCTCTCTTATTTTCTATTCCACCAAATGGTAGGAAAATATCCTTTTGATATAGATAGTCCTCCATTTGCATCTTCCATAGTAAGTAGTTTTGGCCATATAACTTATCAGCCTTAAACATTCCTTCTTCTACCATTGCTCCCATTTGAACTAAGAACCCTCTTTTCCTACAAGTTTATCTACCAAATAGACCTTCATTTATGATACTAGTTGTTAGGAATATGGAATGAAAATAAATATTAATGAAATAAACATGGAAATAAAATGTTAAAAACACAATACAAGAGAAATATAGATTTAACATGGTTCACTATAAATGGGCTACGTCCACATAGAAACAACCACTTCTTCTCTTATTCAATCCAACAAATGAAGGTATAAACCTACAATACATGCATTGAAATCTCCTCTTCACTCACACATAATTTTCCATTGTGATTACAATGCTCTTATATGAAAGGAGGGTTGCATATTAGGGAATAATACACCAACATAATTTCTTCTATTAGATATGTAACCTAATAGTGATCTTCGATGGCCATGATGACCTTGGTGAGGGGGAATTTCCCCCCCACACCCTCCCCATCAGGAACTGGGCATTATAATTAGATCAAGCTACACTATCTAACAACATATACAATGGAAAAATCTTGATCATGCATGGCCATGTCATAATTTATACTACAAAATTTACATGAACACATGTTTCAAATTGTTTAGATATATCACCTTTGTTATAATTTTAAACCCATGGTCTAATTACTAGTTTCCTTTATTCTAAGTTACAAAATTTTATAAAAAGTACAAAAAATAAAATATTTCAAAAATTAAAAAAAATTAAATGTACAAAATCAGATTTGGAGCATGATTAGACATATAATTTACATCATTGTCACATAATATTTATCTCATTATTGGTAGATACCATATTTATTTTTCTATCACAAATGAATTTCATTGGTATTTATGAGTGTTATGTAGGATATACAAACTTCACATGGACTAAGATAATAGACTTACTTTTAATGGCCATGCTAAATTGGGGGAATCTTATCCATAGGTTATACTATTTAAAAGTGTTACCATTTTACAAATAATATATTGTTGAGATATTTATAATGTATAAAAATGTGTTGATAACATATCTATCTTACATTTTGTATTTATATATACTATTTCCTAGGATATGATCACATTATGTATACATGATTTAGACTATATTTCTAGTTCTTGTCTACCTTTGATGCTATTACTTGTACATAGTAGATTAGACTATGTTTGTCTATTATGTATGGTCCCTATCCCATTTATAAAATTTATTGAACATCTCAATGAGATCATTGTTTGGTACATGGAAAATTTGAACATGTCCATTATTTTTGCCCTTGGTATTTTTTTTTGGGACATTTGAATATATCCCAAATTTAAAACATTATTAATTCCTTTTTTTTTTGGCCCTTATCCTTAAGTGTGATACATTTTTTATGTGACATTTGATATTGTATCTTATATGTGGCCCTTGGCCTTAGTATATGACATTGCACTTGTGTTTTTTGTTTTTATTAATTTTTTTAAGTCTCCATATTATACACTACCTATTATGTATGATTTTTATATATTTTAATACTATGAGCTCATTGTACATTTATATAAGCCTTACCTCATATGTTACAAACATTATTTGAATGACATATATCTTACAATGATGACATAATTTTCACATATGCTATAATTTTCAATGCTTAAATATTGATAGACATGATATAGTTAGCTTTTATTTTGAGATGAGTGGCTTGAAAGATACATCCCTTACCTCAAAAAGTGGGAATTAAAGTGGTATTTGCATAGTGATATAATCCTCTATGATCACAAATCAATTTTTGGTATAGAATATAATTTCAAAAATTTGGGAAAGGTTGAAAACATTAATCATTAGTATAAATTATGGGGGAATACTCCATGAATAAACACTCACATTGTAGGAATAGGTTAAAAATTTATACAAATTTGGTTGCATGATACATATTTATGAACAAGATTAAAAATATATATACAAAATTACATCTACATAAAGTTGTACATATTTTACATTTTTCAATGGGAACATGATATAGACTCATGCCATGATTTAAATACTATTTGATATCCATAGTCATGTTAGGAGCATGCATTTCCTCTATTATATTTTGATCATGCACACAAAATCTAAATAAAAAAGTGACAATTGAATCTACAAATCATATGTAGTGATTGTTTTAGTTAAAGTGCATAATTCATAACTTGAAGGTTTACTACCATCTATAATTATTTAATGTCAATACATTTTGTAATCCAACCCAATTTTATCTTGGGGTTATAAGATCAATAATAAAAATTGAATTTTATGTGTCCCTTAATGGGTTTTATTTTATATTCATGCTCAATCAAAATTAGGAATTTATCACTCTCAATTTTACATTTGTTCAACTAAATAAACTAATCTCTCCAAGTGTTCATGGGAAACACCAATTCTTCAATGCTTTAAGGAAGCACCATCTCCAAGAAAAGTTACAAGAGGAACATTAGTTTCACACATATGGATGTTTTCCTTCCATATTATTTTGAATATTTTAGAATTCAAGTTATATTTCAATTTTAAATTACACGTATGGGTATTTAATAATTTCATATCATTTTATGATTCATCATGGAACACATTTCATGATTGGAGATTTCTCCAAAAGAAAATGGTGTTTTACATACTCATGTATATATTTAGTTTCAATATAGTAATTTCATTTATAAGCTAAAGTGGAGGGAAATGTAGTCACTAAATTTTTTTCATGAATACCTAATAATGTTATTTTTGGTCCACTTTCACGTTAATTGACTTGAACACTTATTTGAATCTATTTCACATCTCTATATCCTAATTACCTATATAGACCTTTCAATTTCTATGTTTATATTTTACACCTATATAAATGATATTAATCACTAAAAACCCATTGGAATGTCCATATATACATCCTAAATTCTAAATTTCACATGTTTCCTTATAGGACATGATCAACCAATATGGGTTAAAAATTGCAATCAATCTTGACCCATATGGTTTGATCCTGAATATCATATTAGCAATGGTTAATTTTTAAATTTAAACCCTTCCTCAGAAATTTATTAATATTTTTAGGAAAGGTAGCATGAGTATTTTAAATTTTTTATTGCTATAAAATCACATTTAAGTCAACTATTATATCACTTGGAAATTTCAATATTGAGGTGCACTTACACTATTGAACATTGAGAAAATCTTCCTTATTCTTTCTAAATATGATTATAATCATTTGAAGTAGTATGTATCCTAGTCAACATTCTATTTTACCTAAGTCAAATAAATGCATTATCAAGTATTCAAGCCATATATATATATATATATGCATACATGTATCAAAATAAACAGAATTTCACAAAGCACTATAAGTGGGAGAACTACAGGGGCTTGATTTCCTTCTTCATATTACTAGATATGTAGGTAATGATAAATCATCATGTGATAATTAGGGTCAAATCAATGCATTATACTTCCCCCCTCTCTTTGAAGTTATTTTAGTTATTAAAAAATATATTAGAGTTTCAAATTTGAATAAGTTTTTATAGGTCATTTTTGTGCATCTAAAGGATGATTTTATGCACATGAGCATATTTAAATCATCAATAAGAAACCATGCCCTAATTTCCCTAATTTTTTATAGAGGAATAATCAACCAGGAGAGATCAATAGTGAAATTCAATCATGTCCCCTTCCCATTATTATTGACCTTGAGCATCTACATTTCTAATTTCATTTTTTGTGTTCACAATTAGATATGATTACTAGTTTTAGTGACATTCCAATTTCACACAATCATATAATAGGCATTAAAAAACTAATTATTTTCTTATTATTCATAGTTAGTCTTATTTTATGTGATCATGATTTGTGGTTTTTTGTATTTTTCCATCATTTTTCTCATCATAAGTAATTTTATAACATTTGATTTTTTTCAAATCATTTATCTAAATTATGATTAATACACAAATTAATTCCAAATTATGATAAAACATAATCTCATTTATGACCCAAATATTCTAAATTAATATGGGTTAGATTAATACACATTATATTTTGAGGATATATTTAATTTATTCACCATGTTTAGCATTGAGAAATGTTTGAACATCATTATATTCAAGGAAAAATTCACATTACTTGAGAATTACTATGACATTATGCCTCAACTAATTTAATTTATTATGGCTCTCCATCTCATAATAGGTACACCTAATCCACTCCAAGTATCAAGCACATTTATAGTAGTCAAATTTAGAGTTAGGAGTCTATCATCATGATTTTTGACTCAATGAAGGGGTTGATTTTCATGTCTAGAATTAAATTTTTTAAAGACATATAAGTTTCTTCTAAGACCTCCTTTAGTTCTATGATTTTTTTCCTTAACATAGCTCATTTGATTGGTAGGATAAAAAAACCTATAAACGATTGGGCATGCTATAATGTTGAATTTCATTCTAGATTTTTAAAATCAAGGTTTTTAATCTTTATTCATAGGAGTGAATTCTCTAAGGAAGGTTCTACTTGATCTCATTGATCATGAATCTACTAAATTTTTCTAACTATAGAATACATAACTCCTTTAGGTAGGTGGCCTTCCAATTTTCATAGTCCATAATAACATATTGTGGATTTACTTGTAGTACCAAATTTTTAACCATTATATAAGGGTTATCATAAAATATCTCACATTTTTATCTAGTGTAATGAATCCCTTTTTGTACCATATTATCTTAAATTTTTGGACATGATTCATGGAATTTTCCACTCCTTTATATTATGGAAACTTCAAATAGATTTCATTAATGAAATGAATTTTTAGGAATAACTTTGGTTTGGTGATAAATAATTATTATTTGAGTCCACACTACTTGAATTCATAATAGTGTACCTATATTTCCCATATTTTGAGGTGGTGCAAGTCCCCAACCTCCAAAATTAGGTTGTGTGGTTTTTGGATTAGTGCATAGGTTCAACTATGTGAAGTAAAGTTTATTACTCCATCTGATGTGTTGCTAGTAGTTTACATAATAGGATTAATTCCACATATTTTTTTCATTCCTAACATATTTATAATCCTTTTTTTTACTAGTGGTGTTATAATTGTCAATAATTTATATTATGGTACTATTTGGTGTAAATGTTTCAATTGGTATTCTTTCCTTCTAAAATTCACTTTTTGAGATCACTCCAAATGTTATTATAATTTTTATTTCATTACAATATGGAACACATGGATTTTTTTTAGGTATATTATGGATATGAATCCATTAAACTAACATATAGTTATGCATATCTAATGGGATTTAAGTAACACCTTTAGTTGTTCCTTTGTAGTGTTAGATTCATACTCAAAGATGCATATGTCTACATCATTGGATCATGTTTCATAAATGTGATAGTCTATATAATTAAATTTCCATTATATGGTCTTGTAAAATTTTCCTAACTTATATCCCCTTCCTAGGGTCCATAGTGGTCTTCACTATTTTCATACCCTCATTGCATTTACATATTTTGGTTTCATGAGCATATAAATTAAATATTCCTCTAAAATTTTTAATGTTAAATCCTCACTAACGTAACATGAAAATATTCCCTTCACCTTTCCTTCTAATTTATACTTGGCCCATAAACATAAGGATATCATATCTCCAAGGGAATCTATTTGATGCCATAATATACCATTATTTTTTTGATCTTAAGGGGTGTCTATGAAATAAAATATCCTCTTGGGTCTTGAAATAATTGATATTACACTTATTCTAGATAAAATTATATAGATATTAAAGACTCCAAAAGGTAACTATTTAATGTTCTTATCCACCAATCAACTATCCTGATCCAAAATTCATTGGCTTTTCTATAGTTTATTAATCTATACATTCATCTATGGATATTTTATATTATAATTTATACTATGGTTCATAAAATATGGATCTAACCAGGTATATAAGTGTTCAATAAAATAAAAAATAAGAAATTTTTAGAGGAAATCATATAGGTGCTCATTGACCAATTTCTTATGGTATAACTTCCATAAGTGTAGACAATTATTCAAATAAGTGTGATAATGATAAGCTAGCCATTTTTAAATGTTATCTAAATATATTCATTTAATCATCTCTAAAAATTATCTTTAGTAACTAGTTCAATAAACTCCATAAATAGAACAATTTTTTTGGGGTGTTTTCTCATTTTCTCATCAAGATATCTACACCAATGCACCCACCTAAAAAATTTATAGTTATTTAATTATAATATCACACATGATAACTTATGTGATTTCATTGGAATATCACACACAATAACTTATGTGATCACCTAATGTGTAGTTTGAGAAGACTAGGGTGCATTAGGTTAGTCTTATAGGATGATTTCACCACTAACCCCATTAAAGTACTTGATAAATCTTAAATATATGGAGAATTATATAAACCATTAAAAACACATATTAAGATAATATATGGTGATTCATTAAATAAAACCAAGACTCCATTAATGATCACATATTATTTTAATAGACCACATATTCATTTTTATTACATAAAAATTTTGTACATAAAAGTTATAGCTCCTAATAATTACAATGATAATGTATTAAAATGTAAACATAATATTTCAATACATGAATATCCACTCTCATATAAGTAAACCTAGATCTAAGCATGAGGTGGTCATTTATATGAAAAAATACCACCTCACCATGACACTTTAGATAATGCTTCCATTTATATTAATTAATGTATTCCTAATGCTACCCAAGAATAATAATTTGTCTTAAAAATAATTTCCAACAATCTCATACATTTTTTCATAGCAATTATAGATTTCCTCTCTTTGTTTATCTCAACAGTATCTCTGATATTTTCACATTTTTGCTGACTAGAGACTTTATGGGTATACTTAAACTTGTGAAAATAAGTTCTCTATGATCTACACTCATAATTATTCAAGAGATTATATGAAAATTATTCCTTATGCACACTACTATAATTTTACAAAAACATGTTCCTTATTGATACTACATAATAGTCAACCAAAATATCAGTGCACTAATAGGCTTATCAAAATGAATGGGTCAACAATTTATGATTTAGTATTTCGATATTTATACTTTGTCGATGTTTTGGATAATTATTTCTTATTCCATTTTTTAATCAACAATATCATTAATATCACATTTTCCCAAATTTATCTACTCAAACAAGGACATAATGACAATATTAGAGATTACGTTCTTAGATTCAATATAATGCTATAAATATGAAATATAACAAATTAATTGATAGTGAATTAAAAATTATTTTTATTTAACCCATTAAGGAAAATTTTGTCTTTAAAAATTATCAATGTTTTGATGAAAATTTTCATGTGGTTGGAAACTATGAGATTAAGGTTTTAAATGCCACTATGCTTAAATATGGGACCAATCCCTACCTCTAGTATAGCCAAATTATAAATTAAATATACATTTAATGATTAGGGTAAAGGAGATACTTTCCAACCTATGATTGAGGAAAAACAAAAGTGAATACAAAATACCATCTATCCAATTACCAAGTATTATCAAAAAAATAAAATGAAGATAATTTACAAGATTGAGTAAAAGTCCACAAAATGTTCCTAAATAATTAATTGATTGTATTATGATTATTTTAGCTACTAAGATAGATATTAATACATAAATACATTTTCCTCATAAATATGATGATAATAGATATTTTTATTGTTATATATTTTTAATACATTCTTTAAACAAATGCATAACATTGAAATATAAGATCAAAGTCCTCATTGAAAGTAATCAAAATTGGGTAAATATTCTAAATAGTAGTTTGAATGACTCAGTCATAAAATTAAACCAACACTTGAAAATATTTATTAATCATTTTTAAAATCATACCACTCAATTCAAATACCATATCTATGTTCATATGATATTTCAAAATAACCATCACAAGATTAAAATGATCATCCACTTGATGGATTTATGGATGTGGTCAATATAGGTCATAAAGATCCTTTTACCATTATATTTCATGTTCCTAAATTTCTAAAGGATGGACCTAATAATGCACATATATTAAATAAATATTTCATTGATATAGCTTGAAAGATAAAAATGAAATTATGATTGATAATGACCAAAGTATAAATATGTGCATATTGAAAATTTTTAGTAAGCTTGGATGTATAAAAGGATATAGTTAGTATGGTAAAATTTGTTAAAGGATATGATGGGATTACCTAGGAACTACTTAAAGGAATTTTCTTTCCTATTACATTAGGTCCTATAACCACCTTTTTTTAATTTCATTTGCTACTAGATCATGAGATATTTGATGTGTTTCATAGAATATAATAGATTAATCATTTGAAATAAATTCCATCAACATTAGACCAATCCTTAAAATATATTCATGAAAATAAATTGTTTACTATCCAATACACTATTTATGACCCTTTATTACAATTTCAACCTAATTATTACCTTAAGAGCTATTAAGGTAAACATAAATAACATAACCTCAAACCAATGCACCTAAATTTATAAAATATACTCACACACATACAAAACTAATATTATTACACCCTCTAATTCTTATCAAATGTATTTAAAGTATAAAGGATCTAATTTATCAAGTTAACATTTATATAAAGGAATGTTATACTATAGACAAGAGTATAAAATCTAACACAACTACTTATAATGATAATGACAACATTGAAACTGATTATATTAATGATGATTACATTCATGAGTCTTAAAGTGATGAAGATTATACTAATAATGATAACATAATGTATTTTTCATCCTAATATTACCCTTGATGATAATATTTCTTCTTATTACATATAATATATAGATGGTTCACCCAACACTATTGGATAGCCTCATTTTCTAACCCAATAAGTTTACACCTAACTAACCTATTTTCTATACATGTTTCCTTTATTTTATTTTCTTATTTTTTATTGGCTTCTATCTTATTTCCTTTTGTGTGTGGGATTTTGGAATACTTTTTCTTATATAGCCTTCTTCAAAGTTTAGTTCTCCCTTATTTATTTTGTTTCTTATATATTATCTTAATTTTCTTATGATATTTATTCAATATTGTTTGATTTTTAATTAATATTCATTTTTCATCTTAATTTTTTTTTTCTCCCTTATTTTTAACTTCCTTTTTTGGTTCCTCTCATGGTTTATAGTCTTCGGTTTTAATTTTTCCTATTTGATTTATTATGGTCCTTTTTACTTGTACACATTTCATTATTATTACCCATGCCTATATTTTATTATTCTTTTTTTTTCCAAAGCTCTTTTCCTTGATTATTGTGTCCCATCCAAAAAGTGCAAAATTTTCCTCAAAGTGAAAATACATTATATATTGAGGCCACATGCCCCATTGTGAACATAATTTTGAGATATTTTTTAGGTTAGTAGGGATCCATCCCTTAGTATTTATTATTTATTTTTACTCATTATATTTAATTGGGTGTGTTTTAGTCCTTTGAATGCCTTATGTTTTATAAAATTTCTTTACCTTTGTCTTTAATTTCTACATGGGTACATGGATTGATATATTAAAAAAATTTGTTTATTAATAGAAGATATAATTTTTAATCCTAAATTTAGATATGTGTGGAATATCTAGGGTTATCAAGTATTAGATTAACCTTTACACAAGGATGGTGAACTAATCTAATGAGCAATCCGATTAATATAAAATTAGATAAATAATATTGTAAATCTATACAACTAAGATTTCTAATAAATTAAAGTAAAACTATTGATATATATATTGAAATAAATAGGGAACAATAATATTTAGTTGGTTTATTATTCTCATTTAGGTTTGATCTATAACATGCTAAAAGTGGACTAGAAGATGATCTTAGAATAGTCACCATAGTATGGGAATATTCTTTTTGTGGCTTCAGATATTTGCATTAGATCTAGATAATTGTACTAACATAGGTGTCTAACTTTAACATAGATATTCTATACAGAATACTAATTATATTTGGAAGAGATAAACTAGATCCTTTCAAGTTTTTTATCACCTTGATTTTGATGTGTTTAGATCATGTAAAATGGATATTTCTATTTTTCAAATTATCAAATCATAACTTCTTTACCCTTTTAGTGACTATGGAAAAAATGGCTTAGTAGGCTCATGATATTGAGTTTCTTGAAGGAACCCTTTATTAATGTACATTGTCTATATAGACAATACTCTGAATAGGGCCTCAAAATAATCTAGTTATCCTTTACATATTGGATTGTGTGTGCACAAGGAAGTAATATGTGATAAGCATAAAAATGCAAAGACCTATCTTGAAAATTGGAAAATATGGATCATGGGTTATTCCTTAAATATTTAAAACCTATGGAAATATTCTTCCTATGACTAATATGAAAATAGGATGAATAGGGTAAGTTTTGTCACTTGAATGCCTGATTGAGTGCTTCTGGGTAAGTTTCAATGTTAGGTGAATGTGATTTCCAAGTGTGGAATGAATGAAGGTTTATACATACATACATACATACATATATATATATATATATATATATATATATATATATATATATATACCAATAAATTTTGAAAATATATTACACTAAAGCACATAATCCAACATTTAAGATGCATTTCATTTGAATATTTGATAATTTTTAGGCACTAGACATTTTGTAGGAAAAATGGATACTTACATCATTGCAAGTGTTTGTCTAAGATACAATTATCTAGGAATATATAAAATAGGTACAATTATAAAAATAGTAGTGAATAATAATGACTATGTTTAGATATTTTTTCATAATGTAGATGGCATGGTAATGAGGATAACAGTGTTTGGAGAAATAAATAATCAATTAGGTATAAAGAGATAGTTAACACAAGCCTTTTTGTAATAGGCAAGTCTATAATTGATAGGTACAACCATGATGAATATTTTACAAATGTAAGAGACTATATTACTACATAAAGAATATTTTAGTATCTACATTCACTCCCTTTAGTTTAGTAATTAAATTTATAGTTTAAAGGAAATAAATGTGTACATGTGTGTGTGTGATACACCTTGTCTTTGCATGAGGCCAACTTGAGTGATTTTTTGATGACTAACCTACACCAAGATGATGTTATAGTATATAATAAATGAATGAAATTTGAAATTGAAATAATTTGAAATGATTTAAATTAGAAAGAGTAAGCTTAGGAGTACACATGTGTGTTGATGCAACCATATTACCTTTTATAAATTTGACTTGAAAGGATGACTCATTATGAAACATTGAATATGAGATTAACATATATCTAAAATTATATGTACATATATATAAATATTTAAGGAGGCATGCCCTAAATTTGGTTTAATGGTTGATTACAACACATCCATTGACATTATTTCATCTCAACTATGCAACCCAAATATGTGATTGATCTAGTAAGTGTGAGCAATTTAATCAACTCAATATATATCTAGTGAGGGTGTGTGATATAATCAAATCCAACCTATATAAATGGTAAAATTAGATCGTTTAATAAGTAAAACTTATAAAATTCATAATATCAAGTGATTTAATCAACTTAACCTTCTAAAAGTGAACCAACTACTACTATAGAGTGCCTCAATAACAATCCATAAAAATACAACTTAGGTTTAAGTGTGCTTTTCATGGCATATGCACATCATATATGTCTCAATCTAAAATTTGGGTATAGTAAATATATATATAGTGAATCTAAAATAGGTAAGAGTGTGAAGAACATGTTTCCATAACATTGCCCCATTATAACCTAAAGAATTTGATAACTCGTGTAAATGTGGATAAAATGTTTCCATAACATTCCCCCAATATAATATGAAGATTTGAAATTATGTAAACTATCCTCTATGACATACCCCCACCTTCTGAGGTGAGGGGAAATAGAATCTAGTAGATAACTTCCCTCAAGAAGATAAGATAACTATATAATTTGTGCATGTATCATGTAGCATTTAGGATTAACATGTACATGTAGATATAGAATTTAGGCAAACATTATTTTATCACATCAAAAACTAATATGCATGATTTAGATCACAACAACATATAGAAAGTAATAATACAAGCTCAACAAATAATCAATCACACACACAAGATTAATCAAAATAAAAGAAACAAGAAATAGTCCAAGGCAACCTCATATAAGGGGAATATTTAAATACCACATAATCAAAGGGACATGACTTATTCAAATATTCATAAATAATAAAAGGATGTGTTAAAATGCCCACATATAAAAAAAACATGAAATGTGAAAATAGACAAACATAGGCATGAGAGCCACACTTAATGGATCATATTTAAATGCTCAAAATAAGAAATAAACTGCCAAATAATATAAATAAAGGATAATAGGTAAATAATAATAACATAACACACTAAGTCCTAAACATATGTGTTTTTAATCAATTTTAAGTATATATAATATCAGGTGCACTATGAAAGGTATAAACATGGATATAGACATGTGTAAGTATATATTAGCTAAAACATGATAATAGAAAGTGATCATAGAAAAATTTAACCTAGGTGTATCATATCAAAGAATCAAATCCACCCAACATACTTAGGATGTGAGTGGAGGGAAATCCCAACATATATATGTACATTTATCATGTATATGGGTGTGCATGTATCACACTTAAATGAAGCATGAAATACAGGTGTATATATAAAGTAATCATATCCTATCTACTAACATGGAGTAAACAACATATGTATAATTAATAATACAACTATTAATATGTTTAATTTTTTTAGTAATTTTGGATTTTTTTAATGTTTTTTAATTTTTATGGTATCATTGGAAATGAAAATTATAACCCCATCTAAAAGTGTTATAAACATTGGACATGGTGTATCAAACTAATGGTATTGTTGAGGAACATATATATGTGTAATATTTGATGTTTTAGGTTATGTAATGCTTTGTATATGTGTCACAAGACTCAATGGGATCAAAGAGGTAATAAAATGAGTCGGGATTCATAGAACCCATAATTTTATTTTCTATATTGTGTATATAAGGGAAAGTGAATTTTATCTATAAATTAATCCTCTCTCAGAAAAGATAAATCACACTTACCCTTCTACTTGTTGGTACATTTAGATGATCGAGTTCATTACCAAGATGGATGTTTTAGACCTAACCAAGGGGTCCCTTACCACAATGATATCACTAGATAGGGTTATAAATCCTCTAGTCAAACAACACCTTTTGATAAACCTAGTGAGGTCCTATGTTTTATATATTCATAAAGTAAATACAAAGTAAAGTAAAATCTAACCTAGTGCTCACCAAATCTTTTGGAACAAAATGGGGGTGATAAATGTGAAAGTAAACAGGCATAACATGATTCTAATTAATCTATGTATAAGTATAACCCTAATTCATGGAGAGATAAATAAATTGAAAATATATTTATTATACTAATTCTATATACTAAAATAGAGGAGTAGAGTTAGATATATTTACCCTAAGACAAACATTTCAAGACTTAATCTCTCCCTTTGCCAAAGGTTCTTTACAATAGGTTGTTGTGGTTTATAAAGATCACTAAGATAGTAAAAAGCATCCAGGACATTTCCATAAGATAATATTCTTATCCAAGAATAAACCCTAAGTAATTACTCCTTAATTATAATAGTGGAAGAGAAAATTGAAGAGAAGTGTAAATGAATGCCTAACTTTGTCTCTCTCTAATAAGTGGTGACAATAATGTGAATATATAGTTGAATATAATCCTAAACCTTTCTATAAGTTTAGGTGACAAATTTAGCACAATTGTACCTATATCTTTAATTAATAAAATCAAGTTAGGTCCTAATCTAGATCAGTTTAGGCCAACCTATGCCCATAATATGATAATATAATTTAAGTATAGGGTTATCCTAAGCTGACATTATTCAGTAAAGGTCAAAAGGGCTTTTATCTTAGATAGGGTTTATTTATGGTGGTGAATTTATTTGAGGAGTGTGTAAGGGAACTATCAAATCTTAGGGAAGTATTTATGATAAGGTTTGTGTTGATTTCAAGTGGTGGTATAAGGGACAATAATATTATGGATTACCAATGGTCTACCCACACCTTTCCCAGTGCACCTTTTAAGGTGTGCACTTAAGGATATTGAGATTATATGGGTTATCACAAGAGAGAAATCATCAATAATTGATAAATTTTGAAAATATTGTGTATACATATTACGCACTCAAATCTCATCAGATGTCATTCAAGTGTAACATTGGGATGGTCATTTGAGAAAATTACATAGCACCACTCAGTGTTAAATCTAAATAAAGTATAGTATTTTAAAGCATAAAATAACTGAAATGATATAAATGAAATGAAAATAAAATTAATGTATGTGTAGCTTGACTTACCTTTTTTACTAAATGGTTGTCTATTGTGTTTGTAGTTTTGATCAAGGAGGATACAGAGATTGCTTTAGACAAACTCAAGATATAAAACTAAAGAGAAAAAATAAACAAACATACAAATCCAAGATAAGTGAATTATGTTCATATGATGTACATGAAAATTTGGTAAGTTAGGGTGGTAAATGCTAAGTTAGGACCAAATGACCGAGTCAAAGTTTAAAGTAAATTAGGTAACCAAAAATCCAAGGCTACTAAATGACTAAAAAATCAAATAAATAAACCTTGAGTAAGAAAGGTAAATAAACCAAGTCAAACTAAGGATAATCAAACATCAATGTGAAAGTAGTGAAAATTAATGTGAAATTAGTGATGATCCTTAACTAAAGATGGGCAAGCAATGGTAATATAACATTGATGAGTGAGAAGTAACAATCCTTACTCAATCATCAATGGAAAATGTACATAAAAAGAGAAAAAAACATTAGTGAGTGAGAAGTAACAATCCAACCACACTCAACAATGGCAAAAATACTTGAAATTAGAAATAGATGCAATTATAAAAAAAATGAAGAATAATAAAATATACAAATGGATGCCATTGTCTAAAAAAAGGAAAAATAACAAAAAATTTAGAAATGGATAGAGTTGTCTAAAAAAAGTAAAGGATAATAAAAAATTCAAATAAACCAAGACAATTATAGAAATTTAAATCAATGTTATAAATAAGATATAATCACTCAAGAATACTATTTTGTTCTAAGGATAGATAAAATCAAAACAAAGTAGTAATACCATGTTTTAAAATGTGAATAAGAGGGAATATAAAAGTGCAAAAATAGATTTAAAATCAAACTTAACTATTCAAGGGTAAATTAAATGGGTTATGGGGGAAGTGGAGGAAAAATTAAGGTAGAAAACACTTTATCTAAGTCAAGACACTTAGAATTAGGTTTGTCAAAATAAGAGGACTTTCAATATTAAGGACTCTAAAGAAATTTTATTAACCACACAAATAATAGGTCATCAAATTAAGTATGAATAATATACCATGAAGGATATATGCATGAAAATTAAAATGGACCAACTTACCCACAAATGTTACCCATTCCTTGGGACACTTTATAGAGTGATTGGTCTACTACAAATATTGGGTATTTGTATGAGAAAGTAGGTAGGTGTGTGTGTGTGTGTGTGTGTGTGTGTGTGTGTGTGTGTGTGTGTGTATTTTCCTATCCCAATTTACTATCCTACCACACCCCAAAGGACCTTGGCTCTATCATAAGGTGAACTATGTAGTTTTAGCTTTTATTAGAGATAATAGATATGTTAGAAATCACGTCTTTTGGTGTGATGTTGAATTTTTATGTTTGTATGTTTCATTTTGATCATTAAATTTTGATTTAAATGATTTATCTTTTAACTATTGATGGTTGTTTCTATTTGTACTCGATACAGATTCAAATAACTAAACATGGGTGCTAAAAATGACTATTATTTGAAAAAATTGGACTTGGTTGCTAAGAAAGAGAACTTAGAGAGAATGTTTTTTCTAAGCATCTTGTTAATTCATTTGAAATAAAATTTTTATCTTGAATTAAAACTTATTTTATCCATAATTTAATGAAATTAAAGGATATCAATAGGAATAAACATGAAATAATTTGAATTACTTCAATTCGTAAAAAATGTTACAATGTGAAAAAGGATACAATGATAGGTAAGTATGATTTCTTATTATGAAAATAAATGTAAGTGTAGGGAAAAAATTTAACATAGTTTGTTGTGAATTTCTTATTTACAAAATAAATATAAAAAAGCTAAGAATATGGGCTCACAAACTTGTAACCATTTATTAACATTATAGAAAAGGAATACTTGGCTGAACAAAGAAGTTTTTAAATAAAATGGTGATTTTATGAGGGGATCCTAGTCATATCTATGATATTGCACTACAACTCATAAAATAAAAACTCAAGTGGGTGAAATAAAAGTAAAAATGGTATTTTTGAGGAGGGATTAGTCTTATCCATCATCTTATCCTAAAAATCACAAAAGAAAAACCCAAGAGGGTGAACAAAACATGTGAATAAAATGGTAATAATGGTATTTGTGAGAAGGTCCTAGTCCTATCCATGGTTTGACACTGTAACTCACAAAAGAGAAACCCAAGAGGGTATAAAATTCATTAGAAAACAACAAACTGGATATGAAAAATCAATATATTAAGGTGAGAGGAATTCGTGAGGAAAACTAGATCCTATCCATGGTATTACAATACAAATCATGAGTGAAAGAAACCAAAGGACCAAGGGAAGTAACTAAGGTTTGTGTAAAAGGAGACTATTGCAAAGGGTGAGATATATGCATAAATCCTACATGAAGTTTTAATAGGACATTATATATAAGTATGATAAGAAAAAAGTATCTAAGCAAAGTATTTCTTCAAAAAAAATGCATTAGTGGGTTTTTTAAGAACATGGCCTTCATTATCTTGGAGGTGATCGGTGCTAAGACCAATAATGTCTTTTACTAAATAAGTCCCCCATAATTTTTGGCATATTTTCCTTATTTATCATGTGTATAGTCTAACTTGACGACAATATCACCAAATTGAAAGTGAGGAATTTAACCTTTTTATTATGTTGTTTAGCAATATGAGCCTTTTATTGATAGTTATGTTGAAGAGCGTTTAGATGGTGTTCATCAATAACATTGAGGTTATGCAGGTGAACTTCATGTAGTTATTCAGTGGGAATGATACTATGAAGAGATATAAATAAGGATATAATCTCAAATTCTAATTGTAAGATGAAATCATAACCATAGAATAGCACAAATGGTTCTAAGATATGTTATAAATGGATATAAAGATGAACTTCTAACCATATAATAGGCCCAAAATGTGGGATATAAATGAATATGCCAATCAATGTGAATTTCTTATATGGTCTTTTGTAAAATTTTATTATGAATTTTATTAGTGGCCTCAACTTGGTCATTACATTATGGATGGTAAGGTGTGTAAAATTTGTGGGATATTTTAAATTTAGCACATAACTGATTCATGTCCTTGTTCTTAAAATCACCTCTATTATCATAAATGATAGTATAGGGAACTCCAAAGTGATAAATTATTTAGTTAAGGATAAATTTAGAAATAGTGGTTCTCATGATATTAATAAGAGGCATTACTTATACCTATTTGGTAAAATATTTAGTAGTATTAATGATAAAAACATGACCATCTTGTGATTGAAGTAATTTGTGTATGAGATTTAATTTGCAAATGGAAAATAGCCAAGAAAAATTCAATGTTTGGAGTTTAGCTAGGGGTGAATGGATGATATCATCATGAAGTTTTCAAAGACTACACTTGTTAGTAAAATCAATAGCATCCTTTTCTAAAGTAGGGTAAAAAATATCCCATACATATGAATTTCCATACTATAGCATGTCTGCTACAGTGACCATTGCAAATGCCCCATGTGCTTCTTCAAGGAGAGGAGGGACCTCTTCTTGAATTACATAGAAAATTAGGGTATATTATACATTATGATAGTAAATATTGTTGTATCATAAGACATATTTAAAATATTATTTATAAATTCTAGTCTTTTCATGAGAATCAATGTCTGAAAAATAAGTTTGATGTTCATGGAATTGGATGATGTTTTTGTACCATGGGCTCTATCAAATAGTGATATCCTCAATGTGATAGATGATTGAATCCTATGATTAGATAAACTATTGGGACATTCTTATTTGAAAAATAAATTGGGAATCATTAAGTACTTGATGAGGATGAAATAAGGATGTTGAAGAAGCAAGAGAATTAGTGATAGAGTTATGATCTCTTGGAGTTGGCTCAATGGTAAAAGAGCCAAACTATTTGGCAAGTGTTGTAGCCATTTGATAATAAGCAATACGATTTTCACTTTTACATTGGTAATCATTGTTAACCTCATGGCAGATAAGTTGGTAGTCACCTAAATCATATATATATATATATATATATATATATATATATATATATATATATGATTTAGGTGACTACCAACTTATCTGCCATGAGGTTAACAATGATTACCAATGTAAAAGTGAAAATCGTATTGCTTATTATCAAATGGCTACAACACTTGCCAAATAGTTTGGCTCTTTTACCATTGAGCCAACTCCAAGAGATCATAACTCTATCACTAATTCTCTTGCTTCTTCAACATCCTTATTTCATCCTCATTTTTACATTGGTAATCATTGTTAACCTCATGGCAGATAAGTTGGTAGTCACCTAAATCATATATATATATATATATATATATATATATATATATATATATGGTATATCTAAGTCAAGTTTCACTTTCATACCTAAGATGAGAGCTTCATATTCTACCATATTATTAGTGACATCAAATTTTAGACATAATGTCAGAGGGATGATTTTACCATGAGGGTTAGTTAAAATAAATCCTACCCCAACTCTTTGGAGACATTTTTCACCATAAAAGTGGAGGGTCCAATTATCTTCATGCAAATCAATGGTGACTTCAAGAATATATTCAATAACTACTTTGGATTTAGTAGTATTTGGAATGATATACATATTTTATTGATTATTTACCTATAAATTAGTATTGAAATTATGGAAATAATCTTTAAAATACATATCCTAATTGAGACCTTCAATATAGATAATGTTATCATTAGGGAGACTATCTTAAAGTTGATTTGTAGTGGGTATGTGTGCCATTGCAATTTGGTTGGAAATGAATTGCACTTTGATGATTTTTTGTGTTATGTTTTGAAGGTCAAATTCCATCAAGAGAACCATCCAATCACCAATTTTATCTCTAGGTAGAATGCTTTGGATAAAAATTGATGAAGTGGGTCAAAATGCATAATGACATAGGTTGTTTGATATAGCATGTAGTTATAGAGATTCTGAGATACAAAGTATACAGAGAGGAAATCAAGTTATACTTTGGTATAATTTTTTTCATAATCAATGATTCCTCAAATAATACAATAAATAATGTATTCTCTTCTAGTATCATCTTATTGAGAAAACATTTCCCCAATTGATATGTGAGTATAAGAGATGTATAAAATCAAAGGACGATCATTAGAAGGTATATAAATGGCAGGTATATAGAGCAATGATTCTTTCATGTTGTTAAATTCTTTTTCATAGGTATTAGTCCATCCCAAAGCATTACCTTTCTTAAGAAGGGAATTAAAAATATATATATGATAAGCCATTTCAGGGATGAATCGTCTAATTTCCCCAAGCTTACTAAGGTAAGTGTGAATATCCATAATGGATTAAGGAATGAGCATGTTGAATATAGCATTTATTTTAGTAGGATTGACATCAATACCACAAATAAAGACTAATAACCCTAATAGTTTATAAGATGTAACACCAAAGACACATTTTTAGTGGTTAAGTCAAACTTTTTACTTGATTAATCGATCAAATATGATGGCTAGATCACAGAAATGGGTTGTGTGAATTTATAATTTAGAAGTGATGTAAGGGTCCATATTATTCCATGTCTTCATATCTAAGTGTCATGGGTAAGGTTCCATATTATTCCATGTTTACTTCAAGATCAATGATTTTGTTACCATGGTGATCATATTCATAATGTATCTAGTGTACATCTATTGCCTTGGCATCAAGAGTAATCTTAGGTGTGTGTGTAACTATGGATGAAGTTTGGTTAGATTTGAATCGATTGATAATAGGAATATTTTTTGAATCTCTAGTAGGGAGGGGATTTGTTAGACTGATTAGAGGTATAGAAGGTTCTATAAGTTCTAAATTTGTAAGAGGTAATATTTGTGAAATAACCTAATAAGTATTGAGAAGTGGATAATTAACTTGAGGTACATGACCTTCAAGTTATAACTCAATATCCATTGAAATGGTATGAAAATATCAGTTGAAAAAATTTATTTTAGCTAAAGTTTTATAATAGTGTTTAACATCCAAGTCTCATGATTGAGCTTGGGACATGATTAATTATAATCATAGGTGGGAGAGATATTACATTTTTGTGTACCTAGAGGAGTATCAAAATGATATTCACCTAGATGATTAAATTTACAAGGTGACATGGTTAAAGGGTCTTGAAATAACTTGGCCACTCTATAATCATTATAGGTGAAATCACATTCTATGTAAGATGCTTCATGTGTATTACATGGAGGGGTGAAATTAATGATCTCATTGATGAGAGGGATGGTATGATCATGAAATAAGAAGGAAGGTGGGAGCCAATCCAAAATATAAGGAGTTATCTAGGTAGTATTTCAGGTGTTTTACAAATAATTTGGTTCATCATTGTCAGAATCGATAAGAGTGACCTATAAATATGTATTTATATTGATGAATTTAGGTAAATGTGCATTATTAATTCTTGGAATGATTATAATATGATACTAATATTTTGGGTTGGGAAGATGAATACTCCATGAGTTAGGATTGACCTCATGTTTATACCATTTTACATTATGAATAAACTTGATACATTGTCTACCAAAAGAGGCAATAACTCTCATGCAATGTACCCATGGGTGACCTTGGAGTATATTATAATATAATGGTAATTTGAGAACCATTAGCTTAGTATGTATATTTTTAGGTCCAATAGTAAGAGGGATCCAAGTGGTTTTTTATTGGTCTTGTCAAATCCATAACATGTTAGATGAGTTTGCTTGAAATAATCTTAGTTGCATCCAAGTTGTTGAATTAGCAAAAGAGATGTCACATTAATTTTCAACCCTTCATCTACTAAGAATTTTTGAATAAGGGTTGTATTAATGGTGATTTTAATAAAGAGAGGTTGGTCATTATATCAAAAAATAATCTCATCATTGATCATGTCTTCTTCAAGGAACTTTATGGAAGGTTTTGAATAATGGAAAATAGTTTCAATGGTATGAACTTTTGTCAATGAAGGCTCATAAAAAGTTTGTCCCACTTATATGGAAGATGGTTCTTTAATTTCTTATAGTTATTGCATTATAATTTTTTGATTATAGGGATAAGTGTGAAATAAATCCATGAGAGGTATTTTACATGTCATAGATTTAATTTCCTTTAATAAATTCCAATGAGTATTTGAAGATAAAGAACTAGCATGAGGATTGGAAGGTAAAATATTTTTGTTAGAAAGAGAGGTAGTTTGAGGTTTGGATTAATGAAGTGGTTCCTCATTGGTTTCTAAAGGTATATTAGTGGTATTGGTATCTTTGACAAGTTTCTCTTCAAGTGATGGTTTCTTTAGTTTTTTGATGGTATCTTTATGGGAAGGTTTACATTGATAATTGTCTTTACATGCATTCTTGTATTGAGAATTTATATAGTATTGATCATAGTTGAAATTAATCACAAAATATCCATGTTTGTATGTTAAGGTTTTGATGTAGAAAATATTTCTGGGTTGTTAGAGGAAGAAGGTTTGAAAGATTGTTTATTTTGAGGAGCATTAACATAATCATGATTACAGATTTTGATCATGGCTTCTACTTGAATATATCTCATATCATAAAAGAAATGGAAAATTTTGTAATCCCATGGCATGTTTCATGGGAATGAAATATATCGGCATGAATCTTTTGATGTCAGTTTTATGCACATTATAGTCATAATGAGGTAGCCTTTAAAATTTTAGGATCTCAATGTAAATAAACTCCACTTTAAGGAATGATTAAAGGTATGTAGTTTATTTCAACTTGTTGATGGAATAGTGGTAGGGTATGTATGTTGTTGACAAGGTATTTTGGATGAAGGTGTGCTTTATGAAGATAGTGGATTTCTAAGTGAGTTGGATGGATGGTTAGTTGTTAATCTAAAGTGGGTATATATTTTTAAAAAAACTCAAAAAGAAGGTAGGGTAAGGAAAAAAAGAAAAATGTGTGGTTCTCAAAAATCATGTATGTGGTTGGTTTCTAAATAGACCTATGATTTCAAAACCTATGATTTTCATGAGCAACAATTACACACATACAATCGAACATGGATAAGAAGTTTAAGGAAATAAAGATGTAGGGAATTCAAAAGCCTCAAATAAAAGTTTCTTCTTTTGGTGTAGCTATTGCACACCCTTAATCAAAATATTATGGCTCAGGATAATGAAGTATCTATCATATAAATTGAATACACACAAGAAACTACACCAAAGAAAGCACTAGTACATATTCAAAAATATGATTCAATGTAAACTTAACTATTCTAATCAATATGTTTACCAATCCTTGAGTAGTTTTTGTACACCTATAGATTAGTATATTAATCAAAACAATAAAAAATATATTCATAGCTTTAACACACTAAAGATTTATCTAAACATAGAACCATGGAAATAACAACTAATTGCATATAATTTAGAAATAAAATACTCAAACACTTCATTTTCGATCAAAATTAATTTGTTGTTCTATATTTAAAATTCTCTAACAAAAACCTAAGTCGGGTTACAACTATATATATAGACTTGGGGAAGGGCTCGTCTCATCTTCCATGTTTATTTAAGTGATTACATGTGAAAATTAGAACATGTAGTTCTAAATGTAGTCTAAAAACCATAAAGAGTGTACTTAAAGTTATCCATATAAAATAACCTTTACAAAAGCTATGTAGCATGTGCATGTGAAAAAAGGAAAAGGTAATTTTTATAATTATAGATTGAACTATATGTAAAATTTAAATAGATGTACCATTTATAAAAATTTCATACGTATCTTTTTATAGGTTGTGAAAACAACCTATTGATCTTTTAGGTTAACCACTTTCAAATGGAACTCAGATATATGTATGAAGTACCAAAATTACTTTACTAATTGTAAGCCATGACTAATTTGAACTATAAATTACATGCTCACCTATACCTTTTATAAAACCTGGATATTATCTTTTATATTATCCATTTAGATTCAAACATGCACATTCATATTTTATTTCAATTAATTGAGTCCAAGATCTTTGAAAGGTCCACCTAGGACTTACACCATCAATCTTTTGTATGATGGAATGTAAGCTTGCCACTTGGTAGCTCTTTATTGGTTATGGGACATTCAAAAATTACATATTGATCTTGAATCATGGATCTTATTATGTATTGATTTAACACATTTCATTTAATTTTAGTACTTTGACTCATTGACCCTAGTGAGCTTGACATTTATCATTTCCTATTTTTCTCTACTTCATATGTGTTCCACTTGGTATCTATTTAGCGATTATAATTTATACATACTAGGATACCTAATTTTTATTTTAGGTTAATGGATATATGTAATAGGCTCTCATGATGGTAACACTTATCACTCTCATAGATATTTGACATTTCAACTCACTCTTGCATCGTCTGATCAAATAGGCCCCAACAACGTGTGCCATAGGATCTTGAATAAAATCTAAATAGATAGTTCATGATATTAAATTTGAAATTCACATGACCATTAAAAGATGTGCCTACGATTATCAAATGACCTCCATGTGACTACTAATTTAATTATGTGAATTAGTCGATTAATTAGGCTAAATTTGACGTTAATGCGACCATCAAATGTTGTTGTCATGACCATTGAATGATGTCCATATGAATTAAAAATTTTAAAAAATTAGAAATGTTAAATTTGAAATTTTCATGACCAAAAAATGACATCCTCACAACCATTAAATTATGTCCACATGATTGTCAAATTTAACCTCATCAACTTGACACGTGTCATTTCCTCGAGGCTTCCTACTTCTGCAAACATGAATGAAATAAGAATTAGCACAATTATTTTGGAAAATACATATAAAAAAGGACCCTAAATTAATGTTTTTATCCTAAGGTTTTATATGATTTTAGGCCTAGGCTAAAATATTAAGCTCAAAACATAATGAAATTATCTTTAAGAAAAGGGTGTCACTTGGTAGTCTGTCATTTCTTTTGGGACTTTTGTTTGTGAAAGAATTGATTTGGGACTAATGTGGGGGAATTTTTCAAGATAAAATTTCTACAATAATTCTCTTTAAGTGTTCTTTTTTTTTGGACAAAATATCTGAATGAATGGTTTGAAGGGCAAGGTGCTCAAAACAAAAGTTTTGAAGGAATTATCCAAAGGGAGAAAGATCAAGACAAAAGTACCAAAGGGTATTTGTCCTTTGGGGGAATTATTTTAGGAATTTTGCATCAGATAAAATATCTAAAACAAAATTTTTGAAGGAATTGGTCTAGTAAAAAAGTCTTCAAGGATAGGATTATAGGGTAGAGTGTTCAAGATAAAAGTTCTAAAGGACATGTTCAAAAGGGTCGAAGGGTCCACTTCATGGTAAAAGTACCTGAAGGGTCTAATTCATAGGGTAAATTTTGATGGAAAAAACTCTCACAAAATTTTTAAAGGGTAACTACAAAAGTCCTGAAGGAATTCTATCAAGGGAATTGTTTCAAAAAAAAAGTCCATAATAATTATCCCAAAGGGTCATTTTCATCAGATAAAATATCTGAAGGAATGGTTCAAAAAAATCAAAGGTATGGGATAAAATTCTAAAGGATAAATGCAGAGGGGTTGAAGGGCATGTTCAAAAAGTCCAAAGGGCATGTGCCCTTAACAAAAATTCCAAAGGGTAAGTAAGAGGCAAAGGGTCCTTTCAAAGGTCTTGAAGGAATTATTTTGGACAAATTATCCACAACAATTCTCTTGAAGGGTCTTATTCTATCAAAAAATGTCTGAAGGAAATTGATTCATTCAAAAAGATAAAAGGATGAAAGTCCTGAAAGAAATGCCAAAGGTTAGTTGCAAAATTCCTAAAGTAATTCTATCAGGAAAAAATGGCCATAATAGAAGGCTGAAGGACACTTTCACAAACCCTAAAGGGTAGGTTGTCAAGGTAAAAAAAGGCACTTCAAAAGTCTCGAAGGGAAATTCTAAAATATTAAAGGGTAATTTTGAAATAATCTAAATGGTCCAATTCATAAGGAATCTATCCATGAGAAAATTCATAAAGGATCTAATTCATAAATGCCAAAGGGTAGGTTCAAAAGGGGAGGAAAGTCAATGTCAATTATGTTGAGAAAAATGCCTATAGCAAGAAATCCCAACAAAGATAAATAGGATAAGTCCCAAAATAATAAGTTTGAATAGGATATAAAAGATAGTCCATGAAAACATAAGTCCAAAAAACATAAAGCCAAAATTAACAAACTTGATATGACATTTTGTCCTCAGTCTATGAAAACATAATACCAATGTTACTCTGCAAAAGTGTGAAAAAAGGCCAATAATCAATCTTCTCCTAGATTTTGCACAAACATACAAAAGAGGGGGCTCAAAATCAATACAATATTTTGAAAAAGTGGGTCCACATTTACTTATGGGAAAAGGGGGTGTTGGGTAGAACAAATGGTGACTTATAGGGGGAATACTCATGGGTATTCAAGAGCCCAAAACTTTGGTTTGTAATCATAAATCAATCATGAAGTTTCCCACAAAAGAATACTTAAATTAGAAACATGAAAAAGACTCTTAAGTTAATTCATGAAACATACTTATCCTCTAATTTTTTGTATTTGTGTGTGTCAAAATGTCTTGTTTATTTAACCCCTACTATGATGAGTTTTTCAAAAGCTTTGATGGGTTTATAGTATTTAGTCTAGTATCTATTAAATATCAAAAAATAAGGGAAGTTCATGCATTACTATGATAATATCTAGGCATCCATATCCATGATAGAGATACCTTGGGATCTTTCTCTTCTCATTCCATTATTTTTTCTTTTGATCATGACGTGTGGTACATTGACCTTATTTCATCATGTGAGCATGGTAAATTGACCTTATTTCATCATGTGAGCCTTTTTACTTTATTTTGATTTTATTTTACTTTTTTGAATCCATTGGATCTTTTTATTTCATTCTTATTTTTAGAAAAGAGAAAATATAGAACCCCAATGAGCTGGATAATTATAAAATAAGTCATTACTAGAACATCCTTGCCAAGCACATCTATTCTTAGAATTTTCATTTCCAATAGGTATTAAATGTGATAAGTGAATTTGATCTAATAAAACAAGAAAAATTTATAAATTTGTGTGAATTAATCTAAGAGCATCTTTAACATGGGTGGTAAAATTATTCAATTATGGCACCATTCAAAATAATCCATGATTTCCTACCTTCATCCTAAAGAATCAAAAATAGAGAAATACACCCAATTTGTAAACTAATCCCAAAGTGTCAAGATTTTAATTTCCCCTTTTTTCACAAGTTTCAAGCTCAATTGGTTGGGATTTTAACTTGGTTATAGTGAGAGAAAACACAATTATAATCATCAGAGAAAGAAAAGAACAACTAATATAAGAAAGCAATAAATTAAACTATGAAATCAAAATAATAAAAGTAGGAAAGATTAATCTAATGAAAAGAAATGATAGAAAACAAGAAACCTAACCTAATCCTCCTCTAAATAAAACCCAAAAAAGATGGGGGATGGATTTGGAAAATATATTCGGTATGCTTCTCACTCTTTGGTAATAAAAAGGTTTTCTCCATTAAATTTTTTAGATAGGTAGGAACATCCTTTATTCATTTAGTATAATTTTGAGCCTTTCCCTGATATTTTAGAGCAAAAAATCAGGGTTACTCATTGGGACATCCCATACATAATAAACAAATAACTCTTCCCTATGATACATAAATTCTGAAAGCTCACCATTATTACTCATGTATTCAAGAGAACCTAATTCAGACAAACAATCCTTAGAAGTACCTATTGAGATGGATATTATATCTAACCTGTAGTCTTGAAAGTCATCATCCTTTGTGAAATCATTATGGGAAAGGTCTACGAAGATATAGTCGAAATCATAATTATAAATCATGAACAACATATTCCTCAAAAACTTCATCTAAACTCTCAAATTTAGTGTGACCTTCAATATTTGATTGAATCATCTCTTGACTTTCCAAATCATGAATATTTTTTTTGTTTACATGGGATTCACTATTTCTAATTTTAGGAGAGTGACTCATTAACTATTAATTTTAGAGGGATCATCTCATCCACTACATGTTATTGTTTTGTTTATTTTGGTGTTTCTATTTGTGTTTTATTATTTTTTATAGTCACAAAAGAGGTGTTTCAAAGTATAAAATTTATTTGATAGTCCAAGGGAGTCATCAAATCCATATTGTCATGTTTCAAACTATCATTTTCATGAAAAAATCAATTTTTTCACTTGAACAACAAGATGGTCAACCCCTATGAGTCACCAAAAAATTTTAAAATTTTTCCTATCAAGGTCAAATACAAAAACCTACACTAAAAACTTTTCATGTCCTAGTTGTCCTTGGTCCTCAGAGGACATGCTTGATCATCACAATGTTCATTGAATGTCATTTTATGAGTGAGTCTCATATCTAGTTTTGAGTGGTATTAAGTAAAATCATACTTTTTTAAGGATTTTTGGATGTATTTTAAAAATAACTCAAGTGGTCTTGTTATATAAAATTGCTATGATGTATATGGTGAAGAGGGAAGTTGATAACTCATCATGAGTTCTCTATTATGTTCAAAATATTTAATGAATATGGATTTATGAATACTTTTATGTATAACATAGGTTAATATTTTGAATATGGATTCATGATAGGTATTCTATAAAATATTTAAATAAAAAGGATCAAAAACATACTCAAGACCAATCCTCAAGAATCATTGAGATTCTTTGCAAAATGAAAGAGACCTTCAGGTTTTCAGATGGTATGACCATAAGAGAGAAAATCAAGATCTAAAATTTTGGATAGAGGAAGGGGTCTGAGAGAGATTAAATATTTGGAAATTGTTTCTTAGTTTGTCTCTATATATTTTATGGACAATCCTTTAAAAGTTAAGTCACTCACTATGGCTCCTTCATTCATACAAATAACCTATTTTTTATGTTTTCTCCTCTCTTGAGCATAGTTTCAGAAAGGTTAAATTTTAGAGAGATTTTCAAGAGTTTGAACCACCTTTACATGACATTATTAAAATTATTTACACATGCGTGAGGTCATATATATCTCAAAAATATAAATTAATGCCAAATCTATAGTCTGCATATAGTTTGGAGAGATTGTAGGGTTTAGTGGTTGATCCATGGGTATCAAGTTTCATCATGACATGGTTTTCATGTCTCTTTCATGTTCATGTGTTCCTATTTTAATATTATAAGAGTTTCCTCAAGGTAACATATAATTAATCCATGAATCATCCTCAAACCTTCTCATAGTCTTAGTTTAGCAATTATTAAGAAAAATTAGCATTCTTTAAGGTATTTGATGATTCCTAGATTTCCATTTTTGGTCATGCATGCTTGTCAAAGACATCCAAAATGGTATATTTTGTTAATATATATGCTTATGATCCCCTAAGATCCTTCATTGTATGTATTGATATTAGATTCATGTTATTTTCAACTCCATTATGTTTCATTCCCTTACATAGTCTTCACACTACCATTTTGTCACTATTGTAAGCCTTCCACTCCATCTCCATTCTCATTTCCATGTCTATTATCATCATATAACCTTCCATCCACTTCCACTTCATTTATCCAATATTAAAAGGAGTCAATAATGTTTTATAAACATCATGGTTATGAAATTAGGTATGTAAACCATAAAACCTTGCTAAATAGAGAAGAATGATCATCGACACTTAAGGAAATATAGTCAAGGATGTGATTCATGGAATTTTTTTTTGAGGAGACTAGAAGATAGGTAAAATCCATGATTTATATGAATTTTTAGGTGTTAAAATGAATAAAACTCATCCATCTCTCTCCTATCATATTCTCTCAAAAATCAAATTAAGTCAACAAGTTTTGCTTAGTACAACCAAGAGAGAATTTCATGTCAGAATACATTGGGAAATGATATGGACCCTAATGACCTTAAATTTTGTGGTATTTTTTTCTTATTAATTTTCCCACATTTATGAACAATTGTTAGGAGTGTAAGTGGGTCATTATGTCTTATTCATCCAGATAGGGTCCAAGTTTGCCTCTATTTATTCAATACAAAACTCAACGGAGGAAAATGGTTATGGTAGGGTGATTTTAGGGTCAAATATGACCTATCTCATGTTGGATTAATCAATTATATTACTTTTATAATGGTATTTTGGCATAAAATTGGTTTCCTATATTTATTAAGAACATAAAACAACTAGGAAGCATGTAAAAGGTTTGGTAACCAAGTGTCTTTATCTTCAAAGGGTATAAAATTTATATCTTAGTAATGATACATATCTTATATTCTAACATATCATATACCTCTATCTTTAAGTATGGCTTCCTTGAGATAATGCATAGTAAGAGGGTATTTTAGCAAGGTATAGTCACAAAAACATGAGTTATTTATGTTAAAGATCTTAAAGAGGTTTGCAAAGGATCTTGGTAGGTACCTAAATGGAGGGAAAATCTTGATTAATCTTAAGAAGACAATTCATATGAAATCTCAAAGACCATTATGTATTAATACTCAATAGATCACTCATGGGACTAACTACATAGAATTTTCTCGATGGAATTCAATGAACAAGGTAAAGAATAATAATGAAAATGAATAGATGGGCCATAAAGATAAAGAAATTTGTGGAGAGAGAATCAGTAAAGCCTTCCAGTCTCATTATATAAATTAGGTGAACATAGATAATTTCAATGAAATGACAGCCAAGGCTCTATGGATGTTTTTAATGTGACATCAATCTAATATGAAGATTGAGCAAAACACTACTTAAAGAGTTGTGGAAGAGGTGAGAGAAGGTGTTGGATTAGTTTAGTAGATTCCACTAGGGGTGTTTGGTCATGAATATAACTAGGGTTAAGAAATCAAAGTGGTTACAATATTCATCCACTCAGTGAGTCACAAATCATGATCTTAAATGAGGACCTTAAAACATACTTTAGCATTCTTTAAGGTTTTTTTACAAAGTTTAAGGTGAAAATTTATCTCCAATATTTATAAGCTTTGAGGTTAGTATAAGCACTCTTAAATATCATATAAATTTTTATCATAACTATTGTAATGTAATCATATTATATTTAACTCTTATAACACCAAAAAATATACCCTTTATTCTTTTTGATAAATTAATGTTGTTTAGCAGTGTTTATGGTAAAAATTATTTTTTGGTTTTAGGCTAGTCAAGAGTTTTCATACTAAGTTTATAATTATCCAAGTTAATGTAAAGGTGATGGAGAATAAATGAAACTATTAATGTACAAATATAATTTTTAAACAATATCATACCTTACTTTGTTCATAAAAAGGAAAAAATACCCAAGCAAACCTATAGGTAGAGCAAGGTGTCATACATATATGACATATATGAAGGAATGGCTGACAAAGTTGTAAAAAGGTAGGTTTAAATGTGAAAGGTCTTAAAATGAGATAAAAACTTTAAATTTATAATAAAATATATAATTTAAGTTAATTTAAAATTATAAAATGTAAGTATTCTCAGTTCATCATCTACAACCATACCATGAACAATGATAATACAATCAGGCCTATTAAAAACATGAGAGTGAAAGTGTGCATCAATGTGAGAGATCAAGTGGGTATATGAGTGTATGAAGTCATGAAAGGTATAAAAAACTTGAATAATATAAAATTTAATGGTCACTTATAATCACTCATCCCATAACTACACAATCAAGCCTATTTTTGAGAAGTTGGAGATGAGAACTGTGAATGATGGTAAGAAGACTAAATGAGTAAATAGGCATATAATGTGTAATATTTTTAAGTGAATATAGAGATAGTAATTTTTTTATGATTCATTTCCTTAATCCAACAAACCAAATTTCGAATCCTATAGCTAAGGAAGGCCTACATGCATAATTATAAGCTTAGGTGTCTTGAAGCTCGTATATGTGTTTAAACGAATCAAGAAATATTACTTAAGAGGAAAAGGTGAAGGTTTAGAAAATTTCACAAGGTAAAAAATTATAAAATAGTTATATAAAAACCTATTAAATGATTTTATACTACTTACTTTCTCCATTTAAGGCTAAACACCAAGAAATACACCTACAGGCCAAAGTGAGCATATGAGGATTTGAGAGAGAGTTGAAAACAATGTACACATTGTGATGTGGCTCAAGTGAATAAAAAGGTGAATATACTAAATTTAAATAAAAATAGACCTTAAAAATGACTTGAGAGGATGATAAAAATTATGCAATTTAACACCTCGAGTCACCTACATCCAAGAGACTCTTCAAGCATAATTAGGCCTACTTGAGAAGATTACATAGTTTCATATGAGAAATAAGTGTAAAATGAATATTATGATGTATAAAAAAATTAATAATACTCCCATATATATATTTAAAAGAATTTAAGAGGAAAAATTCCTTGTTCAAATCTATTAAAGGCCAATAAGCCAAGAAAGACACCTACAACTGTTTAGTATATCATGAGGATTGATTAAGCATAGTCTCTAAAGGGTTTAATGGATCAATCAGAGCTAATTAATATTTTCAATGGATATGAGGGAGTATTATCCATACTAATATGGTTTATATATTTTTTATAATGTTTTATTATCATTAGTTAGAGTGAAAAAAGAACCAAATCCCACAGCTAGGGTCAAGAGAATGGCTTTGCTCATAAACCCTCAATCTCAATCAAAGATGTTCCAAAGTGTACTGAGGGAATTTTTTTTGATAATAATATATGGATAGGATTAATAAGTATGTTTTAGACCTTCCTAAATTTTTAGGACTCATAATAAAACTCTAAAATTACATTTTTAGGTTTATTTTTCTCTCAACCTCAGAGAATGCATAGTCTTTGAGTTGAAGGTCGTCTTCTTTTTCTCAAATATTTCATGAAATTATTCATGGTAACTTAGGACCATAGGGGATGTTTTAGGTGTCTTATTTCTCCAAATTTCTTTCATAATTTTTAGGATTATCCTCCTATTCTTTATGAACCATTGTTAAGATGGTAAGTTCTTTAAACCCTTGTTAAACCCTCCTAAGCGACCTGATGGAGTAAATTGATTGATTAAGTACACAAAATGGAATAATTAAACCTAAAAATTACATTTATAACCTTTAAAATTCTCAGTATCATTTGAGCATGGAACTTGATGGTACATCTATAGCTATAGGTGTACAGAATAGGCTAAAAAACATGGTTGTAAGTGTATTTGTGAAGTAAAAAGGTATAAAATGGCCTCAAAATCATGATAATAGGTATATAAAGATTTAATAAATGTTAAAAAAATCTCTAAAAAAATCTTTAGGTCTCATAAATAAGTATATGGCTCTGCAAGTTAGCAACTTGATCAGAAAGAGAAGAAAACTAGGTTTTGCAAGCTAAAAGGCCTATATGCATGCCTATATAGTTCTCAAAAATACATATCCTCACAATATTGAGTTGTAAAAATGTATTTAAAACCTAAAAAAACCACTTCCAAGCATCAAAACCTACAAATATCTTGAAAAATAACTCTAAATGCCTCTTAAGAATGCTTAAGCTCCTAGGCTAAGGTTTTAACCTTTTAATGGTTCACATATCTGTACATGGTTATAGAATTTAAAAATTAACATGGATAATTATTATGGTATGGTTAAATTTAATCACATGTTTCCTATAATTTTCACACATGTGGGAGGCTATTTTAAGAAAAAACTCAATTTTTTAGGCTTAGAGGGCTAATGGAGGCCTAATTGGAGAGAGAAAATGAGATGATAAGTGTATTTATAATTTGTTTTAGGTAATAAAACATGGTGTGGATCTATAATGGGATATCAAATCCTAAAAATATTCTTTTTTTTTCAATACCATCCATACATTCTTCCACATAAGGATGCTTACCTATGTTGAGGGCTATAAAGAATTGAGAGAAATACAAGCAAAAGGTGTAAAAATAGATATTTTTGAAAGATTTGTGGTTTTAGATAACTTAATTTATGTATAATATGATTTATATATTCCATATGTGGATCTAAATTTATTTTTTAAAGGCAAAACCAAGTTTTCACCTTTCTACGCCATATTGTAAAAGGAGGAGTTCAAGTGGTTAAATCATCAAAAAAATGCATAAAGCTCTTAAAAAAAAATTATTAAGGCTAATTATCACCTTATAAACCACTTGGATGAAAATAAAAATTCAAGAGTTAATTAAAATAAGGAATCAAATGGTTGAATGAGTCTTCAACTACCTTGAGAAGACCTTTTCCCTCTCCTATGCCAAGTCAAGAAGACAAAGTCAAAGAGGCTTAAAGATATTTCTAAAAGCCCCAAAAAATTTGAGATACATCATAAATGAGTAAGGAGAAGGATTAAAACAACTAATTAATGAGGACTTGAAGACCTATTTTCATGGAAGAAAACTTAGTCATAAAGGATGACATGTAAGCTAGGATATGTGGTATATAACAAAGATATAGGCACCTCAAGTGGTCAAACTCCACAAATCAATGCCCATAAATTATTCATTCTTTCCAAAAAAGTCTAACTCTACCTTCTATGCCATTTTTTTGATAAATAAATGAAGATAAGATATAAGGATTACTACATTGAATTTGAAGGGTATGAAGACAAGTGAGTCACCCCTATTTTGGGGATGCTTTGTCTACCCTCTCTTACTCTTTTTTCTATGTTTATCTCCTTTTCCATATTTTAGATATCATAATATGCTTTGGATATGGTTAAAAGTTGTCAATAGTTTTTGCTACACCTTTTGAAGTATATATAAGCTAGTTTTTTCCATTTTCAAGTTGTTGTGTGAAGTGTATGTGTGATTTCCATTGATATAACCTAGTGAATAAATATATTTCCCATGTTAATGTATATATTTTTAGCCTTTTTATAACATATTTGAGTTTATATAAGTCATATTAAGTGTATAGGTTTAATCTCAGTCCAAAATTGGAAGTGAATCCAATAAAATTTCATTCCTTCCATGCTAGGAATAAGTGTTGTTGAAACCTTTATGTGAAACACTATTGTAGGAACCATAAACTTGGAGTCAATTAAATGTGTGAAGTCTAATTTACTTTATAATTGTGTTAATTTCAAGCATAAGTAATAAAAATCATTGGTGCATCACCTCTTTTTAAAAAAATTCAAGTCAGCTTTGTTGGTTCCTAGTTGTACACCTTTATTTCTCAACCTTACTTACTTGAAAGGAAATAAAAAACAAATATCAAAAACATGATTATATGTAATTATATCTATGGGAAGTTTTGGCATCTAGAATGGACTAGATGTATAATATGATTGAGAGGCACCTATAAAGGGTATGGTTATCTCCCTGCTACTTTTGGCTCTACTTGAACCAAGGTGAGAGGACCTAAAGGGTAGCTTGCTAACATGGAGAGATTATGCAATTCGACCTCCATGGGGATTAATGGTAAAATGGAATATACATATGACTAGAACATAACCAAACTTGCTCACTCCATGTGGGAAGGGTTATCACATGGAATGAGAAATACTCTAGGCTAGACACAAGCTATTAAAGATAGATATAAGAGTGGTTACAAACTTTATCCTAAAGTATTATCAATATTAGTGTTGAATGAAAGATTTAAATGCTAAACTTCAAAACATAAGATGAAATTAAATTTAATAAAAACAATATCTTAGGCATTTATAGGTAAATAACACTTATTATATGTAACAAGGATTTTATCATTTGTAGGGTAGGACAATTTATTAATAATGGTGGTGTGCTAGACATTTTTCAAACAATAGGGTATCTTACAATATTCATGATATTATCTTTTACAAATATGTAGAAAAGACTCAAATTCAAGCTAATGGGAACTACCAAATGATTGTTGAAACCTCATAGCATATACTATAACTAAAATTTTAGAACGCTTTTCTTTTTCAAATACATAAACCTAGGGTGCCCTAAACAGTCATTAAACAACATAAATCCAAGTTAAACTACATAAAGGGGTTTATAACCTAGAGCCATGCTCAAAATAATAACCATTAATGAACACAAACCCAAATATCTAATCAGCAAAACTTGTAAAATGTATTATTGTACTTCATCAATAGGAACTAGAAAAGAGCCACACGCATTTTTATTAACTTGAAAAGAAACCTTACATACATCAATTTTTTAAAATTTTGGCATGGGGAAAATCATGGTGAGTTTTCTCTTTTGACAAGGGATACATAAATATGCTCTCAAATCTTGATAATGGATGTATAGCTACAACCACCTTAGCAAGAGAGACAAGATCTACACACATCACTTGATCCAATTTTTTTGTAGAACCTAGACTTAGAGAGAAGCAAAAACCAACAACAACCACCACAATGACCAAACCTTGAGTTGAGGATAAGCCCTCTATTTATACATTTTTTTACCCATTTCAAATCTAGGAGTGAAGGTTACAACCTAAAATTTCCAAATTCCCACCAAGATGCTCCTAGTTGGAACAAATCCTTTACTATGCCTAAAATCTTCATGTAACTACAAGGAAAATCATTTTTACAACTGTATCTATAAGAAATGATGAAGACCTAAAGAAAATGTTTTGATTTCTTGGATGGAAATTCCTTTCACATAAAATTAAAGGAGGATATTCATGATAGAAGCCAAACAAATGTCTTTATGTCTAAATTCTTGAGGATCCCTTTTATCACTTACTTGGACAACTAGAAAATTCTCGCTAGCTACCCTATCCCTCATGCATGCCATGGAACAAATTGCTCTTACAATGATGGATTGGGAATATTTTGGATCCATGGCCATTTAAATGATATTCCTTGGAGTGTCCCACCTTGATCTTGAAAACCTATAATATCTCTCCCATTGGAGGAGATTTGATGAGTAAAGCATGAGAAAATGCAATACCCAAGTTTACATGACCCTTTTACCCTTTTGACTCCAACTTGCCTATTTAAATTTTACATTTTTCACCTTGTTAATGCATAAATGTATTATTTTAAACTTTTTACTTATTTGGGTAAATCCTTGCCCCTCTTGTAAATTTTAAATTTACAAATTGCTAAGCTACTATCAGTGGTGAAAGCTCCGCTAACCACCTTACACAAGATCCTTGAATATAGTGTGTGTGTTTATGTGGCATTGCAATGTCATATCCACTCATCCATATCTATGTTCAAATTAATCTTAAAATTAATTTTTTCCATATGTGTTTGAGCTTCTTGTTTATCATCATTCTTATTTATCTTTTTTGTACTTATTGATTCTTCTATCTTCCACCCAGAAATACAAGTTGATTCTCCTGGTGTGTATCAATTTGAGTCTTTTGTTAATTGGTCCACTATCTATTCTATATTTTGATCCATGCCTCAATTTGAAGAATTGGATTCATTTTAATTGGAATGTTTGGACAACATGACAATGATCTATGAAGGACATTTTAAATTTTCTTGGCAAATACTCAAAGGACAATCCAAATCTTTGGAGACATCAAAATAAATATTATGATGAGTAGGTTTTCCAAATGATGGAGATTTAACTAACAACTCATTAATAGATGCATCTAGATGACCCCTTGAGATATTTAAATCCTTTGTTTACTTTGTGCCTATGGTACTTTGATCATATTCATCATCACCAAGTTGAGAATGGAGTCCATTAATAGAGAACTTTATTGTAGACTTGCCTAAACTAGCATCTACCTTCATAAACTCTAGCCTTCCAAAGTTGTCAAAGGATATTTGATCATCCTTAGAGGGTTCATAGGATTCCACATTTGCCTTGAGATCTATTTAAATTTCCACCTTCTTATGTGTCAATACCATATCCTTATTTTCATAATGAGTGTAAGCATGTCACTTTGCAGCTCTATGTGCTCTCAACACTCTACACAGTTAGTCTCAGCCTCTAGCACCCTTTTGCATATTATAGCTTCTTATTTGGCCTAGTTTCTTTGAAAACTCAAAACTTACCTCACACCATCTAATTATCCCTATATGGACCATCACAAACCATTGATATTTGGATTGTTTTAATCTAAAAACATGGTTTAAATTTGACATTTGCATTCCCATCATTTAGCATTTGCATGACCGTAAATGTTGTTTACTTGACCATGAAATTTAAGACACAAAGGATAATTTCCATTTCTTAAATTTGATGTGTACATTCCTATCACTTGATATCCACGTGAACATTTTTGATGATCACATGACCATAGAATTCAAGCACTAATAGATAATTATCATGGTTTAAATTTGACCTTTGTATGCCCATCATTTGATGTTCATGTGAACATCTTTGACATTTGTGCGACCATAAAATTTAAGATCCAAAAATTAATCATTGAGATTTACTTTGACATTTGCATGATTGTCACGCTACTTGTTCAAAATTAAAGGCTTACATCTTCAGATATAAAAAACATGAAGGCACCAAATTTTTAGGAGACGTTCATGGCATCCAAAATATTGATTCTATGTGATCGTTTAACCATGAGATGCTTTCTAGGCAAAATTATAAAATGCATAAGTAAATTGACTAGTTAATTTATACATTTGTCTTGATCTCTATTGAAAATTCCACCCTTATCTCATACCATTGACCATATTTGCATGGATCAAATGCCAATCTTTAATCTCCATCCATAGGGCTCAGTCCTTTGCTCCATTTCCATTAGATCACTAACATGGTCCCTATTAGATTAACACTTAGGACATCTACACTCATCCTAATCTCTATTTAAAAGGCATCCACAATCATGAACCTTAGGATCTTTTTTTTCCATGTCGATACACACCATTGAATCATGATTTACTAGCTCAATATTTGATTAGATAAAAATTGAAAAGGAAAATTACCAAGTTAAAGATTAAGACAAATAAATTTAGTAAAAACGACTTAGCCTAAGGTTTTGGGGTGATTATAAATATGAAGGAAGCCCTAGGACTTTTATGTTACACATATAATAAAGGGACAAAGCATTATTCAGACCATGCTAATAAATAAAATGGAACAAGGGCAATATGATATAAAAGGGATTAAATGTTATGAATTTTTTGACCAAGGTTTGGTCATGTTAATAAAAATGACCAAGCCTTAGTATAAAAATAAAACTAATTCCTTACCATATTTAAAATGTTCCTACTTAAATTTGCTCCTACCAAATTTCATTTTAAATTAGAGAGTCTAGGCTAGGGCACTTGGAAGCTAGGTCTTAAGGTGCTTGGTCATGAACTCAACTTGACCTCTGATGAACACTTGAAAATAAGAAGTGGGATAACAAATCAAGCATTCATACTTGACAAGGGCTCAATTACTTTAGTGTAATTTTGGGCACTAACACTGGCTCTCACCTAAGGATGCACACCCCCTACAAGTGTGTAAATAACCCTAATATGTAATACCAGGTGCCATATATTATATCATAGAGTCAAAACTTATTAATTTATTAGCAACACTTATGAAGGCTCAACAAACTAAGGTAGCTTCATAAAAATAGACTAGGAGGATTTTAAAACGAACACAAAATAAAAGAACAAAAGGAAACTATACAAAAAAGTCTGAAATCAAAGTGGTGACAAAGCAACAAAAAAACAAAGACTATACACTATCTAATTATGTACACAATTACAAACTCAATCCAATAAGTGTTTTAGATGCCTACCATTAACCAACAAATCTACTATTTCACCATCTAGGTCTCTCAGGAAGAAAGTGTGTTCCCCAATCTAGTAGTTAATGAAATAGGAACCCATATAAAATGCATTAAACTTGTCATGCTTGACTTTCTCTTCATGTCTATTGTCCCAAAGTATAACTAGATCACCTATTTGGAAGGTTCTTGGAGTGACTTTCCTATCAAATATATTCTTTAGCTTTTCCTTGAAATTGAGGTGCCTTTCATGAGCTTGTCTTCAAATTTCACTAAGATCAATAATTTGGTCATCCTACCTTCATAGTGGTTGATTTGATCATCACCTTCTAGTTATTGCATGAGCTAATAGGTTGGCAACTACAAATTCATAGGAAAAAGTACTTGAACTCTATAGACAATCTCAAAAGGGATTTTACCTGTAGCTCTCTTTGGATTGATCATATTATTCCATAGAACACACTTTAGCTATTTGTCCCACTTCTTATTTGCTTCCAATGTTCATCTAATGATTTTGATCAAGTTCTTGTCACTAGGTTTTTCTTGTCCATTCCCTTGAGGGTTGTAATTGGAAGCATAGATCAATTCAATCCCATACTCTTTACACAATGCCACTAAAGGTTTAACTTTGACAAGCATGGTATTATTAGCAATAACTTTGATAGGCACACAAAATTTATAAATAATCTAGCTTAGCAAAAAATCCATAACCACCTAGTGTGTAGCCTTCTTTGTAGGGACCACTTCAACCCATTTGGTAAAGTAAATAGTTGCATCTAGTATTTATCTATGTATAACACTCGACAAATCAATAATTTCTCTAATTAAATTCAATCCCAATTGTCTAAATGGTCCTTTAATCATCATAATATGCAAGGGAAGAGAACTTGAAGCTTTCATCCTTCTAGCAAAGCACTAGCATTTTTCACATTTTTTGACTTTTTGAGTAACATATTTAAACAATGTTGGCCACCAATAACTATCTCTCAAAATTTTATGAGCTATAACTTTAGGTGAAAATGGCCACCACATACTCCACTATGGAAGTCTTCAAACAAGTCATTAGTTTGTTCTTATAACATGCATCTTATGAGAACCACATCCATATTCTTCCATGTAAGTCCATTTTCAATCAAGAGGTATTTTTTGGAAACAAATTTAAGAGTCCTTTTTTTATTCTTGTCCATGTTGGGGGATAATTCAAGTTTTTCAAGCAATAGATAATATAGTTATACCATGGAGACATGTGAAATTATCTCAAGGAATCAACAACATTGAAAACAAGATTATTTATTTCAAAGGATTACAAATTGGTCTCAACCATGAGCTTGGCTAGTCCCATCCCTCACAGTAACTTAGTGGTTTGAATATTCATGTCATACTCTTGCAACTTATTGACCCACGTGCATCTCTTACTAGAGACTTTAGTATAAGTCAATATGTCCTTCACCATGGTATATGGGACATAAGAAACAATATTTAAACTTAGAATCTAAGGCTTGGACATCTAAACTACCTTCAAAAGGGTGAAATCTTGCTTTTCTATCATGGTATAATTTAGTTTAGCACCTTGCATATATGTTCTAAATAAATCTATGGGATGATCACGATCATCTTCATTATTTTTTAATAGGACAATAGTAAAAATATTATATGATGTAAAAGAGAAAAACTAAAATGGCTTAGTGTAGTAAGGGCTAGCCAAAACAAGGGCAGACTTTAAAGCTCCTTTGATGTCATTGAATGCTTACATGACATTCTCTTCCCACTTTATGGTCTAGTCCTTATTAAACATGGAATTAATAGGTGAAGTAATCTCTACAAAATTAGACACAAACATCCTTAAAATTTTGATTTATCCAAAGGACTAAATTCCCTTCTTGGACTGTAGGATAGGTACTTTATGAATGGCTTTTACCCTCTTAGGATCAATCATGACACCATCCTTAGACACTATATATCCAAATAACTTAGCCTTTTATATTAATTGACATTTATTTATATTTATTAAAATACAAAACTTTTTGCATCTAATTAAAAATTTCTCTAGATGTTCCATATGTTCTTCTCTAGTTTTTGAGTACATAGTAATATCATCTTGATACATAATTATTAACTTATTAAATACCCATACAAAAGTAACATTCATATATCGCTAAAATATTTAACCAACATTAATTAATCCAAAAGGCAATATATACATATGTACCCCAATGAGTTGTAAATGCAGTCTTGGGTCTCTCGAATTCCTTCACTACAGCCTAGTTATATCTCAAGAAACTATTTAAAGTGGACAACATCTCTGATCCTGTGACACTTTGCAATAAGTTATCCATATTGGGTAAGAGATAATTATATTTTAAATAATATTTATTTAAATTTTTTAAATCCACACACAAGTGGATGTCACCATTTTTATTTCTCACAAGGACTAAATTTTCAACCCATGATGAATACTTGATGGCTTGAATAATACCACCATCCCTTAGCTTCTTTAACTCATGTCACATTTTAGTGGCCAAGATGTGTTTAATAGGTCTCTATTTTTGCATGAAAGGATTGATATCAAGTTATAATAGGATGACATATTGAAACAAGTCCTCCCTATATGATTTTAGTTTAGAATAAGACCATGTTAAATAGTTCCAATACTTCTATAGTAGTTGCATATAAACTTGCTTCTCAACTATGATTAGGTGAGTACCAATGAAACCTTCCTTGGATTATCATGAGAAACCAAATCATACTTAGTCACATCTTTTGAAATAGATGAGTCTTGATTCTTTATTCTATCCACTCCATCAAAAGATGCTTTTAAACTTACCAATCCTCTACGGAACATGTCTTTATTCAACTAGATAATGTCCTTCCCAAATAAGGTTTCCTTTTTATCATAGACCTAAACCTTTGACTTCAAGTCTATGAGCTGATCATGGTACTCAAATTCATAATTTAGAAACCTTTTGATCTGATCATCATCATCAAATACTTGACAATGATGAACATTGTCTGGGACTGAAGGCCTAACAAACACCTCAAATTTATATTGACAATGAGGGCTAGTATTTGCAATATCAAATTGAGTACCTAACATTGTAAATTTTTATCCTCTTTGTTGAAACTCCTATCATGATAACAAATTTTAAATTCATCAAATAATTCAATCAAAACCCAAACATAATTTTGATATTATTTTAACCATTTATTTTTGGTGGTATAAGTATTACGGATTTGCTCAACCACTAGTTTAGAATTACCCTTGGAAATTAAGATTTTACTTCCATGTTCTCAAGCAATATATAAACCAAGAAAGAGTGCCTCATACTTAGTAGTATTATTAGTTCACTCAAAGGACAACTAAAAATAAAACTTGAAATTTTTACCATTAGGGGCATAGAAAACAACCCCAACTCCATTTCTAATATTGGAGCAAGCCCCATCAAAACACATCTTCCAAACTATACCTTTGCTATCAGGTTTAACATCAAGATAATTAGTTTATTCACTAGTGTCAACATTCCCAACAAAACTTCCCAAGTCAACATCTTTGTACAACACTTCATTTAGAGCATATTTAGGATATTCTTTGACATGCATCATCTTTGGCTCCCTATAAATTTTGGCCATCTTACCCTCTAATGGAATGGTGGCATAAGATAACTCCATCTATACACTTCTATCCATGTTAACAGCCCATTTATGTGACAAAATCATCCCCCACTTAGGTGGGTAGTCTACAACAAACACATCCATATTCAAATACTTACCTAGATGCAACACCAACTATACTACCAACAACTTGACTTGTCCAATAATTACAAATTCTCATGAGTCCATGGAATAAAACTTGCTAACAGATGATGTGATCTTCACCCCAAGATCATTTAGGACACCCAAGGACATCACATTATAGGAAGCACTAGAATCAAACATATAATTGTGAACAATCAGACCATTGATCAAGAGAGTTGTATAAAATAGATCCATGTTCAACTAACTTTCTACCAAGGTAGTCCTCAAATACAATTCTAGAGCTATCTCAATAATCTCTTTAGATTCTTCATCACCTTCTAAGGATGTTGGGTAAATAAATTTAATTTTTAGCGAATTTGTTACCAAATTCCAAGTATTCAAATGCCCTATTCCTATATTCAGGCAATCTTAATAATTCAATAAGTGGCACAGTTGTTTTTAGTTGGATCAACACTTGGGCCATATCACATATGCTATACTGAGGAAGAGGAGTATTTTTTTAAAGGGTAACAACACCCTCATTTAGGATACAATCACTTAAGGTCTAAATTAGAGTAAGTTGGGATGAATTTACATTTTTAATATCAACCTTCAAATGTGTATTTTTTTTAACATCATTTATACCCTTAGGAATATTGGATAGCAAAGGTAATATATTCTTAGCAAGATAACCTATAGGCTTAACAACCTAGGAAATGAGCTCTAGTTTGGAATCATTAGGAACTATTTTAATTTTATTAGTTTCCTTGTTTACATCCCCTACCCTTAGATTTGTAGGGGTAGTGACTTGAGGGGTAGCATCTAGTTGCCTACTTGTCAAGTAGTATTATTTCTCTTGAGAAACTACTGCATTAATTAGGAGTTGGTTATCCTCAACCAATGGAATTCCCCCATCATACTTCTTAATCATTAATGATCTTAAAAAATCAAAATCATAACTAGGAAACTCATATGTATGTTCCATATTAACACCATAAGCAAATTCACAAGTTTTGATGCATACCTTTTGTACTACACTCCAACAACAACTCCATAGAGGTGGGCATCTTGATTTAGGGACTCTAACAATTGAAAATCATAATCTCATCATCAAATGACATCGACCTAGGTTCATCTACATATTTGTAAATTGGTTCAACTATATCACATGGAGGATGTTGAACGAATCACTTATCACACCAATAAATATCAATGTCATAACCCACTGCATTCACCTTGGCATTTAATAGATTAAGGACTTCTTTCCCAACCCCTCTCTTTTGATTTATTTCTATTTTTTCATCTCGTGTAGACCTATTCCCTCTATCATTATCTTGATGGTAGAAAATATGCCTTCCTTATGTTTGATTCATATTTGGAGCCCTCTCTTGACTAGTATACATATGAGGGATCCCCTTTTCATCTCTATCCAACTTGTATGACAATTTTTTGACAATAGAGGCCAAATTTTTAATAGCCTCCTCAAGGTTGGTTGTCTTTATGAGATATGTATTTTATAAATTGACCAATATTACATCAAACCATTTGTTCATGGGATTTCCCATAGCCTTTATGCTAGTTTCAATTTGGATATCCATATTGAATGCCAACTGCAAGTTTGTGGTAGCCTTGTGCCTTAAGTAGTACGTAGCCTTTTTGTCAAAGGCATCACAATACTTTATCAAGCATGTTGTATCATTGGGCCTAATGTTTTTGGGTAGCCACATCATAGTTTTATTAAGACATGTATTGAAGTCCTAAACACACTTGTTAGGGTTCTTCTTTATGTTTCAAATTCAGCCAAACGGAACCTTGGATCAATTATATCACCATATTGAATTTTGAAAACATTCCTCATTTCTTCCCATAAATCAATGCATCCACTAGGAAGATAATTCAATAATTTATGAGTGTCTTCCTCTAACATATGAAAAAACAACGTAATGCATATATCCTCATGCTAAACCTCATAATATTCAATACTATTTTGAAAAGCCCTTAGGTGTTGATTAGCACTCACTGCATTGTTCCCTTGGAATTTTATAAGGCATTTCCTTACTTCATTTGGGTCTTCATTAGGATAACCTTCCATGCCATAAAAATTTATAGGCCTAAATTCAGAAGCATCAAATATAGGACATTCATTCTCATTTGGGTCCCTATGCCTCATGATTGGTTGAATTGGAGGTTCAGGAACAATTGGCAAATGTATGTGAGGGGGTAAATGAGGTGGACTTTGTGGTTCACACCTAAGAGAGGATTACCTAGTTGAGAAGGAGTTGGATAATAAATTGGAGTATAAGTTTTAGAGTTTCTCAAAGAGATATGATAGTCCTCAATAATGGGGATCTCAATAAAATGTTCAATATTAATAGAATCTTGACAATCCAAGCAATATTTTGTAGCTACATTATGATCTTCAATGGGACTCCAAACTTGTCTCCTTCATCTTTGATGCAAACTTAGGGGTGATACAAGTTGTCTAGATGAGTCACCTTTGAAAGATGATCCCAATCCTTCTACCTTTGTAAATAAAAAAATACTCAAAGGTAAAAATCAAGATATTCAGCATAGGCACCAATCTTCCTTAAAACTAGAAAATAGAGTTGGATTCACCACTAGAATCAATATTCTAGAATATAATAGTTAACATATCAATTATGATACATACTAAAAACATAATTGATGAATTTAATGATGAGATAGAAGGTAAAGACACTAAAAAAATTAGAATATTTTCAAAAGGGGAGAAATTACCTTCCAACATGCAACTTTAATAGCTCCTTACAAGAAACTCAATAAATGTCAAATTATCAAATACCTCAATTCCTAACACATCCACAGTGGAGTGAAGTGGCATTGATGGCTAAGATAGTCCCATTTTATCATAAATAAACATATAACTTCACAACATGAAATACTTAAAACTCTTTATAAGAGTCCCCAACAATACAAGTGCAAAGATTTGATGTTTTAATCATAGGCAATGGTGCTAGAGCATGTTGGTTCCTAGTTTTACACCTCTATCACTTGTATTTTCACATTGAAAAGGAAATGACAAAAAATATGAAAAATCTGATGATATTTCATTGTAGCCAACAGAGGTTTTGGCATCCCTAATAGACCAAATGTAAAAAATGACTGCGAGGTACCTATAAACAGTATGGTTAACTTCCTGCTACTTTTGGTTCTACTTGAACTAAGGTGAGAGGAACTATGTGGTAGATTTATCACATGGAGAGTTTATGAAATTCAACCTCTATGGGGATTATTGACACAAGGGAACACAAATCTAACCAAAACACAACCAAACTCACTCATTCCATCTGGGAAGTGTTGTCACATAAAATTAATAAATGCTCTAGGCCATATACAATCTACTAAAGATAGATATAAGAGTGCTTATAACCTTCATCCTAAATAATTATCAATATGAGGGATGAATGAAAGATTAAAATGCTAAACTTAAAAACATAAGATGTAAATACATGTTATATAAGCATTATCTTATACATTTGTAGGAAAATAACACTTTTGATATACAACAAGGATTATATCATTTGTAGGATAGGATTGTTTGTTAATTATAAAGAGGAAGGGCATGGTGATGTGCTAGATATTTTTCAAATAGTAGGGTATCTTGAAATATTCATGAAATTATACTTTTTAAAGATGTAGAAAAGACTCAAATGCAAGTTAATGGGAACTACCAAATGTTCCCTAAAACCTCAGAGCATACACTACAACTAAAATTTTTAAACACTCTCCTTATCAAATTCATAGACCTAGGGTTCCCTAAAAGGTAATTTAACAACATAATTCCAAGTTAAACTACAAAAAGGGATTTATAATCTATATTCATGCTCACAATGACAACTAGTAATGAAAAAAAACCCAAATATCCAATAATTGTAACTTTTAAAACATATTATTGCACTTCATCAACAAGAATTAGCAAAGAACCACAATCATTTTCATTAACTTTTAAAGAAGCTTAACATACATTCATTTTTTTAAATGATACCATGGGGATAAACATGATGAGTTTTTTATTTTGAAAAGGGAGACATAAACATGTTCTCAAATCTTGATAATATCTATATAACTGCAACCACCTTAGTAAGAGAGACAAGATTTACACACAATAGTTGATCACATTTTTTCTTGTAGAATCTAGACTTAGAGAGAAGTAAAGACCAAAAAAAACCATCATAATGACCAATCATTGAGTAGAGGAGAAGCCCCCTATTTATACATTTTTATACCCATTTCAAATCTAGGAGTGAGGGTTACAACCTATAATTTCCAAAGTCCCACCAATATGCTTCTAGCTAGAACAAATCCTTTACCATGCCTAGAATCTTCATGTAATTACAAGGATAATCATTATTACAACTACCTCTACAAAAAATGAATAAGAATTGAAGAAAATATTTTGATTTATTGTTTGGAAATGCCTTTCACATGATATGAAAGGATGATTTTCATGATGGAGGCCAAACAAAATTTGTCTTTTTGTCTAACTACTTGAGGATCCCCTTTATCACTTGCTTAGACAACTGAAAACTTCTGAGCAATTGCCCTACCCTTCATGCATGCCATAAAACAACTTGATCCTATAATGATGGCTTAGGAATATTCTAGATCCATGGCCATTTAAATAATCTTCCTTGGAGTGGGCCACCTTTATGTTTCAAACCTGTAATACATATCTCATTAGAGGATCTTAGGTGAACAAAGCATGAGAAAATGAAATATCTAAGTTTACTTGACCCCTTTACCCTTTTAGCTCCAAATTTCCTTTTTACAATTTTTTTGTTTGCACCTTTTTAATTCATAAATTCATTATTTTCAACCTTTGACTTATTTGGGTAAATCCTGACCCATCTCATAAATTTTCAATTTACAAATTTCCAAGCTATTATCAATGGTGAAAGTGTGGCTAACTTCCTTGCATAGGGTCTTTGAATATGATGTGTGTGCCTATGTGGCATTGACATGTCATGTCTGCTCATCCATATCTTTATTTAAACTAAACTCAACATTATTTGTTTCCATATGTGATTAAGATTCTTGTTTATCATGATTCTTATTTATCTTTTCTTTACTTATTATTTCTTCTATTTTCCTCCCAAAAATACAAGATGATTCTACTAGTGTGTATCAATTTGACTCTTTTTCTACTTAAACCACTCTCTTTTCTATAGTTTGGTCCATGCCTCAATTTGAAGAATGGGTTTCATTTCGAATAGAATGTTTGGATAACATACCAATTCTCTCTGAAGGACATTTTGAATTTTCTTAACAAATATTCTAAGGGCAGTCCAAATCATTAGAGAGGTCAGAATCACTCTTATGATGAGTAGGATTTCCAAATGATGAATATTTAACTAATAAATCATTGCTAAATGCCTCCAAATGACCCCTTGAGATAGTTAAATCCTTTATTTCCTTTATGCCTATGGTACTTTTATCATCTTCATCATCACTAGGTTAGGAGTTGAGTCCATCAATATAGCACTTTACTATAGAATTATCCAAACTAGCATCTACCATCAGAAACTCTCACCTTCCAAAGTTTTTAAAGGATAATTGATCATCCTTAGATCATTAAGGCTACCACATTTATCTTGATATCCATTTAAATGTGCACCTTCCTATGTGGCAATGTTAGATCCTTATCATCATGATGAATGTGAGCATGCCTTTTGGTAGCTCTGTGGGCTCTCATCACTCTGCACAATTAGTCCTAGCCTAGGATAGTGCCCTTTTGTCATGTCGTAGATTCTTATTTTTCTAGGGTTATTTGAAAATTCTAAACTTACTTTGTAGCATCTAATTATCTTTGGATTTTTTAAACCTAAAACCATGGTTTAAATTTGATGTTTGTATGCCCATCATTTGACATCTGCATGATTATTAACGGCATTCATGTGAACATAAAATTTAAGCCCAAATGGATAGTTTCCATGGATTAAATTTGACATCTATACACTCATCATTTGATGTTTGTGTGAACATCTTTGACATTCACATGACTATCAAATTTAATCCCAATGGATAATTGTCATGGCTTAAATTTGATTTCTGTGTGCCCATCATTTGATGTCTATATGAATGTCTTTGATGTTTACTTGACCATCAAATTTAATCCCTAAATGGTTAATCATTGAGCTTTACTTTGACATCTACATGACCATCACACTACTTGTTCAACTTTAAAGGCTATCATCTTGAGATAGAAAAAGAATGAAGACACCAAATTTGTAGGAAATGTTCATGATGTCCAAAATATTGATTCTATGTGATCTTTTGACCATGAGACAATTTATAGGCAAACTTATAAAAATGTATAAGTAAGCTAACTAGTCTATTTTTGCATTTATTTTTATCTCTATTGAAAATTCCACCCTCATCTCACATCATTGATCATATTTGCATGGATAAAATGGTGACCTTCAATATCCATACATAGGGATCAGTCAATTTCTCCACATTATATTATATCAATAACAAGGTCACTATGAGATTAACACATGGCACATCTATGATCATCTTGATCTATGTTTAAAAGTCAACCTCAATCATGCACCATAGGATTATGTTGCTCTACATTGATGCACACCATTTAATCATGATCTGCTAGCTCAGCCATGATTGGTTCAAATTTGATAAATAAAATTAGCAAGTTAGATCATGGGACATAAATAAATTTAAGACAAAGGACTTAGCCTAAGGTTTTGGGGAACTTATAAATATGAATGAAGCTTTAGGACTTTTATGCTAAGTGTATAACAAAGGGACTAAGTGTTATTCAGACCACGCTAATAATAAAATGGACCAAGGGATATGGGATATAAAGGGGATCAAGAATTATGAATTTTTAGACCAAGGTTTGGTCATGTTAATAAATGTGACCAAGCCTTAGTATAAAAATAAAACTAAGTCTTTGGCATATTTAAAATGTTCCTACTTAAATTTTCTCCTGCCAAATTTGATTTTAAATCAGCGAGTTTACGCTAGGGAATTAGAAGCTGGGGCTTAATGTGATTGGTCATGAATTCAACTTGACCTTTGATGAACACTTGAAAATAATAAGTGGGATATCAAATTAGGAATTCATGCTTGACAATGGCTCAATTTCTTTAGTGCAATTTTGGGCACTAACAATCTTCAGTCTTAGTATTATCCCTTCACCCTTTCCCTTTGGCAAGGAATCAATAGTTAGTAGGATTAGAATTATAATTTTATATATATATATATATATATATATATATATAATTTCCAACTCAAAATCACCCACAATTTAGAGAGATTCTATTGTTTTGGCATGAGTGAGAAGAGGCACACATTCTCACAAGGGTTGCAATATCGATTGACAATAGTAACATGATCTTAGAGTTACCCAAATAAACATATAGGGTGTAACATGATCTCCAAAATTTATTTTTATACCAAAACCCAACTTTCAATCCTTTCATATTAAATATTCATACATGACAAGGTATGGTTAATAAGTATGTAGGGTGCATGATCAAACTTCAATAAGGTTGTAATATTGCACAATATTTTAGGGAATAGATTGAGGTGATCATAAGATTTTAAACATATTTTAAAGGGTTTTAAAATTATTTAAACCTGATATCAAGTTCTAACTAAGCTCAAAATCACACCTACAGGTCTACTAGTTGTACATAGTCAAGAAAAGTGTAAAAATAACCTAGAAAAGCTTGTTTTCTCCATGATTTAAGGTTAACCAAGATACCAAGATGAATAATAATGTATTAGTATTATGGATAATAAATTTTATAATTTTAGTGGCTAAAAAATAGGTCCTAAAACTCAATATATAATTTTTTGAATGCTCTCGACCTACTTGCATGCCTACTAGGCTTTGGAGGTCAAAAATAATCAATAAAAAAATAACCTCCAAAATTGATGAAAATTGGTAGGAATGTGTATGAACATGTTATAAAACTTTTACATGTGGTTTTAAAGTGATCTAGGATTTGTAAAGAAATTTATGCTTTAAATTTAGTATGTATACCTAGTTTTAAGTCTAGAAAACCTTTATTTTATGTTTTCTTGCATAATCAAGGTTTATTAAAGGTATTGATAATTATTTTGAGTTAAATAAATAATGTATGGGTGTGATAAATACTTTCATGGCATAATAACTTCTTTTCTCCTTGATATTTTTAGAAAATAGGGCTTGTAGGCCTAATTTCTTCACTTAAGCAAGTTACAAGTTGATCTTCCCTTGAGAGCTCCATGGTCTTAATCCATTCAATTAAGTTTAAATAGGAAGATATGTGGTTCTAAGTACATGAAATTAGTATCTAATCAATCATCCATAGGCTTTACCAGTAGGATGACAAAATCCTCTAACATGGAAATTTGTCATCCTTCAGGCTTGTCAAAATGATTTCATGATGTTAAAAGAGAAGATAGGGGTTCATGAGCTTAAATTGGTGTATATACAAGATGAAAATACATGAATTTTTTTTTAAAATATATTCCATGTCAATATATAGGTCTTTTTACATCTCAATAATCCATCAAATGCTATAATGCTAAGTTTTATGCCAAGTTTTTGATGTTTTATGAAGATAACAAACCTTTAGGCTCTTAAGGAGAGTTTAAATGAAGAGATATAAGTTACATTGTATTCAAGAGAAATTATCACATATTTACTAGTTATATGTTATGTTCTTGATGATATAACATCATGTTTGACCACTTCAAGCATGATTAAGAAGTATAAATAGGTTTTTGTTGGTAAATATGTTGTCATTGATGTTAAAGGATGATGTCATGTATACATTGATGTCAAATGTAATGATAAAGTGTTGATGTCATGATGATGAGTCTAAGCCTAAAGTTGTGAAAACAAGTCTTGGATGCATATGATCTAAGGTAATCATTTTTTGAGGCTTATCATATTGTATATATCATGATTTATGTTGTTTAAGGTCAAGGAAGAGGAGACAAGTATGTAAATAATGTGTTATCATATGCTTGGTAGCCTTGTGTAAGGGCATAGGCTTCATAACTAGTATGTTGATATTGTTAAGGATAGGGAGAACACGGAGGTAATATATGGAGCATGGAATGAGTACATATGACACGTTGATTATAAGTTGAGATTAGTATAAGGATCTTAGTGATTTTTATATCCATGTTTGACTTGTAATCCTAAATTGAATGTACATAGTGACCTAGTAAGGTCCAATTGGAGAATCAAGGTGAGATTCAAAGATGGAAGAGGTAATATAATCATGTAATGAGGTGTTATAGGTTGGTTCAAAGGTTTTGACCAATTTTTAGGTCTTGAGGAGGAAGAGATAGTAAGAAACAATGTTGGAAAGACACTTGTGCATGTAGAATGAAGGATTCCTAGCTCAAGAATAAAGTTTAGCAGCTCAATGACATGTGTACAATTTGAATTTTGACATGATCCTTTTGGGAGAGGTATAAAATTAACATAATAATTATTTCCAAGAATGTTTTAATGGATTAAGGGACAAATCTTTATGAACATCTGCTAAGAATGTAAATTAGTCAAAACCCTCATAGAAACCCTTACAGTGACCCAATTGTAGTAATTTTGTTGGATATGGTAAAAATTGGATTGGTTGACCAATTTTTACTATTAAAATTTTTATAGGACTCATCTAGTCACCTCTAGGTGGTAGTGATGTGTCAAGGCAGTGAGCATAAGGCACAAAAAAAAGCTTGTTTTTAGATAAATTGATGCAACAAGAAGGGTTGATTGAGTCAACACCTGTAAGTGAATGTGGGTTAAATATAGACACTTTTTATATAATTCTATGAATTAATTTAGGTATGGTTAAACCTTTGTGTCAATAATTTTTATGATTCAAGTCTACTAGTCGCCAGAAGACAAATGGTGAAAATAGTGAACAATATACATGCAGAGTGAATATGTGTTTAGGGAAGTGTTATAGGTGAGTAGGGAGAAATAAAATGACTTGGGGTATTTTTTAATACATATTACCTATGTTACATTGGTTTAAAAATAGTGATGTTTCTAAAACATAGGTGAAGTAGTGATTTGTACGTAGCTTATCTGAGTAGTGAAGATTGTGAGATAGTGATTTGAGGAATTGGTATATTAGACCAATAGATGCTACTAGAAAAAGTGAACTATCTACTTGAGAGTGATATATATATATATATATATATATATATATATATATATATATATATATATATATATATATATATATATATATATATATATATATATATATCAAATAAAATCTATGAATTTGTATTATATGTTATGAAAGTGTTCTTTCTAATGCTAGACAAGAACATCTACATGGCTATACTATTGGATGTTACAGGCAATCTGAGTGGTGTTTCTAAAGGAGTAATTTTAATGTTGTTTCAGTAGTGTTGGATCATCCAATGAGTTATATTTTGTTCTATAAGTATAAAATACTTATGATAAGGTATTTTATTTCATGGTATGTCCCTGATTAGATATGGAGAGTCAAAATGGTTTGACTATATTTTAACTATATAAGACCAGTCAAAATGATCATCTTGAGAAATGTAGTTTGAGGTTTGTTGGCCTATGTTGGAGTGTATAAGGAATATGGAGGTGTTTTATAGGTCTTGCAAGTTTCATAAATATTATTTTTTCATGTTTTTATGTGGTAAAAGTGATAATATACTTCAGATGTCTACGCCTATGTTTTCTATGTATAAAGCCTAAAGAGCGAGGAAACCTAATTGCTAGTTTCAAGGTGTGAGTTCAGATTTAAGGTGGAATTTACATTTGTGGGATTTATAAAGGTTATATTTTATACATTTTTTATGTGTCTTAATCATTTTTAGAGGATTAAGGTGGACCAAGGAGTCCAAGTTATAACGTGTGAGTGAGTAAGCCTAATTGCTTTTGGTCTCCCTAAAGCGTAATGGTGGTTTGGGGATAATAAGGTAATGGATGACCTATGAAGCATGTGTATCACCCATGTAAATTGTGTGGAGACCTATTCCAATTGTAATATAAGTGTGTGAAGTATTTTGGTTGACCAAGATGGGTTAGAAGAAGAATATGGTATAAGTATTAGGCCTAATTGGCTTATTTGTGTATGTTATGCATGTGTGGAAAAAAGTAAAGGATATAAACTTTTAAAGAGAAGGTATAGGTAATTGAGAACCATTAGAGAGTGAATAAGATCATAGATGATTATCTAATCAAGATGATGAAGGTGAACACATAGTTCACTAGATCTAATAAGCCTAAAAGAGGAACTTTGAGTGAAGAAGCCCTAGAGGCTATTTGAAAGAGATTTAGGGGTGAAGAGTGAAATCAAGAGGAGTAAATAATCAGGTGTGTTTGACATAAAATAAAAGGTAGATGAGTTGGTGCCTAGTTACATAGGGGGTTTTAGCCTCCTTACTAGTTAGAAATAGCTAAAGGTCAAATAGGTGTTTGACTAAATTAAGGGGTGGGTGATCATTGATCAATTGGTGATGGTCTAAATGGTGAATCTTGTCTTTATATGAATATATTCCTTTTTTTAGGGTTTAGTGGGTTTTATCCTCCATGAGGGTTTCCCACATAAATGATGTGTTCATATGATGCATGCTCTTACTCATGCTTTGGATGTATGTGCTTTCATGTTTATGTTGTTATATCAATTTTATGTATGATGGAATGGTTTTGTATTTGAATGTTCATTGTTGTCTACTTATTCCCCCCCCCTTCTCAGTAGTTACTTTCAACAATTTTAGTCCTAACTGATAGGCTGAATAAGTTTCAAGATTTTTGGTAAATCTTAGAGGGTTGTATGAAGAAAACGTGTGGAGAGTGATGATGTTAAAGCCTATAAAAAACCTATGGGGATTAATAAATTAAATATATTGAGATTTTAAAGGGATAATTATAGGTTTTTAGGGTGAAAAATAAGATCGTCACAAACGCTTCAATGTTAATTTCAAGCATGTCAGTGATCCAAGTCCTTGGAAGTAAGACATCCATAGAATATTTTCATGAATGGAAATGATAAAAATGTTATGGCCTAAATTACATCATCCTTTAATGAATAGAATCACGTTGGATAGGTCTCTTGAATATCCCATTAGGACTATGAATAGTGTAAGTGGTCATTAAGAGCATGATAGAGGATAGAGATGTTAAAAATTGATCCTGATAGTGTGTAACTCCCTCCATGGAGTTGGAATCATATCAAGTCAACTCAATACTCAAAATGGGATATGATACATCCCTTAATTGAAACATTCAAGAATAATTATGGTCATGGAAATTCAACTTGAGCTAGATTCTCTCTAGCATGCATGCATGGGAGGTGGAGATGGATGAATTAAGGATGAAAGTAGGAGTTTTACAAGAATATAGTAGTCATGAAGGAACAAAATCATCATGTTAAAGCCTATAAAAGGATAAAAATATAAATAATTAAGTCTCTTATTCCACTAGTACACCCACTTTACATGGATATCAACATGAAAATAAGCTTAATGCCTTGAAGAGGCTTAGTGCCTCTATTTCCTTATCTATTTTCTAATACGGACTACATCATGGTGTAATGACATAATTAATGAGTTATTATGGTGATATTTTCCCCACTATCATCTCATTTTATTATATGTAAGGCTAAAAATTCCTTATGATCCCTCCTCTTGGGTATGATGAGACTCTACTCTTTTGGAGACTTGTAATACTGGTTTAAAGCCTAGAATCTACTCAACATTGATATTTTACATCTTCTATGTTATCAATTTTCTTGAGTATTGTGTAAATTTTAATATTGATATGCATTTATGGATGTTTTAATCCCTTTTGTTGATTTCCTATCACTTTTACACCTTAATTTTTAGGTTGTATGCTTGTAGACCACTACCTCCATGTAAATTACTTATGCAAGTGTTGAGAAACTTTAAGGTTTGTAGGAGTTGTGTGAGTTGTTGTAGATTTTGAGGATTTCTTCTATTGTTAAAAACAAGAGGATAAGATCTATATAATATTGGTGCATCACCTCTTTTAGTTTCAATTCAATCCCTCTTCCATTTTCCATGACAAAATCATAGTCTTAGCTATAGATAGGTTTCTTTAGCCTATTTTTAGGCTAAAAATGATATTAAAATAGGTATGTATATATTATGAATGAAGATAGCCTTATCTAAAGGTTCACCCCAAGGAGCCAAGATCCCATACCTTGGGGATGATCCTATTGTTATTATTAGATCAGTTGATTGAATCAGAAATTGTAAGATCTAAGTGACAACAAAGATAAGCTTGAGGTTATGAGATATACATATCCATATCCATCTCCATAATTAGACCTTTTTTCTTAATGATTGCATATTATATAGTGGTTTTTACTTCTCCACCTTATTTTATCTATAGTACTTCTTCAAATACCATATCTTGCCATAGTTCATCATTTTTCCAAGGATTTATCTAGAGTATTTGAATTTCCCTTAGACAATGAGAACTTATCCCTAGTTTTTCACTTACACCATTCATGCAAGCATCATAACATGGTTATGGAATCATTAATCTCATCACTTTCCACATAAGTGTGCCTCATCTCATCTATAAATAGGGATGCCACTATAGATTTAGTTCTAATGTAATACTAGTGATAGCCATTAGGTAAGTGTTGACATTTTGACCTCACAAGGCCAAATTTTAACCCATACCATAACAAACTCATAGGAAAACCATTCTAATATTACCTATAATGCATCAACTATCATGGTCTCATAAATGCCTATTGAAATTATTAGAGCCTTATTAATTACATCATGGTGTTTCATAGAGTATGCTTGTAAGTTCATATGTTATGACTCTTTGAAGGTCCATTGTTAGTGTATTAGTCCTCATGATGGTCTGGGAGTGAGTTAAAAGAGTGTCAAGATGTCTTGGAGGTATATTAAATGTGTCGAAACATAGTTTGAGTTTATAATATGAAGTATTATTAATGTATTTAATGTCATTGTCCTTAGTTTATTCATTTTAATCCCTTTCAAACCTTCATCACCCCTCATTAAGAATAAAATGCTCCTAAAATCACCTCATATGAGTCAATATACCTTGTAAAACATTATAAATGGTGTTAAATAATGGGATATACTGAGAGGGGGGGTGAATTAGTACATCATATATCTTATAAACTTTCCCTTAATCAAATTTCACTTTAACATACATTCAAGATATGAAATAAAACTAAAATAATAAAAACCATACAAGATAGAGAGAGACACCAGATTTAACGTGGAAACCCAATGTGGGAAAAACCATGGAGAAAAATATCAAGTATATGAATGAGCACCAACTCAAAACATAATATTCACAAGCACCAACTTGCAAGAGCACCAACCCCTTTGTTGAGCACCAAACCATTTTCTAAGCACCAACATAGTAATAATTCATGAGTACCAACCCATAAGAGCACCAACCCCTTTACTAAGCACCAACACAACAACAATTCATGAGCACCAACCCATAGGAGCACTAACCCCTTTATTAAGCACCAACATAAGAACAATTCATGAGCACCAACCCACATGAGCACCAACCCCTTTGTGTATACCACACAACTATATCTCAACAAATGATAGTTCATTACAATATCTCTTTCCTTTCTCACTTTTTCTCTTCTAAGCTAGATATAATAAATACAAATCATACTCATCTCTCACTACGCTTCTAAGTTAAATATTACTATCTCAAATCAAACTCTATCTCACAAATTACAAATGGCTTCTCAATCCTTTATTTATAGCTTTCCAAACGACCTTTAGACTTTACCCTTTGTGACCCTTCAATCCTTATGGAAAATGGCACCAAACTTGTATGACCCTTCATATCCTTGCATTTGAAAAGTCATGTGGTGACCCTTCATAATAAAAAGTATCCTTTCCTCTTTTGTCTTTATCTTGGTGACTTTTCATTCTCCTCAAAGTCTCCCTTGATGAGAAATTGTGCCCTTCCTCTTTTGCCTTCACTTGGTGAGTCTAAGAATTCCCCAAGATGGCTCTTCATGGGAAAATTCATCCCTTTCTTATTTTGTTTTTACCCTGTAACTCTTTGTCTTCTCCATGGGCCCTTCTTTTGTCTTATATGCAACAAAAAATATATTCATTAATATTAAATAAATATTAACATACATTATCCAATATATAACTATTACAAACATCATTAAATGCAATGGGGCCTTTATCACCAATAATGCAAGACCTTTGACATCAATGAAAATATTTCCAACAATCTCCCCCTTTGTCATTGATGGCAACCTCAATCCTGAAACTAACACATCCTGAATCCTATGCATACTATTATCCAAAAAACCTATAGTAATTCCCCCTTGATGTAGCAACCTATACCTATTCCTTGTACCTATTTCTGTACCTATACCTATACCTTTTATTCTCCCCTTTTGACATCAATGGAAAGGGGCCTACTTGGAGCTAATACTTAGCTCCCCCTCAACTGATGCTAAACCTCAATGGAAAGAAGTAATAGAAATCACTCCCAACTCTCTTGCAGATCTTTAAATGTGTCCTTTGATCACGCCTTTGAGAATATTTTTGATAATACATATAAATTGTTGTCTATCCTTTGAGAATCTACAATCAACTCATTTGAATATTTTCTTCTAATCTCATAACCTTCTACATAAAAATTTAATGTGTATCTCTGATCACATATTTGACTTACACTCAATAGATTATGCTTAGTACCTTCTACATACACAACATTCTTAGTCTTGGTTCTACCAGTATCCAAACTCAAACTACCTTTTCCAGCTATCCTAGCAGTGGTTTTATCTCCAAATTTCATTGTGCCACCATTGATATTATTTAGAGTTATGAACTTAATCTTATCTCCTATCATATGTCTCAAACATCCACTATCAATGAACCATGGCTGATCTTCATTTCTTGTATGTAATGCTATCCGAACCAACACAGAATCTTCAAGTTGTTTCTTTTGCCATGAACATGTCTAAACCTTCTTTTTGATGAATGGGGCCATGAAACTTTGGTCCTTCTTGACTGACTCAAACATGCTTCTGTATTACTTAGCTATGTGTTTGAAGTTGTTATACTTGTAACATATTATGGCCTCTTCATCAAAGCTTGATAGAGGAGCAAAAGAGTTGTATCTTCTAATTGACTCTACATGATTTTCCTTCTTTTTATTTTAAAAACTGTTAGCTCATTTCTAACATTCTAATTTCTTATGACCACATCCATTACAATAAAAATAGTAACCATAAAAATAAGGCATGTTTGCATATCTCTAACCTAATTGCCTTTTGTAGCTTTGTTCCCTCCAGCCTTCTTTGTTTGAAATGTTTTATGTATTCTTCACTTCTTCCCTTTTTGTTTCCTCTTTTGTAAGAGCTTAAACATAGCTATTTTTCTTTTCTATTCTAATACATGTCTTATCTAAATTTGCCTTTTGGCTTTCTAATATCTTATTAAACATGTTAGTGCTATCCTCAAATTTTGAATCACTAACCACTTTATCATTGACTGCTTTCTCAATATCTTCTTTTAAAGAGGCAATTTCAATAACATACCTTTCACATTATTTTCTTACTTTTTTCAACTGTGATGTTAGATATTTTTCATTCCTTTTAGCTTCTTCAACATGTGTTGTTAGAACATCAATTATTTCCTTTGACTCCTTTTCATTTTTCTTGATCTGACGCTGCAATCTTTGATTCTTCTTCTCAACAACTTCTAACTCTTCTAAGGCACAAATGAGTTCTCCTTCTAGATTCACTTCGGATTCATCCTCTTCTTCTTCTTCTTGATTATCTATAATTTTTCTCACAGAGGCATCTTCATATATGGACATGAATATAATCTCTTCTTCTTCTGAATCACTAACTCCATTATCTTCTATTGAGCTAGGATGTTTAGAATATAGGCTTTTCTTCTCGAATCCCTTCTTGAATTTACCTTTGAAATTCTTCTTGTATGTAGACTTTCCTTCATCATCATCATTACCCTTATTTGGGAATTTAGCTAAAAAATGTCCAATATTTCCATAATTAAAACATTTAAAAGGTAATTTTCCTTAATATTTACCTATTCCCCTTTTTGGCTTACGAATGAAAAGAACTCCATTGTCATCTTCATCATCACTAGAACTATCACTTGATTCTTGAATATTAGCTTTCTCTTTCTTTGATGTCTTGAAATTTTCTTCTCTCTTTGAGGGTTTATCTTGTTCAGTACGCATCTCATATGCCATGATTATACCATGAAGCTCATCCATCTTTAGCTTGGCTAAATTCTTCATCTCCTCGATTGCCAAAACATTTGCATCATATCTCATTGGTAGAGATCTCAAAACCTTTTGTACCACTGTTGACTCATACAACATTTATCCAAGACCTTGAATTTAATTTACTATTTGATCAACTCACAAAAGATAACTTTTTATATCTTATTCTTTTTCCATCTTTAAACTTTCAAATTGTCTTCTAAAAGTTTGAAGCTTATCTTGCTAAACCTTTCTATCACCTTTGTAAATATTCTCAAGTTTTACCCAAGCTTCATGAGTAGATTTACATTGCATAACTTTAAAAAAATTAGATTCACATAAACCACATAAAATAGCATTTAAAGCTTTAGCATTACATTCACTTGCCTTCTTTTTTTTAGAGTAATTACAAGTGTCTGGCTCTTCATATTCCTCCACCACTGCTTGCCATATGTTGAATCCAAGGGCCATCAAATAAGTCTTCATTCTTATTCTCCAAAAAGCATAATTTATCCCATCAAACAAAGGTGCCTTATTTGTTTGAACTCTTCATGTGATCTAGCCATCGTGCTTTCCTGATCTACCTTCAAGCTGTAAAACTTTTTCAAAAGGAACTTGCCTTGATACTAATTATTAAGCATGGGATATACTAAGAGGGGGGTGAATCAGTATTCATATATATTATAAACTTTCCCTTAATCAAATTCCACTTTAACATAAATTTAAGATATGCAATAAAACTAAAATAATAAACACCAAACAAGATAGAGAGAGACACCAGATTTAATGTGGAAACCCAATGTTGGAAAAACCATGAAGAACAATCTCAAGTATATGAATGAGCACCAACTCAAAACACAATATTCATAAAAACCAACTTGTAGGAGCACCAACCCCATTTTTGAGCACCAATACAATAACTATTCATGAGCACCAACTCACAAGAGCACCAACCCCTTTGCTGAGCATCAACACAATAACAATTCATGAACACCAACCCATAGGAGCACCAACACAACAAAAATTCATGAGCACCAACCCATAAGAGCACCACTCCCTTTTTTGAGCACCAACATAGAAATAATTTGTGAGCACCAACCCATTGGAGCACCAACCCCTTTGTGTATACCACATAACTATCTTTCAATGTTTCTATCTCAATAAAAGATAGTTCATTACAATATCTTTTTCCTCTCTCACCTTTGCTCTTCTAAGCTAGATATAACAAATATAAATCATACTCATCTCTCACTGCTCTTCTAAGCTAGATATTACTATCTCAAATCAAACTCTATATCACACATTACAAATGGATTCTCAAGCCTTTATTTATAGTTTTCCAAATGACCTTTGGACTTCACCTTTTGTGACCCTTCAATCCTCATGAAAAATGGTGCCAAACTTGTATGACCCTTCGTATCCTTGCATTTGAAAAGTTGTGTGGTGACCCTTCATAAGAAAAAGCATCCTTTACTCTTTTCTCTTTATCTTGGTGAATTTTTGTATTCCTCAAAGTGTCCCTTCATGAGAAATTTCACCCTTCCTCTTTTTTCTTCACTTAGTGACTCTAAGAATTCCCCAAGATGACTCTTCATGGGAAAATGCATCCCATTCTTCTTTTGTCTTTACCCCATGACTCTTTGACTTCTCTATGGGCCCTTCTTTTGTCTTATATGAAACCAAAAATATATTCGTTAATATTAAATAAATATTAACACACATTAGCCAATATATAATTATTACAAACATCATTAAATGCAATGGGGCCTTTATCACCAATAATGCTAGACCTTTGACATAAATGACAATATTTCCAACAAATGGAATATCATGATGAATTTGAATTAAAGAGGGTCTTTAAAATACCTTATTCACCTCATATTTCCACCACTATACATTTTATAAGCCTTAAAAGCCCATTTTGAGACCCATTCACACCTTTACACTAGTCATATGGGCCCCATAAGCCAAAATTATGTATTTATCACTTCCTCCTATGTATTTCATATTTTAAAAGGTCTATTAGTTCTCATTACCTCTCATTTTGACCTAAAATGGTGGTTCAAAGTATGAGATTTCAAGAAAAGGTAGAAAAAGACAATTTTTAAGGTGTTTTCTACACTTGTATGGACATGTACAGACTGATCCATATAGAATAAGTTAAAGGATTGTAGGTTGGCTCATATATAATGTATTAGACAAGTTTCATGGTATAAGGATGACATATAGACTCAAAATTGGTCCTATTCCTTCATCTACCTTCTTTGTAGACCAAGATAACCCTTTAGGTTTATGCACATAATGTACATTGAGTTAGATTTCAATCATGGATTTTTTTTTGATTGGTCTCATGAGATTTATGAATAGTCTTTAAGAGATTAAGGGATTTGAACATCATCCATGTCTACATAAGCCAAGTAGAACTACATAGTTTTGATGGTTTTTTAGCCTAATTGGTCAAACTAATGGTTGATCTTGTTTCTTCAAGTCTTATTTGAACACCTCATAGAATTTTAAGTTTTTTACTCATATTTGTGAGCTTATGAAACCAAAACACCTCCAAACTAGCACAATATATAGTTTACAAGCGAATTTGGATAACAAATAGAGTGTTAAGTTCTTTCTCTAGAAGGAGTTGATAGTGTTAAAGGATTGGTTGAGTGATCCAAAATTCCCCATTCCTCTTTTCTCAAGATTGGTGTTTAGAATAGCCTCTCATAATCTCAAAGTGTGTCTTTAATGAAGGGGTCATATGTATATGAGGTTTACTATGTAGAATCATTGTGTATTATCTAATGGTGCCATTAGAACCTTCAAAACATAGTCAAACATATAGAATGAGGTGTTGGAGTCATGATATCCTTAGGAGTAAGTATCTTAACCCCCATGATAGCCTTAGTAGGCCTAAAAACCACTCTTCTTTCCTCCAAATTTCACTCCATCAGTTTAGCAAAGATTAAGGTCTCTTAGAAAAATTTAGGGTTTCTTGGAGATTATTAGGTTGTATTTTGGATTGTGTGTGCCCTTTTTTTGCTTCTAAGGTGGTATGTTTGCATAGGTATATGTGTTAGGGTCCTAATGTTTCATTTTTTTTTCTTGATATTTTTTCATGCTTTATTTCATGCCATATTCATGCCTCTATTATTTCATCTTGTTTTCACTACCTTTTCATTATGCCTCAACATTGTTTTCATGCTTTAACCCCTAGATCACTTTGCAGTCATCCTCATCATCTCTTCCACCCTCCATCCCAAGTATGAACCATGAAAATATACCTAAATACCCCTTTTAACTCTCAAGAACACTAATATCATGGAAAGTTAGATATATATAGGTCATTCATCTTATTGAGAAAGCAAAAGAACACATATAGTATTGAATACAAAAGTCACCTATAGATAGTCTTTTTGAATGTTATGATTTAAATGGAGGTGACCAAATAGATGAAAATTAAAAATTAAGATCAAATAAATACTCTAAAAGGAATCTATTAAGTTTCTATTCTCATTCAAAGTCATCACTCCATAGGTGCTCCATAGGGTACTTAGTCTGTATAGAGGTATCTCATGATCACCTACATCCATGATAAGAAGAGGTCAACCAAATGCCATAAAAGAATAACCTTGAGACCTTATTGAATATCTTAAAGTGAATGGATCATTATAAAACCCTGATTAACATTAGGGTTGATTTAATATCTTCTCATCAAGATATTTGGATTGATCTAAAGTCAAAATCCTAAGATAGAGATCTACAATCATATGAATACCATAATGCTCATTGAGATGGGAGAATTTAAGGTGACACTATACTTGATATGCAATTTATGAATCATAAAATGGTGATAATGGAAAAATAATGATTGACAGTGTTAGTAGAGATAAAGGCTTGATGAAGTGATTTGTAGCCTACATAGTCAAAATTGACCTACAGGCCCTAGCATGTAGGCCCCTATTTTGATCAAACCATCATCAAATTGTCATACAAACCAAGATGAGGTGGTTTAAAATTAGGAGAGTGATATTCTGATATAGATGAGGAGGAAAAGGTGTTTTGGAATTCTAAGATCTTATCTAGAGCTCCAATAAGGATGCAAAGGCCATTGGTAGAGAATGTAAATTTTAAATGCTAAAACACAGTCAAATGACCCTAATAGGAAGCCTATAGTCCTTATTAAAGGGTCAATCACGAGAAGAATTAAATAGGAAACAAATTTAAGTGAATAAGGTTTTAATTTTTATTGAGGAGTGAAACAATTCCAATGATTAAGAAAATTCAGAATGTTCATGACAATCCCAACAGACCTAAGAGATACAATCATCACTCATAGTCAATACTTAAAAGTTAGTTTTAGAAGAGTTTAAAGTCTTGAGGCACATACAAGTGTGATCACACCTTAAAAATTTAGAAAAATAGTAATTACAACTATATTAATCCTCTCATTCTATTCTTATAGTTATATTAATAGTGGAGACATTTATTGTTTTGTCTCAAATAGACCCTAGTCTATTAACAGTCTTGAAGAGCCCAAGTGAGAAAACTAGAGATTTGAGATATAAATAGGGAGTTTGATCTTCATAAAGGATTTTTAAGAAAATTAAATATTATGTCAATTCCTCATGTAATATGTGATATTTATGACACTCAAATTTCAAATCAAAAGGCTTTGAGGACTAGTTAGGAAGATAGGCTTGTGCATTGGTGATTGGTGGCATCCACATATTTTGAGTGTTGTTTGAATATATTAGAGTACCTGATAGGAACGTAAGATAAATTAGATAGTTATAGAAAAATTTTATGGTGATAAAAATCTCAAATGAGGCATAAGGTACTAAAACTAAAACCTCAAGGTTTCCTAGTCTTGCATGCATACAAACCCTAGGCCAAGGCCTAGTGCATAAAAGAATAGGGTCAGAATTTGGAGATTTAAGAGGGTTTAATAAGGTTGGATATTGGAATAATTTATTTTTATTATTATTTTTAATCCCCCTTGTTACCTAAAGGTGCCCTAAACATCTAATACTTAATCGAGTCTTATTTGGCCTAAAGGCCATAACTAGGCTTCAAACCTCACACCACCATGAAAGCATACGCGAACCTCTCAATAAAATAAAAATCCATGATAAGATATAATTTGTGTTATTAGGTATTTTTTAGAGTTTTTTAAAATAAATTAAAATATGGGAAATGTCATTTTCAGTCTTAAAGGCTAGTTCAAAGCACATAGTCTTAGACAATCATTTGATGCCTCTGTTTGGATGTTCATATCTTTTATGACCAAGGGATTCATATAAAATCCTCCTAGGATATTTGATGAACCCATATTAATTTTAAATCAATAGAGTATTGAGTTTTTTAGGGTTCCATACTTATGAACAAAGTTTAATACTGTTAACCTATTCAAACTACTGACAAAAGAATACAAGCTCACTTCTCTACATACCTATCTTGATGCTTCTTTTTCATGGGAACTTGATCTTTTCAGAGAATTTGGAGGGGTAAATGTGCCTAAAATATATGATAATATTTTTTGATTTAGGGGTTCTTACTCTATGAATTATTTCTAAGAGTCTTGGACATCCAAAACCTCTTTAAAACCCTAAGTAGACCCAATTTTTGAAATATTGATATTTTGGCACCCTATCACCTTATAATGGTTAGAATAACACCCTGAACATTAATTAATCTCAAAGGAGGACCTATTCATGGTACCTAATTGTACAAAATCTATATGGAAGTGTCAAGATACTATACTTTCTAAGAAATTAAACATAAAGTAGGGTACAAAAATATTCTAGAGATGAAAATCATTGAAAGGGAAGGTTTTACACTTATTATATCTCTTAAATTCATCATGTGCCCAATACCATGTCTATAAGTTCCCCTATGAGTTCATTTCAAAGAGCCACTATGCATAAATGAAAGAAAGGGTGACATAATAGCTAGTTTAACATAATTTTAGATGTTTCTCACCCAAAATGGCTCATGTTATGATGTAAGGAGTTATTTAATACTTAAAACACGTCCATCTACAAGTTATAAATATCTTATACAAGTATTTCATGGCTTCTAAACATGAATAGTTAGGTTATTATGCTTATTTAGACTACTTAATCAATAAAGAACTTTAAGATTGACATAGAAGGTTAATGAAATGAGTTAATGCATAGGTACTATGCCTAGTAATTGATGATTTTAATGGTAAAAATGCATAATTCATGGAAATTATGGAGAGTGGGTTAGTTATCTAGACTCATTAGCATATGAGGGGATGTTACACCACTAAATGCCTCATGGAGAAGGCTTTTATTATACGTCTTTCAATTTTGGTAACTAATGAAAGGAGAATAAGTGGTAAAAAGGTAACATGCATGGACTCTTGATGAGTCAAAATTTACTAAGAATATGCATCAACACCCCAAGGATCTCATTCAAGGCACATATTCAACCATAAGAGATAAACACATGGAAAAGGTATACATCATGACTGTGTAATTGATGAAACTATTACATGAAGTTGACTATGGTCATTTATGACCACTTTCTCTCTCCTTCACTCTATTATCCCATTCTTCTCTCCTCATTTTCTATTTATTCAAGATTGATTACCTTGATTAACATATTTTAGGTTGGGGGAAGAGAAAAGCGTGTGGACAATATTTGAAACTAGTTTTTTCCCACATGGTTGGGCCCCTTGAGTGCAAAAATTGGGACCACAGATCTAATGGAGGTCACTACAAGTAGCAGTACCTCTAGGGATTTGTCCAAGAATCTATTAGGGGATAGTCCATCTAATGGATGTAATAAGGAACTCATAGGTGAAAAGACGTGTCCATCGAAAAGCATGTCGAGCCTCCCTATTCTCTCAGAGGGCAAGGCATTGAGTATCCCAAATGATCTAGTGGAGGAAATAGTGGCATCCATGGACCTTACACTAGTTGGTAAGTTTTTTTCTTTCTGTCCCAATATCAAAATGCTTAGAAGATGGATTCTAACTAGGTGGAAAGTCAAAGGTAATGTTTCAATCATAGCCATGGCTAGAAGTCTATTCCTTTTTAGATTTAAGAACATGGAGGACATGATCACTACCCTTGCTAGAGGTCCTTGGCTATTTGGACTACATTCTCTAGCCTTATACTTGTGGAAACCATGATTTGATCCTAACTCAGACCTCAATAAGATAACACCTGCTTGGGTAAGATTACCAAGATTCCCTTTGGAATTTTGGGATGAAAAAATCTTGACAGCCATTGGCAATTCTATTGGTCAATATGTCACCTCAATTCATATAACTAGAACTAAGTCTAGATGTGTGTTTTCTAGACTTTGTGTTAATGTTGAAATAAATAAGACTCTCCCTACATCCATTGAGCTTAACTCTAAATATGGAACCTAGACTCAACCAATTACTTATGAGAATGCTACCACTTTTTATCAAATATGTAAGAGGAAGGGACATCTAATGACACAATGCAAAGTGAAGCAAAGGAGGATGAAAGAGGATTCCCAGAATGTAAAGGAGGAGCAAGTGAATAGCAAGCAAGAAATAGAGAATAATGTGGAAATTCCTGATAATAGAAGAAAAGGAGAGCAGGGGAAGGGAAATGAGGCTACCCCTAGCAGTGAAGGTGAAGTTGTCCCAAAGAAAAATATAGGATTAGATGATAGTCAGAAGGCTAGAGAAGAAGGAGAGAAGGAGAAGAGAAAAGAGGATATCATCAGTAGTGAGGGAAAAGAGGTCCCAAAGGAGAATATAGTATCTAATGACAATCACAAGGCCACATTTAACATAGTCTACACTTTAGAAAAATAGACTAATACGTTTAAGGAAGGGGCAGGAGGGGACCTTTTGCTAAAAGAAGTCAATGAAGATGACACAATTTCAAGGATTGGATAGGAAGAAGTTACACCTGAAAGTCACACTCAATGAGTACCAAATCCACAGTTAAATATAGACTTTTTCTGTGATCTAAAAGATGGAGGCCAGGTAGGAAACCACTTGGAAATAGGGGTAGTAGGACAAGATGGCATCAATGAATTGGAAGAATGAGTTACACCAAAGAAAAAGATCTAAAAAGTTAAACATTATGCAGATGTTGGTATTGAGCTCAAACAAGGGAGGCCAACCCTAAGGGAAACAAGACAAAGAGAGATTGCTAGGGAGATTGCCAGTGGAAAATAGAAAACAATGGAGTCCCAACCCTCTAAACTCTCTAAATGAGAATATTATCATGGAATTTGAGGGGCTTTAATAGTCCCTCAAAATAGTTTGAGGTTAAAAACTGCATTTTAGATAATAAACTAGATATTTTATTACTCCAAGAAGTCAAGATGAAAGAGGAGAATTTTGTGAAAATTGCTGACTATATATGGCCTAAGGTGGCTTTTTATATTAGTCCTACTGAAGGGGATTCAGGAGGGATTGTCACTATGTGGAATAGTGATAAAATCCAAGGATCTCTTATGGCCCATCATAAGTACTTTTTGACTACCAATTTTTCCATGAATTCCTTGAACTAGATGTTGGTAAATGTTTATGCACTAAATAACAGAGCTTTGAGATAGAAATTATGGATAGATTTGATTAGCTACAAGAATAATCCTTAGAATTCTAAATGGATGTTAGCCAGAGATTTTAACACACCTTTATACCCTTCTAAAAAATAGGGTGGAATTATTGATTACTTGGACAACATGTTTGACTTTGCTGAATTCATCAATGATTGGGGATTATTATACATAGAGCTACAAAACCAAAATTTTACTTGGACCAATAGAAGAAGAGGAGATCAAATGATTCAGGTTAAATTAGATAGATTTCTAATATCAAGCAATTGGAATGATTATCAAAATATGCAGGTGCAGGCTCTACCTAGAACCATGTTCGACCACTGCCTGATTATCTTCAATTGGAGAGATCAAGGACATCACAGACCTCCTCCATTCCATTTTGAAGCTATGTGGATTAAACACAAAGGTTTTAGATAAATGGTGGCTCAATGGTGGAATATTCCCATTTAAGGTACTCCCATGTTTAGAATAGTCAAGAAACTCCAACACATTAAACAAGAAGTTTATAGCTGGAATAGATACAGTTTTGGGCAGGGTTTCCAGTAGAAGAAAAATATAATGGGAAAACTCAAGGTTATTCAAAAATTGATTGATTAAGGGGTTGAATCTAAAGGCAACTTAGAAGAAGAGAATAGTCTGTCTTTAGAATGGAAGAATCTGATGGAAAGGGAAGAGGTTTTCTGGAAATAAAAATCCCATGTTTAATGGCCCAAAGAGGGTGATAGGAACACTACTTTTTTTCATCTCTCAACTATGAAACATAGAAAAGCCAACTCAATAACTAAGATTTTCCTAGATAATAGAGACATTATTACTGAGGATAATGAAATAGTGGAGCAAGCCAGGGTGTTTTTTTAGAATCTGCTTATGGAAGAAAACAATAATGATAGAATTGATAGATCTATGAGTCAATTCATTGATAAAATCCCTTGTTTGATAACAAAAGAGGACAATATAGAAATGTTAAAGCCTGTATTTGATAAAGAAGTACATGCTCTTTTATTCTCCATGGGTGCTTTTAAAGCCCCGAGTCCTGATGGCTTTCTTCCTATATTCTTTCAGGAATATTGGGAGATTGTTGAAGCGGACCTCATGACTGCAGTTCATGATTTTTTTAGATCTGGAAAACTTTTGAAACAAGTCAATAAAAAATTCATTGTACTTGTTCCTAAAAAATCTCAACCTTTACACCTTGTTGATTTTATACCCATTAACTTATGCAACACTGTGTATAAGATATGTACTAAACTGTTAGTTTTGAGAATTCAACCCTTGCTTGATAGTATTATTTCTCCTACTCAAAAAGGTTTCATCCCAGTTAGACAGATTCTTGATGATGTGATCACTACACATGAGACTATCCACTCCATGGATAAGAGTAGAATCCCTGGGAAGGCCCTTAAGCTTGATATATCCAAAGCTTATGATAGAGTCTCATGGACTTTTCTATTCCAAGTGATTAGAAAATTTGGGTTTAATGATAAATTGTCTTGCATATTATGGAATACGGTCTCTTCTACTAAATTCTCAGTGTTGGTTAATGGTGTTCTTAGAAGGTTTTTCTCCTCCTTGAGAGGAATTCCTTAGGGAGAACCTCTCTCCCTATACCTATTCATCATTATGGCTGAGGCACTAGGAAGATACATACAAGCTGATATAGTTTCAAAAAAGCTAGTAGGCATCAAACCTACCTCTTCCCTTCATCCTATGTTTATACAATAGTTTGTGGATGAGACCATCTTATTTTGTATCTCATCGGTGATCGAAGCTAGAAGACGGAAGAATATACTTAATGATTATGCCAGAGACTCGAGACAAAGAATAAATTTCCCAAAAAGCAATGTGTACTTCTTCAACACTCCCAATGAACTTAGACATATAATCATTGATATCTTAGATTGTGTTGAGGCAAGCCTACCAACTACCTACCTAGGTCTCCCACTCTCAGTCAAAGAGGTATCTTCAGGTTTTTGGAATGGTATTGTGGAATGTACACAGAGGAAACTTCTTGGGTGGAAGGGGAAACTACTCAGTAGTGTGGGTAAGCTGCAACTTCTTTGGACATCCTTGCAAGGTATTCCTACTTACTTCATGTCTCTTTTTAAAATTCCTACGTATTTTGCTAAAAATATGGAATAGATCCAAAGTAAATTTTTATGGATGGGAGTGGAAGACAAACAAATAATGTCTTTAGTCAGATGGGAAAAAGTGTGTCTCCCAAAATCTCATGGTGGACTTAATATAAGATCCATTAGGAAAATGAATAAAGCCCTCCTCTCAAAAGTTAGTTAGAATCTAATTCACAATAAAAATAAGTGGGGGGAAATAATTTATGCTAAATACATGCATAGCATTGATGATTCCAACTTTCTTCAACAGGCAGGATTACCCCAGGGGTCTGTGATATGGAATAAAATGCTAAAAAGTAGAAGTCTTCTCAAATAGGGAATTAGGTGGAAGCTTGGAAATGGCTAGTAGATTAAATTTTGAGAGGATAATTAGTTAAGGTACAAGCCTCTCATCTCCCAAGGAAACTATGGAGAAATTATAGGCCTAACTACTTAGTTCTTTAGCAATAGGGTTAGTGATTATATGAAAAATAACAATGGGATAAGGAGCTGGAAAAACCTTTTTGATTGTTGTGTGCACAAGCCTGAGCTTATCCCAAGAATTTAGGAGATCTAGTAATGTGTTTAGGAGATCAAAATCCTACTCTTCCCTTGGGAGGATGAACAATACTGGTGGCCGAATAAGAATGGATCGTTCTTTGTCAAATCTGCCTATCATATGCTTACACCTAAAGCTTAGAATAAGGAGGTATGGAAAAAGGTTTGTAATCATAAACTCAATCCAAACATTAAATTTTTTTGGTGGGATGCTTCCCATAACAAAATCCTTACTCAGGAAAACCTTCAAAAGAGGGGGTTTACTTTGGTCAACAGATGTTTTTTGTGTGGTTGTAGAGAGGAATCAGTTTCACACCTATTCATACACTGTGAGTTTACCCAAGATTTATGGGGAAAAATATTTAAAAAATTTGGCATTGAATGGGTTTGCAATTCTAACCTTAAATAATTAATTTTTAGCTAAAACTCAACCTTCACACATCCCTAGATTAAGGAACTATGGAAGCAAGCTCTACCATGCTTGAGCTAGACTTTATGGAAAGAGTGAAATCATAGAATTTTTAGGGACACTGCTAGAAATGCTACTCAGGTGTTTAACTCCTTTGTTAGGACCATCTTGGAAAGTGTTAAAATAGCTCATATTAGTGTTGCAGAGAAACCCCTATCTAAATTTGAAAGTCAAATTGCTGCCAATTGGAAGGTTTTAAACCTTATCCCTGGGCATGATAATTCCAAAATTCTTTAGAGACTTTATACTAAATGGATACCACCTAATCCCAATTGGATGAAACTCAATTTTGATGTGGCATCCAAGTTGAGTGGTAAAGCAAGTGGAGGAGGAATAATAAGAAATGAAAAAGGAGGGATGTCTGTTGTCTATGCTAGTGGCATGGGTTGCCAGAGCAATAACTATGCTGAAGCTATGGCCTTACTTTGGAGATTAAAGTTAGCTATATCCCTAGGAATTAGAAATTTGAGTATTCAGGGAGATTCTAAGTTGATCATAGATGCTGGTAATAAAACATCTAACATTGGTATCCATCTAAAATACATCATTACAGACATCCAGTTTCTTTTACAAGAATTTTTTTGAATTTGAGATTATCCATGCCTATAGAGAAGGTAACAGGGTCATTGATGCTTGTGCCAACCTTGGTCAGCAATTCTCAAGATGGAGGGTATGGTGACAATGGACTCATATACCCCCAAACATTAGAGATATCATTTAGAAGGAGATGACAGAGCATGACTGATGCACATTGATGATGAAGATAGCTTTTGAATGTGATCCACATAGAGAAGGCCATTACAAATCATGGAAGTGGTGGGTAATCTAGGGAATGTTGATAATGCTAACAATGAGAATCTTAAGGATCTTGTTAATTCTATAGTTATGTAGTTTCATTCTTTTTGACTCTAGTTTTTCCAAATTTTTTTGCTTCTGACTTTGTTTCTTGGCTGTGCTATTAGTTCGGTGCTGGCATCTTTTGTTTGCTAGCCTTCCTATCTTTTTTGACTATATAGGGTTCAGCCCCTAGTTTGTTGCCTTAATTAATCAAAAACATATTTCAGGTTGAGATGAGGAAACTCTACTAGTTTTTATACATGTAAACCTATTCGAATGATGAATAAAACATTGAAGCTTCTTCATGACTAGTACTTAGTGTGTTCATGCTTGATTTGATATTCATAGTGGTGTAATCTTCCCTTTTTAGGTTCAAGTTTCACCTAAGTATTAACAAACTTTCTTAACAGGTTATCTAGTGTGTTGTGAGGTTGATGACATAAATTTGAAGTGGAAGTTTGATTGTAAGTAGCTTGAACAAGGAATTATTCTCATTACCCTCTTACTTTAGTCATTCAAACTAACCTCTATGTGAAATATTATTTCTTAAAAGCCATTGAAGATAGTGGTTTAGCTCTATGCATTATCCACTAGTGTTGTTAAGAGTCTAAAGTTGAGTGGATAAAATATTTTATAGGTGAATCACCACCCCTTAGAGTAGATTTAATTTTTTAAATATCTTTACTCCTTTTAATCTTGATAGAGTTAGGTCTTAGAAGGATAAATTATTTAATAAATCAGGGGAGCTAGCCCCATAAAACTAAATGTTTGACCTAGACAATAGGTAACCCATAGCCTATAGGTCAATCCCATGTTATTCCAAGTGTGATGTGGATGCAAATAGTATACTTCAACTAGTTACAACGTTGGTAGCTAAAAATAAGTGAACAAATTTGGGGGACAAAAAGGGACCTACTCGTAGACATGTTTTTCCTAAAAGTTTGAGAAATCTCAACTGGTATAGATAATTTGAGATGGATACACTCAAAATTAGAGGATGGTGTAAGAACATGAACTATAGCATTATGACTTTAGTTTCCAAAATAAAATTTGTTTAAAAATATGGCTAAGTATAACTAGGTTAAACATCTAAAATTTGAATAAGAACTATTTTTTTTATAAAATAGAGTAGATAATTAGTAATGCAACCCCTCATTTTTTAACATCATTTAATATTATTTAAAACAATTTGGTGAAACTTTAGATAAGATCATCTAGTTTGTAACCTATATTTTTTATAATTTTTTATTGAATTTTTTTTAATTGATTTTATAAGTAAATAGATCCTGAAAAGTGAAAAAATGGATAGTTAGTCATGCAACCCCCTAACTACCTCAAAAAAAGAAAAAAAGGTTTTATTTTTTATTTTATGTAGAATCAAGGCTAGTTTGTAACCATATGTATTTTTTTGCATTTGGATCAATGAATAAAAATATACACAAACATATATAGAATTATATTTGCATTATGTAATGGCCTAAAAAATCTATAATTAGAAATCAACATAGATTAAAACCTTAAAATAGTAAAAAAATATTAAAATATATATATATGGAAAGAGGAGAGTGTGTTCATCATTGTGATAATAATGTTATAAATTTTCTTGTTGAAATTCATAGTGTATTTGATGATGGAATTTTAGTTTTGTTGTTTTCTATCAAAACTCTTGGATTTAGCTATGTTGACAGGTCCAAGCCTTTGGCTCGATAATCCAACCCATTTTTAACCCTAAATGATTGGTTTTTGAATTCAAAATGAACATAACACATACACATTATGTTTCCATAGCATAAGAAAAACATTCTAACTAATGTGACTATTTTTACATGTTTATACTTATCTATTTATCATGATATACACTTATTTATACTTAATTAGTTCACATTTAATGTTATTTAGTTCACATTTATAATTTTTTGTTTTTATTTTAAAGTGGAGAGTCATGATAGAAACTACTATAAAAAAGAAATCATATATAAAGTGATGTAATTTTGGTAATTTTGTACCTTCAATCATAACTTTGACTATGTAGAACATGATTTAGGGTTCAATCAGGCCCAATTGCATAATAAAATGAATGAATGAGTCAATTATTTTAATGGTGGAGGAAATTACAATCAATCAAACCCCTTAAACATACTTGAATTTATAGGATGTGATTTAAGGATAAATTATCTTAGATTGAGTGAATTGGTGAAATTAGTGATACAATTTGAGTGAAATTAAACCTCATCAACCTAATTTTGACTATAACTAAATCAACCAAACAATCAAATAATTGAATCTAAAGGTAATTAGATCTAATTTGATCCCCTTTAACCTAAGTGCATGACTATAAATGATTTGGGGCTTGATAAAATATAATTTAGTTAGAGAATGAAGTAAAGAATCATTTGGTTCAATGACATAAGCAAGTTTTACATGCATATGATATGGTTTTGGGCTCAGTAAACTATAATGTCATCATATAATAAATGAAATAGTTGATTAGTTCAATTATGGAGGCAACAAGGATGAATATGAGTCCCTTGATCTAATTAAAACTATTAAATGTGATTTGAGCCTAAATTAGCTTTGATTTCATCATAGAATGAGATAATTAGTCAAATGGTGTAAATAGTGACATGATATTTTAAAATTTGAGCCACAAAAACATATTTTCATTTGTATATGATGTGATGTGGAATGAAATTGACCTTAAAGTCATCATATAATGAAAAAAATAGCTGATTTTTAAATAAAGTGGAATTTGAGGCCAATTTGAGCCCATTAATCCTAACTACAGGAAAACTAAAGGAACATGGGATATAATATTTATTTTCCTTTTGGCATATCAATTTTAAGGGATCCTATTCAATAAGAATGAATATTAAAAGAACTTAAAATGTGTATTTTTATGTGATTGGTGTTGGACAATGGGGAAATTATATTATAAATTCATAAGGTGAGAAAAGAGAAAGGATAATTATTCATTTTTCATTTCATCAGATTTTAGATTACATTACGTTTTTAAGTAAGTTCATATAAGTACAATGAGAAATTATTATACAAAATAACCTTGTTGGTTGTTTTGGGTTAGTGATTTATCTAATTTGAGTGTCTAAAATGAGTTTTAAATTAAAATAAGAGAGATGGGATGAAGCATTATTGTGTCCACATTTAAAGGGTTAGATTATGAGTGCATTTGATTTTTCAAAATGTTCATGGATTGAGAATGAGTGATGGATTTCATAAGCATGTTTCATAATTTTAAATTAGGGCACAATGAAATATTGTAATTATAAATGTTGTGTATTCACATAAGGGATAATAAACATGAATACATGGAAGCCTAAACTATTATTATTAAGGGATGAATTAGTTTGATTGTCCTACTTCACAACTAGTCATGAGGATGATATTCAGGCAACATGTTCTCTATTAATTCTTTATTTTAGAAGAAAGTGTTATATTTGTTATGATATAAGAGGTTGGTTCAAACATAAAATCTTGGTTTTAATTAAAAATGTATGATATATATATATATATATCATTATATATATATATATATATATATATATATATATATATATATATATATCCTATAAGAAATATTTAGACCCTATTATTTGACTGTTACAACCTTAAACCCTAACCCCAAATGCAATACTCAGACCCTATTTTATCACAAATTTAAACATGAAGGTAATGGGGCCAATTTAAACCCATTTAACCTAATTATGAGTATGGGTTGTGATTTGGGGATAAATTACCCCACATTTCCCAACATATTTATATAATTAGTCAATTGCTATAATTAGTGATTCAATTTCTATACAAAATTGAACCCAATGAACCTAATTTTTTCTATATTGGATTTTATTTGGGGGATCAGTCGAACCAAATATCATAAATAAATAAATATAATAGTTCAAAAATTAAACAATAAAGTAAGTTAGGGAAAATTTGAGCCCTTTAAACCTAACTAAAATATAAATACATGATTTGGGGTTAAATTAGGTTTAATTCTATTATGAATTGATCTAATTAGTCAATTGGTATAATTACAAACATGATTTGGGAAAAATTGAGCCATATGAAATTAATTTATCGGTCATTAATTGATTTTATAAGATGTAACATATAGTTTAATTGACCTTTAATTTTATGATAATTGTAAAAATGAAGGTTATTGGGGATAATATGAAACCCTTGAACCTAATCGTGAGTCTATGATGTGATTTAAAGAGATAAATTAGCTTTTGTTTCCTAACATATTTACCCAATTAGTCTTGTTGACAATTTTGACCTCATAGGTCAAATTATCACCCATACCATTCAAAACTTTGCATATTATTCTAGTTTGTCTTTTGAGTCAATGAGTTGATCTTGAAAATTCCTTAATGTGATTATTGAGGATCAGACTATCTTAACACATCATGTAAGAATGAATAGGTCAGTTTGGTTGTGGATTTATTAAGTCTACTTGGGAAGCCAACCAAAGTTTAAGGATTACATGAAAATGATGTATACTATACCATGAATATCCCATGAAATTTTGGTGTCTTTATGTGTTTTTTATCTCAAGATAAAAGGCTTAAAAAGTGAGCTAATAGTGTGGCATGTGCCTGGGGATGTCAAGTTAAATCCATAGGAAGTAACCATTTTGATTTAAAATCCTTATAAAGTTTCAAATTGAACATAGGGATGCCAAGTTTCATGATCTCAGAGGCCAACATCAAATATTAACAACATGAAGATGATCTCATGAAGTCAACATGTCAAGAAAGATCTATGAAGCACATTCAATCATGTAGTTAAATATCAACAACAAGCTTAAATTCAAAATGTTAGAGGATCTTGAGGATGAATGTGAAGGTGCCAAGCATCATAATAATAGTAAAATCCTAAGAATATTTATGGCATATGGTTTATTGTATTATTCAAATAGAGATCAATGGTCCATGTTTGATTTGGTAGAACAAAGATCGATGGAACGTGTTTGACCATGTAAAAGTAGATCGACGATGCCAATCAAATTCAATAAGTAAATTATCCTAAATAAAAAGAAAGTATTTCACATGGAATAATTTAATTAACCAATTAGAGACTAACATTAGGCTCCACAAGAGGCATACAAGACTGTCAAGTGTCACATTTTTGAAAGCAAAATGCAAATTAAGGAAAGAATAGAGGTCAAAGCCATGAGAATCCTAGGGAGATCAATGGAGTAAATTTGATCCAATTCCCAGAGTGCATGAGATGAGGACACATGTAAAATTTTTCAATGGTCATATGTTTTAAATAAATAATAACATAGTGAGGGGATACCACATAGGTGGACATGCCTGATCAAAATATTTTTCCACCTAGGTAGGTAGATATATAAATGAAAGATCAAAATGAGATATAGGTTAATAGAAGCAAACCCTAAATATTCATAATTCCACTGAAATCCCATTTGAACCTCTCAAAATCCCTCAAACAAAGTTTTACATATTTTTCATGATCAAGGGACTAAGTAGCCTATGGACATTCATCGAATTATGACTATATGAAAACCAATAAGGGAATTGGTTTTCATATATAGTAGACCTATGTTTAGGGTTTAGAGTAATGGCAGAATTGTGATTGTGAAAGGAGTATCAAAAGGGATACTAGTGAATGATTTCAATTTTGATAATGTAAATAACACATCAAGATGAATCACAGTGTTATAGGATCATTAAGAAGATAGAGAGATATGGTGGTTGGAGAGTGCAAGTAGAAAATTAAATAAATTTTTAGAGTATTTATAGGCTCTTCCTTCTTATTAGATCATAACTCATTAACCTCAAAAAAATTATTGTCTTTGATTGTGGTCCTAAGCTAATGACAAGGCTTAAATGCTATTTAGAGCTAATGAAAGTTAATTTATAATGAATGTTGATAAATCAAAAGTGGTTGGGCCTCATTTATTATTTTTTGCTTGCTCACTTCCCTCTCTCTCTTCCCATTTCTTATATATCTCCCATTTCTCCCTTAGTAAAAGGGAGACTCTTATGCTTTTATCTTTCCTAGGCTATGCCAAGATTTATACCATAACACTTATTTGATGTAATAGAAGATTGAATTCCTCCATTCATAAGCTAAATTAAAGTGTGTTATATGAATTCATTGATATGGTTAAGTGAATTTATGCATTCCTTTACCTCTATCTATGTTTTCTCACCTTCATGAACTATTTTTTTAGCTTTCACAGGTCATTATAAGTGACATAAATAGTTTATTGATTGGTTTGGAAGTGGACAACTGCCCTCACATGCTATATTGATAGATAATTAGTGGTTTTTGTGAAATAGTTATGTGAAATCTAATCAAAGAGTGAGTGATGTGATGTTTTTAGGTTTTTAAGTATTTGATAGTGTGTGTTATGTATAATTATAAGCATCTAAAACATTAGTGCATCACTTTTTTAGCTCTCTTAGTAACCCTTTACCCCATCTCTATTCCTTTCCCAAGTAGTAGCATTAGTCTAGGTGATATAACAAGAGGATGTCAAGCTTATCTAGAGGTTCAAAACCATAATAAGATACCCACATCTTGGGATTGTTCCCATTTTGTGTCTTCATTGGAGGGAGCCTAAAGACCCCCCTCCAAGGGTGAAAATTAAGACCATAATAGTGTTTGGCAATACCTGATGGGACCAATTACCCTTGGCATAACTAAAGCTTGGAGTTGAGGAGAAGTATTTGTAGAAAAAGAAGACATCCATCAACATCAATATCTAAAGATCCTTCAAGTTCTAGAGTTCATAAAAATATCCAAGAAATACTCTCATGCCAAAGGTTACTACAATGCCAGCTAGTATGATATTCCTTTTGAAATAATTTAGTTACCCTCTATTTCATATAAAATATCAATATTTAGTAGGATAATCCGTTATCCTCAAAGGAAATATTCATCTCTTGGTCATCATATTATCTTAAGTAGTGCAATTCTTACTATCCAAAATGGCCATCGAAAACCAAGTATTTATTCCATTCAATAGAGGTAGTCCACTAAATTTAGCCCATTTTGATGACATTATTATGTATAATCTTAAGAGTATCCCATTATTCTCAAGATAAGATCAAATAAATCCTATTGAGAGCATCCAAGATGTTGCCAACCTTTGTTTAGTTCACAATATTATTGAAGAGAATGTATCTATTAGAATACTTGTTTCTTCCTTAAAAATAAAATCACTATAGTGGTATTGAAACCTCCCACTAAGTTCCATTAGTACTTGGGATGAGTTAAGTAATTAAAGGATAAATCTGATCACCTATCCTTAGTTGAATAACTGACCACCATAAAGAGATATCCTCATGAGTTCATGTTTGATTTTAACCTCAAATTTTAAAATACATGGATTAGGATACTTGTATTGATTATAGCATCCCCATAATATTCCTTCTTATATTATTTAAAATCCCTCAACTCCAATATTAGCATGATGATATAGTCAATGGGTGGTATCACCTTGTTAGATGCTTATGAGGTTGCAATAAGTGTAGAAAATAACTTAATAAAATCTAGTAAACTCTCTCCAAGGCCTCCAATGCCTATATTCCTAGAATTGAAGTTTTACCAAGCCCTAAATTTCCTCAAATCCCATATTTAGGTCCTATTCCATCCACTATATATAAAATTATAGCCCCTTATAGTTAAGCTAGTGACATTGGAGATTTTAAAAAAAATTACAATATTTTGAAAATGAGACAGTACAACTCAAGAGATAGTGGTACTAGGATAATAGGCATTATCAATAAAAAAAATTAGACCACCTATCAACCCTTCAAAGATTAAATTCCTCCTTACCAAGGGTTTAGAAAAAATAGACCACCCTACCAACCACAAGGAGCCATAACTCAAGCTAAAACATATGCATCTCTTGATGCTAATGTACCTTCCACTTTAAGAAATATTTTTCCCACACCACCTAAAAATAATTTTATATAATATTTAGATTGGTATCCCCCTAATATAAATGATGCTTAGAGTCAAGCTTTGGTATCACAAAACATTACTATGCCACAAATGACATAAGAAGAGTTTTCTCTTCAAAGAGGCAAATATCAAGAGACAAGTTTGGTATCATGAGGAGATAATAAAAAATTTCAAGGGTAACTTGATGCCATTAATCTGAATTGGAAAATGAATGATCACATTGCATTTAATCTAATTGGTGAAACTAGGAATATAAGTGGTCAAGTTGTAACTCTAACTAGAGATAAAAGGAGAGTCATTGATGAGGCTCAAGATGTGAATAATGCTTCAATTACTCTTAATGTTTTTTCAAAGAGTAAAAAAGATCAAATTTTTACCCCTAAAACATAGAAAAATCAGAATATGGAGGTTGGAAAGGTTCCTCAAGTACCTCTTGTACATGAGCAACTAGTGGCTCAGAAAGTGTAGACAAAGATTAGTGGTGATAAATTTAGTATAGTGGATCAAATGAATATTTCTAACATCATAATTATCATGTGGGATTAAATATATATTCTAGGACAAAAATATATGCTCATTTAATAGTTTTTAGCTCTCAGATTATCTCCAAAACTAATTAAGAAATGTGCTATCTTAACTTATTAATTTCACAATTTTGGAAATATTGGTGTATTATTCCTAATTTAGTTAAAGGGTATGAGTATTAAAATTATTAAATAAATATAAAATAACTAATTTAATAATTTTTTTAAATTAATTTAAATTCAATTTTTTTAAAATATTAATGAGAAGAAAAGTAAACATAGCTGGAAATTGATTGATCTAACTGAGATAGAGGTTGTAATTTACTAGGTAGGACTAAGACACTATCACAAACTAAGATATAAATTTTTTATTATGATTGGAAAGGAGTGTTATAAATATATAGTAGTGGTACCAATGTTATAGTCCACCTCTACTACTATTGTCTTGAGGATTTGAGCTTTATGTGACCCTATCTATGAAGATTTGTCAGCTAGAAGTCTATATAGCTCTTTATAGAGAAGATTATTTATTAAAAACATATCTTACATTAGGATTTGACTAATTTTGATAAATAGGGGGGTTATTGTGTGTAAGATGCATTAGACATGCTTCACACCCTATGTGTAGTCACAATGCCTACATACCAATACTCCGAAGAGGGATCAAGCCATATGTAGTTCTCTCCACTTGATGTTATTTATGAAATTATGTATATGAAGATGAAAAATGATAAACTATATGTGATTGATGTGGCTAGGGACTAGTGTAAGGATTTTAATGAGTTTTTAAGCACATTGGTTGGATATATGCAGAGAATAGGGAAGATTGCTTGAGTAGTCTTGCTTGTATTCTTTCTTTCCTAGTGATATTTTCCAACCCTCTCCAAATGATCTTTTAATGGGATTTTATAGGGATATATTGGTCTACATTGAGTTTACTTGCATTAGGCTGATAATGATAAAGATGGGGAATCATAATAAATTGACCATTGGGACAAAAAATGGGCTTGGATAATAGCATTGAAAGTAGATAATAGTGGCACTGACACTATATTCCAAGTGTGGTAATACTATCTTGAGTAGAAGAGACTTGTGAAATTTATTTATCTTGGAAAGAGAAATCTAAGTGAGTTGGGACCAAATTTGGAAAGCTATGGATTGTTGAGAATCAATGAAAATAAGCCTATGAGGTTCATGAGATCAGGAAATAGGGACATATGGGTTAGGTGTCATTAGCCATGCTCAAGTTACCAATTTTTGCATTTTATATGACTATATTTTCCCCCCTTTTATTTTAGTGATGTATCAAAGTGAAATACTAGAATAAAATAAAAAATTGAAAGCATACCTAAACATACCTACAAGGGTGAATTGTATGAAGCTGTTGTGATGTTGGGCGTGCATAGAGAGAGCACAATGTGACGTATGAATCTACAAGAAAAACAAGTGGTAGAATTCTTACTAAATACTCTATATCTAAAAATAAGAACATATAACATTGGGTAAGATAAAGAGGAAGATAAAGAATGAATATGCCTCACTAGGTATGCGAGCCAATACAAAACTTATTGTGATGCTGAGTGATGCTAGATTATGTTGAGTAATGTTGTAAGGTACTATACCAAGAGTAATATCATGAATGGAGCTGAGTGATTAATTCCGTAAGAGTGGATCAAGAATAAAAAGTTTGGTCTTTTGGCTCCATCATCACCCACTAAGTGAAGCTAGGTGGTCTTTCATGTGTTGATCAATGTTTGGACTATGTTCCCAATCTTTATGAATATATGGATCAAGAATACAAAGGCTAGCTATTCCTGTGGGTCCATCATTGCCCCATGAAGTGAATCTATGAATTGATACCAGTATGAAATGTATGTTGTATGACATTGCTCTTGAATCCCATGAATGTATTGTGATTTGAAAATCTTGGAATGGATAACCAAATGTATACTAGGAACTAAGCCACTCTTGGCCACTTTGAAAGATGGAGATTAGGCTTGTATGAAAGCCACTCTGAACTAGTGCACTAGGATTAAATGAATGCCACTCAAGAACTCAAGAAGTTGAGAAATTTGGAAGTTAGGATTGTATAAAAACCATTCTAAAATGATCTCAACCACGTATAGATGGAATAAGGCATGCAACTACTAAGAATGCCTAGGTAATGCTAAACTCAAAAAGAAAAGGAAAAAATGTGCCATGAACATTTGCCCTAATTATTGTGGTCTAAAACATGGATTCTAATATGGAAGTCATATTAACTATCATGTCTAAAACTAGAAGTGAGAACCATCATGTTGTGCATGAAGCCCCCTATATCTAGATTCTCTCAAAAAAATGTATTAAAACTATTGAATCTGGTCTAAACTATAGCTAATAAAATTGTAATTAAACTTACCCTTTTATTTATTTCTAGAAAATTTAATTTTTCTATTGTTTCGATAGGAACACTTAAAGTGGACACTCATGGCACCAACACTATTGTCAAACTTGAGCACTATTGTCTAGGGCCAAATTTGGTAATTGTTCTAGATTCTTGATTGTCTAGATGTTTTGGGTATGTTCAATGCTATTATTTTGATCATTAGGAGCTTTGATCTCTAAGACAAGACCCCTATTTTTCACCCCCTCTTCTGAGGGTAGGAATGAAGACCCTATAATTATTTCCCTTTGAAGAAAGATCCCTACAAGTGTGTTATGCTTTAAAGATACATGATATAGTAATGATAATTGACAAGATATCTCAAGATATAACATGATTTGTATTGAAATATTGTTAGATCAATAGAGGTATGCCTAGATGGATATAATAATTTAAGAACATGTGTAATGTACTAAACTAAAAATTAAATTTTGGTTAGTTATTAGTTATTGGTTACAGGGCTGGAGTATGATATCCATCATGGCATCCAAGAAAATAAGATAAATTCATGATGTGAATCATGGTATTGAAAATAATTAAAATAAAACAAGTAAAAAGCACACAAGGTATGAAACAAGAAGAATACAAGGGTGGCCAAGGGGCCAATCAAATAAGGGACATGGGCACATGTCACTCAAAATAGAAAATAAACATACAAGGCATGTTCAAATGCGACATACACATATAATGGAAATAAGCAAAATTGGCATGGAAGCCACAATCATATAGAGTAGTAGAGGCAAAGGACATTGGAAAATGTTATAAGACACATATAGGAGACAAATATGAACTGATAAATGTAAAAAATCTAGCTACACTAAGCAAGAAAATAAATCATGTAAGGAAATAGAAGTACAATCACATCTAAATAATCAAAAAAAGATGGAAAGTATATAAGACATGTTAGTACAAGACTAGATATATACTAAGAAATACACAAGTTATATATACTAGTGAGTGTCGATAGAGTAATCTATGTAAGCTAGTAAATAATGTAGATCAATGTGATAACAAGAGTGTGTGGTGTAGGAATGACATAACATGGATGGTGTATTCTTGTAGAAAATTCCCCCAATGGGTATGTATATCAATGTGTGTCTCGATGTAGAACTAGGATTCCCCTTTAATGGGTAGAGTGAAGCAATCATAGAGATAGATGCCACTTCACACACTCAAAGAAGATCAAGTGAAGCATGGTAATGTAGATAAATTGACAAACAATAAGCATAGAATAGTAAATGAAAGTATATCATGGTAGTAAAAATGTAAATCAAGGATGATGCATACGATCGAAATGTTTTTGGTGTTTTTGAATTTTTTACATGTTTTTATATTTTAAAATTTTGAGCTATGTATAATAAAGCATAAGAAAATATGTATAGGAAATTGAAAAGGAACTATGTAAAATAAAGCATAAGAAAATATGTAAAGGTTCATGGAGAAAGGGTGATACTAACTGATGATTCTTATGGGAGACTCACTATCTTGGTGTCCTATATCAAGGAGAGGAATCATGTGTGATCATGAAGAATGATGGGAATGTTGAGACTATGGATATGAAAGCTATATATGTTGTAAATTCTTTGAAATATATGAAATAAAAATAAATTATGGGGTCCTCCTATAACTATGAGAAGTTGATGTAACTATAGGGATCTTAGGGACCCATCTGGTACTAGGAGAAGCTCTTTAAAGATGTGCTTTATGAGTAGATGCATGAGATATCAATGATACTACCCTAGGTGTGAACATTATAGATTGAATATATCTATATTCCTTAAGATATTGAGGTGTATGAACTCTCTATGTTGGTGATGAATGCCTCAACTATGTCTGAATCAGAACTAGAGGAATAACTAAAATTAGTGGAGCAACTGAAACTAGTGGTTTAATAAAAACTAGTTATTGAATTGAAATTAGTGACTGCAATGTAGAAGATGGCTCTGATTTGGGGAGTGTAAACTCATAAGGAACCAAACCAATGTTAATATCCAATTTATCATGGATGAATTTCATGCATCTATGAACTATAGAAGCTACTACTCAAAGTTTTTGAATCCATGGTCAACAAAGTAACATATCAAAAACTCCTATACTGGGAACAATAGTGAATGGTGTAGCCACATCTTTTAGACCTACCTATAGAAGAAGTACAATCTCACAAAATGAACTCTATATGTGCCCATTAAATCTATTGATAACTATGTTTATTAGTGTAATATCTTGCTTTGAATATCCCAAATACTATAATAATGTCATAGTGCACATATTCACACTAGATCCATGTCTATAAGAACATTATGAATAGAATGATTATGAATGTAAGATTTGATAAAGAGTGAATAATAATATATATCATCCATAAAAATATATTGCTCTAATAATGTGGTGAAAGGTCTAGTTGGAACTCTAGAATTATATACACCAATAATATTTCTCAAAGGATGTGTTTAAATTCAAGGTGCCCTATATGTATTTGGTGGGGGATGTGCATGATATGCATGGTGAACCCTTGATGTGTTCCATATTTCCTATTTGGAATGTTGTGGAAAAATATTTTAAAATCTTTATATTGTGTTTTCTTTACTTGAGGAGTCTTAACTAAGGTGCTAAGATAAATATGATTTCCATCTATCAAGTCATGTATCTTGTGTCTCAAACTAATGCATCTATTTGTTGTATGTCTTGGTGCCCTATGAAACTCACAAAATGCATGATGATCATATCCACATGGAAGAGGATTTATTGGTTCAAATTATTGAATAGGAGATAGAGATATGATGTTGCATTCTAATAGCTACTATAAAACTCTAGATGGAAAAATTAGTAGATTGGTAAAGGTACATCAAGGAGGTGCTGATAAAACCACTCACTGAGGGGAATTTAAAGCTGCATTAACTGTAGGTTGATTTTGTCTCTTGTTATCATTGACCTTTACTTTGTATGGGACTTTGTTGTTACTATTATTTATTATTTTTAATATACTTGTTTACTTGAGTTTGCCTATTGAGATTAACTTGACTTATCTTTCCTTTAGTGTGTGACATAATTCAGTGAAAGAAGATAGTCTCTTAAACATAATTGATTAGAGTAAATTTGGTATAATACTCTATTTGAAGAAATATTATAACTCTTGATCAACCATGGGGATAATCATCTTAGCCAAAATAGTCTTATATTAGAGAACATAATCTGAGATGCTCATTTGAACTTTGTTTTTGTTGTGCAATTTGAGCATATGAAACCTTATCACCAATGTTAATTCTAAAATAATCTAGGAACATATCAACTAAAGGATTGAATACATTAATTGATTAATTTGGTAGATTGTAGAACTATTATAAAGCATAATATTTTAGGCTTCATGGAAATAGCTTGGTAAGTAGTCAGTCATTGGGTATATAGTCCAATAATTCTATATGAAAGGATCTCAAATGTGTCTCTAGATCACCCTTGCCATCATATAAAGTAAACTTGGGTTGAAGAAAACCTTACGATAAGGGTGTCAAATCAATGTGACATGATAATGGTGTATTCAAAATAGAAAAATAATCCAAAGTATACATATGTCTAAAGGAACCTTGTTCAAGATATAGCACCTTGAATTGAAGAGATTTTATCTCTTGCATAAAGGCTACCACATCAAGAGACAAAGTTTTATTAGTTGTAGTTAGTGGCATAGAGGTAGGTTAGGCTATTATATGGGGTTGTTGAGACATAGTTACCCCTATAGTGTCATTTGTAAATAGTATCTCTATGGTTTTGGAAGATTGACCATTGTTTACTCTTTGTTGTTCTTCTTGTAGTATTTTAAGCATGTCATATTGCATGTTAAGGTGTTTAGTTAAGAGTTCTTGAAGTTCCCTTTTATCAGTTGTATTGAAACCGATATACTAGGCCATTGGTAAAGTAGGAAAACAAGTTGAAATTTGATTGAATTTTTTGTAAAATTTTGTATTAGGCAATGTGCAAAATAAATTAAATATTGAATATAGGAAATGTAAAGTCCTAAAAATATTTAACTGAAAATTACATAAAAAGGACATGAATCTCACAAACATGTAAGGTGATGTCTCAATAATAAAATAGGAAATAATACATGGATATGGGGTTTTAAAGATGATTATTTTATCAATTTACTATGAAAATTTGAAATTGAATGTGAATTTTTAGTTATATATGCAAGAAAAAAATTAAAAAATAACTTAAAAATTAGTGATTTAATAGGATCTAGTAAATGGAACTAGGGTTTTGAAAACTAAATTTTTTTGAAAATTACTATTGAATTTTGAAATTTGAATGGATTTTCTAATTTAAATATGCTAGTAAAAATACATAAAATGATTAAAATATATGGAAAAATACTGGGACCTAGTATGGGTAATTATGGTTTGAGAGAACAATATTTTAAAATCACTATGGAATTTTAACATTTAATGATAATTTTTTATTTTATTATAAATGTAAAAATAAAAAAATAGATGAGAAATTAGTATGAATTTTACCCTAGGGTTCCTAGGGTTTTTATGCATGTTTGAAGTAAGTCAGATTTACCAAATGATTTAACAATTTTGGTGATATTGGTGTATTATTCCTAATTTTGTTAAAGGGTATGAGTAGTAAAATAAATAAATAAATATAAAATAATTAATCTAATAATTTTTTTAAATCAATTGAAATTCAAAATTTTCTAAAAATAGTAATAAGGAGAAGAAAGCAAAACTTAGCTATAAACTGATTGATCTGATTGAGACAGAAGCTAGAATTCACTAGGCAAGACTGAGACACTATCATAAACTAAGATATGAACTTAGTTTTGTGATTATAAAAGAGCATTATAATTGGATAGTAGTGTAATTGCTGATATATTCTACCTTTTCCACTATTGTCCTAAGGATCTAAACTTTTTGGGTTTTGTTTGCTATGTGTATGTGACCTTGTCTATGATGTTTCATCATATGGAAGTCTATATAGATATTTTTAGAGAAAATTATTTCTTCAAACCCTATCTTCCATTATTATTTAACCAATTTTGAGTAAGATGGGGGGTTAATGTGTGTAAGATGCACTGAATGTGATTCAAACCCTATGTGTGGGCATACTACCTACATACCAATACTCCAAAGAGGGATCAAGCCATATGTAGTTCTCCCCACTTGATGTTATTAATGTAATTATGTATATAAAGATGTATAATGATAAATTAGATGTGCTTGAGTGGATGGGGATTGATGTAAAGATTTTAATTAGATTGTAAGCACATTGGCTAGTTGTATGCAAAGAATAGGGAAGATTGCTTGAGTAGTCTTTCTTATATTCTTACTTGCTTAGTGATGTTTTCCAACCCTTTCCAAATAATATTTGAATGATAATTTATATGGATATATTGGTCATGGGTTAAATGTACTCACATTACGATGATAATGATAAAGCTAGGGGATCAGAAGAAATTGATCATTGGGGCCATTAATGGGCTTGGACAATAGCATCAAAAGTGGAAAGTAGTAGCCCCAATGTTATACACCAAGTGTGGCACTATTGTCTTGAGTAGATGGGACCTAGGGGGATTGATTTATCTTGGAAAGAGTAATCTAGGTGAGCTGGGACCATGTTTGGAAAGCTATGGATGACTAGGAATCAATGAAAATAATCCTATGAGGGTCATGACATCAAGTAAGAGGGACCTATAGGTTGGGTGTCTTTAGCCATGTTTAAGTTACCAATTTTTATATTTTATATGATTACAGTAATTCATAATAACCAACTAAAAAACAAGTTAAACAAGTACATAAGATGGTAAAGGTGGAAAAAATTGAGGTCAATTCAAATGAAACTCCTATTGTATACCTCTCTTTGATATTTGGTGACACTTTGGTTCATAACTATATGGTGGATAGTGGAGCTAGTAGCCCTATTATACCTAAGCAAATTATAGATAAGCTTGGTCTTATTTATGAACCAAATACTAAAAGAGTATTGAAACTAGATGCATCACCAACAAATATAGCAGGAATCATCATAAATCTACACTACATGCTTGTCCCAATGTTACCATTCATTAAGATGTAGTTGTGGTGGACTTGCCTCCCTACTTTGCCATGTGTTTATAAAAGGACTTCACCTCAAATAATGGAGGATAATTATCATCTAATTATACATTTTATAATGTTTATAACTAGGTATGGTACCAAGTTAATAATTCATTTTGAAACCATAACACCTTTCCATTTGGATCCATATATGGCAAGTGTTGTGAACACTAACTACGTCATATTGGATGATGTGTTAGAAGCTAGTGGAGTGGAAAATGAATCAAATATAGATGGAGTTATATATTTTTTCTTTGATGATTGGGATTTTATAATACATTAACATGATCCTTATAATCTAACTGAATAATAGGGACTTTTTTTTTCACCTCCATGATGAAGGATGATGAGTCTAGTGATGGCCTATGGCAATTATAATTTGATGGATCAAGGAATAAACATAGTAATGGGGCTCAAATGATTTTTATTATATATAAAATAAAAGTTATTTATATTCTATTAAATTTTAGTTTGGTTTTTCAAACAATTTTTTAGAGTATGAAACACTAGTTCATGGTTTGCAATGGGCTAGAAAGATGACAGTCAACACCTTAGAATATTTTTGGTGATAGTGAACTTGTAGTTCACAAAGTAAGAGGTCTTAATATTATTGTATATTTTTTAATGATGTCATGATTATTTCATGAAGGTGTCTAGTTGAGTGGATGAAGAGCCTTGATAGTCTAAGTGACAATGACAAAGTGTGTAATGTGCTTGTCCTAGTGTGCTTAAAGTTGATTTGGTTGATCTTTAGTTTTGGTATGATTATAGATGTTTAGGGAAGAGTATGGTTATTTTATCATGTGAAAAAGGTCATATAAATGGTCAAGGATGATTGGATATCTTTTTTACATAATTGGAATTCATCTGGTAGTCCATAGTTTTCATCTAGATAGTTTGGGTCTAGTTGCATAAAATCTGAGTAGGCAGTTTGTTGACATCACCATTGCCACATGTAGATGAGTCAAGAGGAAATGGTCACATAGTTTTGTTTATTATTTTTTTTAATTTAATATGAAGTAAATAATATTTCATGCACCTAATTTCATCAAAATATATGCAAGTGCAAAGTTGGGCTCTAAGGTATTTTGATAGTGTTTTCCCATAGCCAAATTTATAATATGGAAAGAAGAGCTGAGTAAGCAATTTAATGGTGGAATATATCACACATGTAGATATTTCAAGATAAGGTGACAATATTGTCTTGTTAATTTTTATATATAGTTCTTATACACCAAATTTTATGTCATTCAACAAAGTGTAATGAAAGTTATGCAAGATCAAAGTTAGCCTTGTAGGCAAGTTCTAAGCATAGTTGGCTCTGTGATAGAAGATTTTTAGAAGGAATTTTAATGGAAATATATCTCACATGTATGAATATTTAAATATAATTTTAATAATTTTTGGATTCATATTTTAAAGGTGATAATATGGTCCATATTTTAGATCATGAATTTAAGCACATAAGAAGTTATTAAGGTTCAAGTTGGCTAGTCAGACATATTTCAATGGTCCCCATACTTAGTCTATTTGCACAAAAATAAAGATCATGACCAAATGTATATATAATGGCTCAAGTTAAATCATAAAATTGATACCTATGGTATTCATAAAGTTAAATAGATCAAATTATTCAATGGTTAAAGAAAGGCATAGATTGAGCTCTTTACAAAAGGATCAATAGAGTGTTTGTTCCAAGGACTCAAAAAGCAATGATATCAGGACAAGTGATTGATGGTTAAGGGTATAAGTGTCCAAAAGGAAAAAAATATTTCCATGTGTCATTATCTCAATATTTATGATATATATCTAATGGCGAGCATTTTTAGTTAAAGACTTGGTTGATCTACAGAGATTGACATTGCGTATTGAGTCAACATTGCAAGGGTAAATGAGATGATGTCAAAGTGACTAAGGTTTAAAATTTGATCATTAGGGCATATGAATTAAATTTTAGATATTATAAATGTTTTTTTTTTTTAATTTTATTATTTAGGACACAAGATACGAGCATGGTATTCAAGGTTTAACTATGACTATTTTCATTTGAATATTTAAATTTGCAAAGGAAAAAACTAGTGTTCTATATTTTGGCCATATCTTTCGATATAGATAAAATTTTCTCATGGTGTAAAAAACTATATTTTATAGGAATTTAATTCACATATATAAATATATATTTTAAGATATGAAAGTGTTTACAAACATAGTTATGAAGGTTCAAAGTTGACTATGTGTTTGTTCATGGACAAGTGACTTGAGAAGATTGTTCAAGCTTGTTTTATTATTATTATTATTGATGTCTCATCTTGAATTAGATATTAGGGAGTGTTTTAAAATACATTAGGATGATATATGTGGTATTTATAAGTTTTTCCAATTGATCTTGAGTAATAACATTACTTAATAAGTTGATTGTGTTCATTGAATCCACTAGCAATTTGAGTGATCATGTTACAAGAGCGAGTTGAAGGTGTTTTGAGTAGAATTGATGAGTCCAATGAATATGGAGATGATTGTGTAAGTATAAAGTACTTATGATAAATATTTTATTATAATATTTGGCCGTTGATCAGATATGGAGAGTTATTATAGATTTACTATATTTTGAGTGTGTATGACCAATTTGAGTGGTCATCTTGAGTGAGACAGTTTAAGGTGTGTTGGCCTATGTTGGAGTGTCTATTTCACATGGATATGTTTCATATATATTTAAGGATATATCCATATTATTTTTTCATGTGTTTTTTTGAGAGACTTGAAGGTTTCCTTTTGAAGTTTTAGACTGTGTTTTCTATGTTTAAAGACTTAAAGAGTGAGGTGACCTAATTGGTAGGTTTAAGTGTGGAGTTTGTATTCTAGGTTGTATGGACCCATGTGGGAGTGAGAAATGGATAATTTTTAATGTAACTATGATTTTATAATTTTTATTGAGTTTATATATTACTTGTTATTATGTTAATAGAGTGAATAAGTCTCCATGATACATATAAAGGCTAGTAGTGCATAATTGAAAGGTATAGTTGCTTGAGGGTGATCCATGGATGCCATTGTCAACCTTTGTGGATTTTTTTGAATTGTGTCTTGATTGAATATAATAATTAAGGGTTAAGGAAACTCCATTGGTTGACCAAGACGGTGATAATCATGAAAGCTCTATAAATATTGAAACTAAAGGTGATGGTTTTTAGACTTGTATGAGGGAGTGTGAATGTGAATCCAAATGAAGATCAAAACCTTTGAAAGAGAAGGTATAGGTTAGTGAGGACCAATATAGAGTTAAGAGGATCATACATTATTATCTAATTTAGTTGGTGTAGGAAGACATACAAGTCATTAGACCTAATGAGCTTATAAGAGGCAAAATGAGTAAGTTACTGAAGAGGTTATTTGAGAGGGTATATTGTGAGTGAAGGAAAGGTAAAGACTATGTGAGCTTGGTGGTTGATCTAAGAGGTATATCATAGTGTAGATAGTATGCATGAACATTTGGTTATGTTATTAATGTGGTGATAGAGTTATTGATTTGAAGGTGGAGTGATAATCAAAGTTCCATCATCAGGTGTTGAAGACATTAGTTAAATGGTTGAGTAGTTCATAGATGTTGTTATGGTAGATAAAAATATAAGTGGGTTGTATCCTCCTTTCAAGGTGAAACTTTTAAAAGGTCTAGTTGTTATGGCAGCTCAACTAGATTGGTGTGTTATCTCCTTGTGGGATTTTAGTCTCACTAAAATAAGGGATGGTAGTTCCTTGATCATTTCTAGATGGTATAAATTAGATATTGTCATTATATTAATATAGCCCATCTTGAAGGGTTTAGTGGGTTTTATCCCCTAAGAGGGTTTCACACATAGATGATGTGTTGATGTGATGCATGTTCTTATTGATGTTTTAGATGTTTGTGCTTCAATGTTTATGTTGCTAGATCAAGCTGATGAATGATGGAATGATTTTGGAATTGAATGTGTGTTATTGTATTTTGATTCACCCCTTTAGTAGCTACTTTAAAAAATTGGTATCAGAATAGGTCTTTTGGTGGAATCTTATTAAATTGAAGGAGATATTAAGTAGTACAAGATGGATAAACAATTAAAGAAAGAGAATTAATAGTGGAAGGTTGGGATGAAGGCACTTCATTATCAAATGTGTACTTTGAATAAATATGCCAAAGAGTATGAGAATGTTATCAATGATCTCAAGGTTCAAATATTATATTTCAAGAAAAGTTTGTGTTCAAAAGAAAATGACATAATGTTTGATAAAGAAGCTTGGCATAATAGTAGATAAGGTGACAACAAGGAATAAGAAGCTGATCTCATGAATGCATTTGATGAACTAAAGGAACAAAAGAAGAGGAATCATCAAATGAGGAATTTGATTAAAGGTCTTGAAGCACAAGTTAGTTCCCTTGAGGGAATTTTGTTAGGCACATCCATGAAAGAAGAAAGGAAATATCAAGAATAGATCAAGTATATTAAAGTATAGGCATATAGATTGAAAGACAAGGACAACAAGGTCAAAGAGGATGAAGAGAAGATAAATATTATTAAGGATCAGTTAAGGACTATAAATACAAATTTGAAAGCAAAAGAAAATGAGTGAAATTAGTTGAAGGTTGAAATGAAGTCATTGAAAAGTGAGCATGAGCTTGCTATAGTCAAATTGGATAAATTGGAACAAAAGTATGTGAATATTGATTATGCCAAGGATAATGCATGATTTGAAATAAATGCAAGAAGTTCTATTAGACAAACAAATACTTTAAGGTATGATAGTTTATTTCATGGTTATTTTTATACATGTAATAAGTATGGTCATAAAGCTAAGGACTGTAGAAGAAGGTCAATCAAGTATGGACATTCATAGATCCTTAAAATAAGGATCAATTGGTCATGAATAAGTCATAACTTAGATCACTCAAGAGGTATGTTTAATGTTATTTTTTTTTATAGTTGTAATAAAATAGGACATATTGCTAGATTCTACAATAATAGTTTGAAGAAGCTCTCTACTCTTAAAAGCCAATCAATGGTGTTGAGATCCAATACTATGAAGGATAATCTTGATCAAGATGGAATACCTACTAAAATAAATAAGGAATTAGATATAAATAAGATATAGGACTACTAAGAAAATTTGTCTTTTGTCTAGATAGAAAAATAAGATCACAATCATCATCAAGAAAAAGGTATGAATGATCTTGTTTTTTTCAAATGTCATAAAGTTGGTCACATTTCTAGATACTATAAGAGTAGGATGAATGAGATCTCAAAATTAAACAAGGTTTATGGAGCTCCTAGTGTTAAAATAAGAGGTCACACATGGGTTTGGAAACCTAATCCTATTAGAAGAGATTAGACTATGACCAAAGATGATTTGTTTTCCATGATAGTCATGAAGGACAGTCAAGAGTTTATATTGACAACATTTATTGACAAATCTAAAGAAAATAATGAAGTCAAAGATTTATTTAAAGTTAAGCAAGACTATAAGGCAAATGAGATTATGAAGATATGGGACTCTTCAGAGTTTTGGGACTTTTTGTCTTTATGTCAAAGGGGTGTCTCTATATAGGCTTCAAGGATACACTTGTTAGTTAGAAGAAGCTTGGTGGCTATCAGATATTGTTTGATGAGAAGGTATGAAAAAAGGTATGTTTGTGCATTCTTTTTATATATCTATTTGCTATAGAAAAGAAGGTTGTGAAGAATTTTAGTGGTCCTATCTTGAGGAGTTAGCTTGTTGTTCATGGTTTGGATGCTATGGTATAAAGGTGAGTTTCATATATCTATCTATATATCAATTTTTGGTATATGATAGGTGATCTTTAAGTTGAAGTTATTTCTTTTGGGATTATATTCTAGATCTTGTTAAGGCTATTAAAGGATTATTGAATAGTTGTGTATGCCATGGAATTTTAAATTGTTCTAAAGATAAGGTGTTTGTATTTGAGTATTGACTATGATTGGATAGTATTTTAAGAATTTTTGAAGATGTCATGATTTAGGTGAAGTATGGAGTTAGGGGGAGATTTGTAATTGGTCAGGACCTAAGATTAGAGTATTGAGTAGTTAAATCTCTAAAAGAAGGTATAAAGGTTCCCAAATGGCATAATTAGATTACTTAAATTTAAAAAAGAGTTTTTTGATCAAAAAGGTCTATGCACTTATTTGTGTTGTTCTCTAGGTGTTTTTTTGTTTGAAGGTATGGTTGTGCCAATTGAAAATTTTTTAGTGCTCTCTATTTTTTAGTTTTTAGCTTAAGAGCAAGCAGGCCTAAAATGGGTTATAGGAAGTCATGGATCCCAAAGGTGTGAAGGATAAAATCTTGATATATAAGTGTGTGATGGGTGTCTCCATGTGTGAAATAAGTGTTAAAGATGTGCATTGACCAAAAGGAGGTTTGTTGACTTTGTTTATTTTGAGATTCTAGGGTTTTAGGCTTTGATAGAAAAGTAGTTTACCTTATGGTTTGAGATTTCAAGATTTTCAATAGGTTGAATGGGCTAAATGAGCTATAAAATCAAGCTTCATAGAGATTTGAAGTTTTGTTTTTCTCAAGTTATTCATTTTTATGTCAATATGGAGGGCTAATTAGCTAGTGGGTTTGTGAAGGAAGTATGTTGTAGAGGATGAGCTTGGTGATAGAAAAAAAATTGTTTGAAGGGGAATATGATAGTGCTCTATATATGATGTTTCAGGTCCTAAATGTGTGTCTACTAAAAGTTGTGGGCTCTACAAGTTCTAGATAGGGGTACAAGGAGACTAGACATGCCTATTGTGAATAAGATTGATTTTTGATTAGTTTATCCAAAAGAGAAATGTTTGTTTATTTCATGGAGAGTTATTAGGTTGGTTGAGATCATGTTTCCTATTTGGTGAATGCCATGAATTTATATTAGTGGTCCTTATGGCAGCTTGAGAGAGAAAGCTAGTAAGCTATGTAGTGGTTCTTAATGGTGTATGGAGATTTGAAGATGCTAATGTGATGAAATGGCTCAAAAATGTTAGGGAGAGTCCATATTAGATTTTTATTGGTAAGTTACATTATATTTTAGTGTTTTTTAATATTCTTTCTTCATTTGTTATAGTGCTTGGTTGAAGAGAGAGTTGGCATGGAGCAAGAGGAAGTTTATCAAGGCAAGAAGAGGTAGGCTCAAGGTAAGGGGGAATTTGTATCATCTTTTCAATATGGTCCTCTCCTATTGGTAGTATTTTTAATTCCTTGGGATTAGTTATTTAACACTTTTTTATTATGTCAAGGGGGATAAAGTTCTTATTGTGAGAGAGCTTGAAGAGAGAGAGAAGGAAGGTGAGCTATATATTTCTATATAAGATGGTTGTTGACATCAATGACAAAGGGGGATATTGTTAGAGAGTTTTAAATTTTGTCATGATGATTTCATGAATATTTATAGGTGAGTGTATGAAAACCCTTGATATTCTAAGTGATAATGATAAAGTGTGTAATGTGTTTGTCCTAGTGTGCTTGAAGTTGGCTTGGTTGATCTTTAGTTTTGGCATGATTAGAGATGTTCATAGAATATTATGATGATTTAATAATGCGAAAAGATTACTAAAAATGGTCAAGGATTATTGGATATATTTTTTGAACAAATGGAATTCATATGGTAGTCCATAGTTTTTGTCTAGATAGTTTGGGTCTAGTGGTAGAAAATCTGAGTAGACAGTTTGATGACAACACCATTACCATGTATGGATGATTCAAGAGGAAATGATCACATGGGTTTATTTAGTATTGTTCCTAGTTATTATTTGATAAATATCAAGTCATAAAACTAAGTATGTCAAAATATATGAAAGTGAAAAGTTGGGCCCCCAGGGATTTTGATAGTGTTTTCCCATAGCCAAATTTATAATATGGCAAGAAGCAGTGAGTAAGCAATTTTATGATGGAATATCTCATACATGTGGATGCTTTAGGATAAGGTGATAATATGGGGTTGTTTATTTTTTTCATATTTCTTATGAAACAAATTTTAGGTCATGCAACCAAGGACAATGAAAGTTATGCAAAAGCAAAGTTGGCCTCACAGGGAAGTTCTAAGCATAGTTGGCTCTATGATAAAAGATTTTGAGAAAGAATTTTAATGGAGATATATATCAATTGAATGATTTTTTTTAAAAATGTTTTATATATGTTTGTATTAATATTTTAAAGGTGATCATATCGCCCAAATTTTAGATCATGCATCTAAGCACATCAGAAGTTATTAAGGTTGAAAGTTGGCTACTCAAACCTATTTCAATGGTCCCCATAATTAGTTTATTTTGCATGAAGATAACGATCAGGATGAAAAGGAGATATAATGGATCATAATAAATTTTTCAATAAATATCTAAGATGAATAAAAATTTAAATAGGTTAAATTTTTTGTTGGTTAACGAAGGTATAAATTGACCAATAGAACATGTTTATTCCAAGGACTCAAGAAGCAGTGAGATGAGGAAAAGTGATCAATGGTTAATGGTATAAATTATCATAATGAAAAATGGGTTACATGTGTCATGGTCTTAGGATTTCTAAACTAGATCTAGTGGTGAGCACTATTATTTAATGACCTAGTTGATCCATATAAATTGATGGTGTGTATTGAGTCAACATTACAAGGGTACATAATATGAGGTCAAAGTGACTGTCAGGATCTAGAACACAAAACTCTGATACCAGCTGTCAGGATCCTCTCCTTAGAGTATAATTGATTACCTTTGTATAAGCAACTAAACATGAAATTAAACTAGAAGTAATATGTAACTAGAATTTAGAAACATCACAGAATATGAGATACGAGAAATAATACAATATATATTAACACTCTTCCAAAAGGAAATACAATGAAGAAATCTCACTCTTCCCACACCTCTTGGGCATACAGTAATTTTACCTCAAGAGTTCTCTCTGTCAATTAATTACAACCAACTCAAACACAGAGTTGTTCCCTCCACCAGTCAGTGACAATCAACCCAATGGTTGTTGTTGCCTTCTGCCAGTCCACCAAGTAGATCTCCTTGATCTTGCACCCTTGTAGATTTAACTGATCTTACTTACCATATAGATCAACTGATCTTGCTACCTGTAGATCAACTGATCTTACACCCCTTGAGACAACCAACCCAATTGTTGTTCATGCCTTCAAGTTGAGGATCTAGTCCTTAGTCCTTTATTACAATACAGCCCCATAGGTCTCTTAAATAGATCCCAAAAAAAACAATAATTAGAAACGTAGACTCAAGACTAAAATTATTCTTTACATGCAAACTCATTATTCATCTAAAATTAGACCAATTTTGGAAACACATAGGTGACTGACGTCAGTTCCTGTCTAACTGATGTTGGCTGATGCATAATCGATGTTGGTTACTGTGTACACTGAATATGATCAATGTTGATTGGCCTAACTAATGTCAGTTACTTTAACACTCAAAAACCTCCACCATTTGCATAACAATGAAGCTTTTAGCTCCACAATTTAACAATCTTCCACTTGGAGATAAACAACTGCACCTGTACCTATACCTGTACATCCTCTAATTTGTTTCTAGCTTATATCTCTCTTCAAGTTCAGTCTTGAAGACCAATAGAATTCGAATGAATATTCAACTTCTCCGTTGTTCCCAACTTTGTTAACATATCTATAGGGTTCTTAACTTTGCTAGCCACCGTGACTGCAACAACCTTCTATAACTTTGATATCCAGCTAACCACCGTTCCACCAATAGTGAACACATATCTTATGGTGCTACTCCTGTCATCCAAGTCACATGCCATAGCCAAATCTACATACCCATGTAGAGAAATGCTTGACCCTGCATAGCATAAATACCTGCTACTAGTCCCTCTCAGATATCTGAGAATCCATTAAATTGCTTTCTAGTGCTCCTTTCTTGGATTGGCCATAGACTTGCTGACAACTCCCACTACTTGGGCAATATCAGGTCTAGTACATACCATGTACCCAACCTCATCATTTGATTCAGGACACTATTCATAGCTCAACTTGAACTATCCAACCATAGGTGTGCTTACCAGTTTTGCATCCTGCATATCAAACCTCTCCACTACCTTATTCACATAATCCTCTTAAGACAAAATCAACCTGTGATTTTTCCTGTCTCTAGAAATACTCATGCCAAGGATTTTCTTTGTTGCTCCTAAATACTTCCTAGCACATGTCTGAGCTACTTTTACCTTTAGCTCAATAATTCCCTGCATGTGTGACCCTGCAACAAGCATATACACTACATACAATAACAAGATTATGTAGCTATCATTATCCAACCTGGTAAAATAAACACAATGGTCACATTGACATTGACTAAATCCATGCTTTGTCATAAACCTGTCAAACCTCAAATACCACTGTCCTAGAGCTTGCTCAAGACCATGTAACCTAGCCTTCTATCTCACATGTCTATTCTCTCCTTTTTTTAACCTGTGAATCCATTCGTCTTTCAGTGCTTTCTTTCAAGCTGGCAACTTTACCAAGTCCCACATTTGGTTCTCTTCCAAGGAATTAATTTCCTCATTCATGCCATGCTCCCACTGTTTCCTAGATTCTACCTACATTGCCTTATCAAAACTTCTTGGTTCTTGACCATCAATGAGCAACAAGTAGTATAAAGAAGGGGAACAATGAATTTGAGGCTTACTTACCCTTTCAGTCCTCCTTATGGGCATTTGAGACTCCTTGACAGCTTGTTGTCTACCCAAATTTCATTCTAACAATGACCGATCCTAGTCATCTCTCAGTCTACACCTGACCGATGTCGATTCCATGTGACTGACCTGATTGATGTCAGTTCTTACCTAACTGACATCAGCTTCCACCTGCCTAACATCACCAACTTTGGTCTCCACTAGACTAATGTCAGTTCTTGCTTGACTGATGTCAGTTCTTACCTGACTAACATCGGTATCTGTGTTTTCTTATGAGTGATGATTTTTACCCACGAGCTCATTTTGGATCATAACCTTCTCCAAATCAACATTGCCCTGCTCAAAATTGTTTAGTCTCTTAAGCTGATCTCTATCCATCATCTTCTCCTTGAAAACCAAGGCTTTCCATTTCTTAACATTTGACTTAAGAACATGCATTCCCTTCTCACTCATGTGACCAAACCTATAGAGCCACATCTTTGCATCTACATCTGAAGTAGATAAAACAGAAGGAGAATCAGTAATACAAGTAGATAGATAAAGTGTACCTACTTTCTTACCTCTTGCTAAAACAAGTTCACCCTTAAAAACTTTCCAAGATCCCACTATGAGAGTTACTGTGCAACCCTCATCACCCAACTTCCCTACATAAATCAAATTTTGCTTCAGGACTAGGACATACATGACATCCTTCAACACCCATGTGTTGCCATTCTACAATTTCAGCTGCACTTCCCCTTTTCCAACCATTTGACAAGGCTCACCATCCCCTAAATAAACTTTGCCAAAGTCTCCATGGACATAATCATGAAAAAAATCTCTATTTGGGGTTGCATGGAAAGAGGCACCAGAATCTAAAACTCAAGATTTTACTTTATCCAAGGAACATATAAGAGCATCCCATGCAACAATACCTGCATCATTTGCTTTTTTATTTCCTTCATGCTGATTTTCTACCAACGAACAATCTTTCTTTACATGCCCTTTTTTTCCACAATTCTAGTAGGTTATTCTTCTGTTTCTGGATTTGGATCTACTACCTATCTTTGACCTTGATTTCCCTTGCTCGATCTTCTCTCTCTACTTTCCCTTACTTTCAACACTTAAAGCATTACCTAATGTTTCCCCTGTGCTTTTCTTGTGAATTTATTCTTTCAAGATTACACTAACAACATCATCAAATTTCAAGATATTTGAAGTAGACACAGTATTACTAACTACCATTACCAAACTATTCCAACTTTCAGGTAAAGAGCATAAGATTAAGAGAGCCTTAATTTTATCATCAAAAACTATGTTGACTAAAATTAACTAATTTACTAATCCATGGAAATCATTAAGATGACTATATACCGATCCACCTTCCTGCATTTGCAAATTAAATAATTGCTTCATAAGAAATACCTTATTCAAAGCTGAGGGTTTTTCATATAAATTTGCCAAAGATTTCATTAACTCTACTGTTGTCTTTATCTATGATAAGTTAGAAATCACAGACGATGCTAGGCTCAAACTTATAGATCCCAGAGCCTTTCTATCAAGAACATTCCATTCTTCATCTTGCATATCTGTGGGCTTGCATGCAAGCCCACCAATGGTAAGTATAGATCTTTCTGATATAGATAATCCTCTATCTACATCCTCCATAATTGATAATTCTTGCCATTAAATTTCTCCATTCTTAGCTTACTTTCTTCTGCCATTACTTTACTCCCACTCAAATAGAAACCCCATTGAATGACCTATAATCAAAAAACACTAACCTGCTCTAAACCAAGCTCTAATACCACTTGTCAGGATCTAGAACACAAAGCTCTAATACCAGCTGTTAGGATCCTCTCCTTAGAGTACAATTGATTAGCTTTGTATAAGCAACTAAACATAAAATTAAACCAGAAGTAATATGTAACTATAATTTAGAAACAACATAGAATATGAGATACGAGAAATAATATAATCTATATTAACACTCTTTTAGAAGGAAATACAATGAATAAATATCACTCTTCCCACACCTCTTGGGCGTACAATAATTCTCCCTCAAGAGTTTTCTCAATCAATTACAACCAACTCAAACAAAGAGTTATTCCCTCCACTAGTCAGTGACAATCAACCCAATGGTTGTTGTTGCCTACTACCAGTCCACCAAGTAGATCTCCTTGATCTTGCACCCTTGTAGATCTAACTAATCTTACTTACCATGTAGATCTCCCTGATCTTGCTACATGCATATCAACTGATCTTACACCCCTTGAGACAACTAACCCAATTATTGTTTTTGCCTTCAAGTTGAGGATCTAATCCTTAGTCCTTCATTACAATACAGCCCCATGGGTCTCTTAAATAGATCCTGAAACAAACAATAATTAGAAACGTAGACTCAATACTAAAATTAGTCTTTACATGCAAACTCACTGTTCGTCTAAAATTAGACCAGTTTTGGAAACACACAGGTGACTGACATTGGTTCTTATTTGACCGATGTTGGCCAACCCATAACTGATGTTAGTTACTATGTACACTGAATATGATCAATGTCGGTTGGCTTGACCAATGTTGGTTACTTTGACACTTAGCAACCTCCACCATTTATATAATAGTGAAGCTTTTAGCTCCACAACTTAATAGTGACTGAGGTTTAACATTTGAGCATTCATGTCTATGAATTAAATTTAAAATAAGATAGATCATGTGTTTTTAATTTGATTATTGAGGACATGAGATGTGATCATGGTGTTCAAGGTTTAACTGTGACCATTTGTATTTGAATATTTGAATTTGCAAAGGAAAAACTAATGATCTGTATTTTGGCCATATCTTTCGATCTAGAAAGAATCTTTTAATGGTGTAAAAAGTGAAATTGTATAGTATTCAAATGAAAATATGGAAATATATATTTTAATATTTGAAAGTGTGTATAAACATATTTATGAATTTTTAAATTTGACTGTGTTCATGCATAGACTACAAGTGACCCGAGAAGATTGTTCAAGCTTGTTTTGTTATTTGTTTTGATGTCTCATATTGAATTTGATATTTAGGAGTGTTTAAGACTCCATGAGGATTATAGATGTCATGTTTTGAGGTTTTTAAAATTTATATTGAGTAATAACATTACTTAAGAAGTTGATTGTGTTTGTTGAATACACTAGTAATTTGAGTGATCATGTTGTAGGAATGAGTTGAAGGTGGTTTGAGTAGAATTGATGAGTCCAATGAATATGGATATAATTATATAAGTTCAAGTAACTATTATAAATATTTTATTTTGATATTTATCCCCTAATAATATATGGAGAGTCTGTAGAGTAAATTTTTACTCTATGTTGCATTCAAATTTTTAGTCGAGCACTACAGTTTTGGTTCCCATTTATCTTGGGTGTAGTAGCAGAGTTGGGGTAGAGCACGGGTTCAATTTTCCATCCAAGTATCAAATTACAGTAGAGGACACCAAGTGTCACTTTCAGAGTGTGGTTCCTCTTTTTTCCTCTTTGGTTTCTTTCATTTCATTTTGCCTAAATGTTTGAATTCGAGCGGAGGCTGCCAAGTGTCGCTTTCCAACAAATAAAGCTAGCCAGCTGGCATCCTCCAAGCCCCTATTTGTAACCTTCTAGAGAACCACAAATCATGCCATGTACCTAATAGCAAATCAATGGAAGTCACCACGTGTCAACATCTGTGTCTCATAGAGGCACCCACATTTCATTCTTTTTTCAGAAAAGACTCTCAACGAGCTTAGTAGAAAAGCAGAAAGTGCCAGGTGGTAGTCATGGAAGGCCTTGAAATACCTTTTGAAAAGAAGTAGTAGAAGTCACCACGTGTTGACATTTGAGAAATTTGATTCAAAGCCTGGGTCTAATGATTTGGTTTAATAAAGAAAGGCATCATTTTTTTTGCCTAAGTGCCATAAAGCAACGGAGACTACCAAGTGTCACTCTCAAAGTCCCTTTCTACTCCATCCCTAGAAAAGCAAAAGATGCCACATAACCCTAAGAGGGGAAATAGAGAATGCCACGTATCTTCCTCAAAACCACAAAAACCTCCATGTGTCAATGCCAGAGAGATCATCTTCAAGTTTCATTGCTAAAAAAAGATTGTGGTGGGCCTTAGGTGTTACTATAAAAGTCTGTGGAAGCTGCCAAGTGTCACCATCAGCAAAAGTCTAATATGTGTCTTGAATGATATTACAGCATGGGAAAAGTAAGCAGAGAGAGATGTGTGTCTTTGATGGATCTAGTAGAAAGAGTCAAGTGTCATTCTCTAGTGCCTTCTAAGTAACAAGAGGATTTTTAGAAAATTGACTATGTGTCCTCTCCCATTTCAACATAACAGAGTGCCCCACATATCTGTTTCCACAAAGTGAAATGGAGGGAAAATTGGATGGAGTTAATTCAAGTAGATGGAACAATTCATCGAGTAGATTTTTGGAGCCCCCAAAGCATTGAAGGTGTTGTTTGTTTGTCCCCTATGAGAGAAGGATGGAGAAGATTGTGCAGGAAAGGGGATGATGGAAGGAGTGATCCGAGGTTGTAAAAGAAGAATTGTAAGAAAAGGGGGGATTATGTAGTTTTAGACTTTCTAGAATTTTGACCAGTAATACCATTTGCTCTTGTCTTAATTTTCTTGAGTTATAAAGCTGATGTAACTATGCATGTTTCTATGCCTTTTATATGGCCGAATGAATTAAGAAGATTGAAATCCATGCCTTGGTTGGTGTTATCTATGTCATTTGCAAAGTAGTCTATACTGTAGATTTTTATGTAGTTGTGATTAAGAATGTCATTTGCTTTTGTCTCATTTTCTTGAGTTAGAAGGTTTACATAATTGTACGTGACTTTATGCCTCTTATGTTATTGGAAAATTCTATTCAGAAGATTGAACACTATGCCTTTGTTGACATTCCCTATATCTTAGCAAAAGAATCCCCTGTTGTGAGCCTCTATTTTTATTATTTTAATCTTTAACATTGATCATGAACTTGTCTGATCTTAAATGTAACTGATTCCTAGGATAGTTTCACTATGCTCAGGTTAGGATTAGGATTATACTCAGGTGCATTGCCATAATTAGGTTTCAATTCTTGCATTTTGAATTTCTATTTAATCTCCTATCCCTTTTCCCCAACACCCAATACAAAAGAAGAGGCAAGCTTCTCTAAAATCTAGAGGTTGTTTCAAGCTACATTGTCCCATAATTTGAAACTTCCTATTGTTGATTGATTAAGATCAAGCACAATTTTAAATCATCAATAGTTTTTGGCATGCCCAGTGGGACCAGTCTTAAAGTCTCTTTCAAGAATGCATGAACCAGAGAACTACGAGGAGTCAGAGCTGTGGACCAATCACCAGATCACAATTTGCTACAAATCTAGGTATTCTTTTACCACCTCTAGTAATTAGTCCAAGAAGAGCTAACCGGTTTCTACCAGTACCAAACATGGGAGCCCATGTACCCCCACAAAATTACACAAGCTAAAACACTGGTAGTCCCTTAATCCTCCCAACACCACCAGCTGTTTGGGATCCTATCCCAGTAAATGCTCTAAAAGCTCTAACTAAATTTAGTGGGCAAGACTCAAAAACACCTGTGAAACATCTTCAAGATGTATCAGATGTCTATCCCATACATGGTGTCACTGAGTAAAATGTGGCCCTAAGGTTGTTAGTAGCCTCATTCAAAGGAAAGGCTCTAGAATGGTATCGATATTTGACCCCAAATACCATATCTACATGGGACTAGCTCAGAGATCAATTCTTTGAAAGATTTCTAGAGAAGGGTGATAAGTCTTCTTTATTACAGCAATTGATCACCATTCAGAGGGGACCACAAGAGGACATGACTGACTTCAACAACAAATTCTAGAAAACTTGGGACAAAATCCCCATTGCAGCTAAACCACCACCTGGTATGGCCATAGTGTTTTATCTCAAAGCTTTGAATTTAGACATATCTATTATGATTTAGTCACTGGGAGGACACACTTTGCTAGTAGCTTATGACCTTACAGGCAGAGCTAAGAATCATTTGATTAATGCTAGAAAGTTACCTCCAAGGCCTCCCATGCCTGTATTCCCAAAAATTACCTTGCCCCCACCTCAAGAGATTCTTAAAGCTATAAGCCCACCTATGTCTATGTGTACTTACCCTCCATCATCTGTAAAGCAACTGGTCCCTGCTCAGTCATCTGAGATGGATGATATCAAGAGTATGCTAAGGACATTCTCTAATGAGCTGATTAATATGAAGAGGTAGTAGAATACTTTCCCTAAGCCCCCTTATCAAGGATATCAAGGAAATAGGTTTTCATCCCAACCAAATTAATAGCAAGGCCCTCCAAGGCAAACCAACCATCAACCAATAAATCAATTAGTTGCAATTCTCACACCCTCACAGACCATTCTTCCCAACTCAAATAGGGAGATGGTTCTAGGCCAAAATAATTATGTGGATGATACTAATGCTTGGTGTTTCCCTTGCAATGATGCTCACACACCCAGAGATTGTCCTAGGAGTAATCTATAATAAAGAGTGGCTGAGCAGAGAAGAATGGATGGTCAATTTGCTAGTACCAGTAATAATCAAGCCTACCAGTCTCCCGGCATGTAGAATTCAGTTCTAGTGGCTCAGATGCAAGGAATGTCCTTGAAACAAGAGGAAGAAATAGCCCCAGAACATGATTTTTTCTCATGGGTTGAGGATGAAGAAACAGTTTTCTTGAATGAGGCATCTACCTCCCAAAGGCCAGTAGTGTAATCTGATTATTACACTAGATCAAAGAGGAGAATGGTGGAGCAGCCCAAAATCATGAGTGGTCAAGTCAAGAATAATCCTCCATCTTAAGGGTAAAAGAATGTTGTTGTTAGACAAGAAGTGCCTTAGCCAATACAAGATCAAGGGATCCTGGTCTAGATTTAAGAAAGAATGAAGTATCCCTATTACCAAAAAAACTCAGTCCTTGGGACCAATCAATGTAGTAGACCAATTAAAAAGGACTCCAATAGAAGTGTTTATATGGGATATTTTGGCTATTCCTAAACAAAAGAAACTATTACAAGAAGCTCTGCAAGGGAAAGCAATGCCCAAAAGTGTTGTTACCAAGGAAGGACCTATTTGAATGGAAAAGCTCAAAGATACAATTCCTCCAACGACAACATCTTTCGTGAACAATACAGAACAAGTAAGTAAATCCAAGCCAGAGCCTTTCTATTTGACTCTGATAGTTGGAAAGAAATTCTTGCATAATGCATTAATAGATTCAGGAGCTAGTATAACTGTGATGCCCAAACAAATACCTGATGCTTTGAAAATAAATTATGAACCCCTTGTAAAAGGAGTAATGCAGCTAGATGGCAAAACAATGCAAACCATAGGGAGAATTAAACAACTCCCCTTGCAGTTATACACATGTCCCAACATAATTGTTAACCAAGATATAGTTGTCATAGATATTCCTCTTGTCTTTAGTTTATGTTTATCCAGAGACTTTATAGAAAAAATAGGAGGGTATATGTCTCTTGACTGGTCTCACCTCATCTTGAGAACTAGATATAGTTCAAAGATGAAAATTCTATCTAAACCACTGTCCAAAGACCATATCACCAATGAACCAACAACAAGATTAGAAGCAAATCATGCTATGTTGAATAAAGAAGAAAGGATTTTTGTTGAAGAACTAAGAGATTGGACTGAGCATGATCAAGAAGAAGAAAATATCTAGTTGTTGGCTATGATGCATAATGACCCATATGGAAACTATGACTCTACTAGTTTGGGCACATATGTCATTTCTGATGAGGATCAAGTGATCCTAAATGTTTTAAGGAAAGAGGCACCTACTGCTTGAGATTTATAGGTCTGGACTTTGAATTTTGATGGGGCTAGAAGTAAACATGGTGCTAGAGCAGGAATTTGTCTTACTACTCCAAATACTGATAAGATTTTAAGGGCTATCAAATTTCAATTTGCTTGCACTAATAATGATGCAGAATATGAATCTCTAGTACATGGGCTCCTGTTAGCCAAGAAAAGGGGCATAAAGAACCTAAAGTTAAAAGGAGATTCAAAATTAGTAGTAAAGCAAATTAGGGAAAAGGCAGCGGCCAAGAATGTGAGAATGAGATCCTACAGGCATAAGATTTGGGATTTGATAGAAGATTTTAAAGCTTTCAATATTGAAATAATCCAAAGAAGTCAAAACTTTGAGGCTAATAGGATGGCTCAGATTGGCACATAGTTCAACCTAGCAACTAGCCTATTGGTTAACAATGAGTTAGTAAAAGTTATAGTGAGACTGACCATCCTAGACAATGATGAAAATTGGCAAGTGTTTGAAAATGATGCTCAAGTAGTCTCTTTCTTACAATAATTAGATGAGTTTGCTGATCAATTGCAAACTAAAATTAAAGAGGCATATGGTGATCAGATTATTCAATTGAAGACAAACAAGCTCCCTAAAGGATTGATCACCTTAGAAAACTTGTTCGACCTAGAGGATGTAAACCTAGAAAAGAAAAGGTTCTAGGTAGATAAAGCTAGCTATTCTAAGGTAGAGGTGAGTAATGGGAAGAGGCTAAAAGTTGGGAATTTTGCAACTCAAGAAGAGAAAGAAAGATTAATCAAACTATGCCAGAGATATGATAGAGTCATAGCTTGGAGCTATGAAGACCTTCATGGATACAATAGAGACATTATCTGGCACACAATAGAGTTGACTAAAGGGTCCAAGCCCATCAAATAGAAATAGAGGCTAGTAAATCCAAGGATTGAGCCTCTAATGGTAGATAAATTGTAAAAACTTTTAGATTCCAAAATAATATTTCCAATCAAACACTCAACTTGGGTATCAAATCTAGTCCCAGTCAGGCAAAAGAATGGTGATGTAAGACTATGCATAGATTTCAGATATCTAAATAAAGCATCTCCAAAAGACCACTATCCCTTACTCTCCATGGAACAAATTTTGCAAAATGTGGCTGGATTAGAGAGATTTTATTTACTTAATGGTTTCTCTGGGTATAATCAAATTTGGCTAGTTGAGGAAGACCAGTACAAAAATGCTTTCACTACTAAATGGGGAACATTTGCCTATGTAAAGATGTCATTCGGATTATCAAATGAAAGAGCCACCTTTTAATGAGCTATGGATATAGCCTTTGGTGAACTTGTAAGTAAGGTCATCCTGGTCTATCTAGATGACCTCATTATTTTTTCAAAAAATGCTGATAATCATTTTGATCATTTAGAATCTGTCTTCAAGAAATATCAAGATTTTGGGATATCATTGAATCCCAAAAAATGTATTTTTGTTGTACCTTAGGGTAAACTATTGGGGAAAATAGTGTCTAAGGAAGGGGTTTCTATAGATCTCAAGAGAATCACAGCTATAATGGACCTACCTCTTCTAGCAAATAAAAAGGCAGTCCAGTCCTTTTTAGGGAAGATCAATTTTGTCAGTAAATTCATATCTGATTTTGCAGGCTTGGTTAGACCGATGACACTCTTTCTAAAAAAGGACTTGGTATTCAAGTGGACTATAGAAGGGAGGAAAGCTTTTGAGGGGGTCAAGAAGGCTATCTCAGTAGCCCCAGTGCTCAAGAACCTAGATTTCTCCATGCCCTTTGTAATGTATGTCTATGGAGGGGAGTTAAGTATTGTTGTTGTTCTGACTCAAAAGAATGACAGGCTATAGGGGGAGCACCTAATAGCCTTTTTCTCAAGAAATCTCAGGGATTATGAGACTAGGTACAATTTTGTGGAAAGACAAGCCTATGCCATAGTGAAAGCCCACAAGAAATTTATGCATATGATATTAGGGAAAAAAATATTGATACTTGTAGCTCACCCAAGTGTTAGGGAATACATCATGGAGGGTGAGATTACTAAGAAATAGCCAATTGGATCACTAAGATCCTTGAATATGATGTGGAGGTCAGACCTACCAAGCTGGTCAAAGGTAGGGGGCTATGCCAATATATAACCCAAGAGCTTGAAAAGATGTTACCTAAGGAAGCAGAATCTGAAGGAGAGATGAAGATAGTGCTAAAATTACTAGAGGTTGATCAAGAATCTTGGGTCACAAGAAGGATTAAATTCATGAAAAATGGGATTTATCCAAGAGAACTCCCTTGAAATAAGAAGAGATATTATAGGATATAGGGAGTTCATTTTATTTTAATTAAACAAGTCATTTTCAGGAGAAATTCTGATGGAGAATTGTTAAGATGTGTAGAACAGGCTGAAGCTAAGAGGATACTACATGAAATGCATCATGGAATATTAGGGGGGCATTTTTATGCAAAGACCACAACCATAAAGATAAGTGGGGCAAGATATTTCTAGCCTACATTATTTGTAGATTGCTATCAACTGGTTAGAAAATGTCAATCCTACCAGTATTATATGGGGATGAGGAGGAACGTAGCCATGCCACTAAGTCCTATAGTTGTGGATGAACCTTTTGCTCAATGGGGTCTTGACTTCATTGGAATGATAAATCTAGTTTCTAGTATGGGTCAGAAATGGATATTAACTACCACAAACTATTTCACCAGATGGACTGAGGCAGTCCCACTTAAACAAGCAATAGAGAATGTGATCTTAGATTTTCCAAGGGGTATCACTACTCACTTTGGAGCTCCTCGCACCATCATTTTAGATAACACTAAAGCATTCTTGGGGTCTAAGGTATTTGATTTTGCCTTGAGGCATGGAATATATCTAAAAACTTCATCTAACTATTACCCTCAAGTTAATGGTCTGGCATAATCAACCAATAAGAACCTGATAAGACTCATCAAAAGAGTAGGGGCTGATCATCACAAAGAGTGGCATAAAGTGCTTAATCTAGCACTATGGTTTGAGACAATTACACCCAAGTAGGTGATCAAAATGTCTCCATATGAATTGGTATATGGAAAGTCTATCGTGATTCCCCTAAGCTTGGAAATTCCTACTCTCTAGCTAATCAAACAAATTGAGATTGAAGAGAATAGCCCCATGTAGGTCATACTCATAGAACTTTTGGAACTTTAAGAAAAGAGGGATATAGCCCATGATTCATTGATCAAGCATCAAGGAATGGTTAAGAATTGTTTTGATAAAAGGACTTCAAATCCTAATTTTGAAGTAGGCTCAATTATTTTGAAATGGGATGCAAGGGCCACCAAGCCGGGTCAGGATACCAAATTCAAAGCATTATGGACTGGTCCATATATAATTTTCACATGCAAGCAGAAGAATTCTTTTGAGCTAGAGTTGATGGAAGGAGAACTTGAAGAGATTCCTATAAATAGAATCCATTTGAAACATTTCAATTGACTTAGGTTTCTCATGTATTATAGTTAAATAGTTTCCCTCACATTATTTTTCTATTCTTTTCCCACTTTGCTTTTGAATAAGTGTTTTAAACATATGTCAATGACTCTTCTGAATCTATAATTTTCACAATTTTGATCTAGCAGGAGGTGGAGTTTTCGTTTTGAGTAGGCTCAAAAGTCCTGAGGGTTACTAGTAACTGTAGAGTAAATTTTTACTCTACATTGCATTCAAATTTTTAGTCAAGCACTACAATTTTGGTTCCCATCTACCTTAGTCATAGTAGCAGAGTTGGGGCAGAGTGTGGGTTCAATTTTCTGTCTTAGTGTCAAATTGTAGTGGAGGCTACCAAGTGTCACTTTCAAAGCACGGGTCCTCTTTTCTCCACTTTGGTTTCTTTCATTTCATTTTGCCTAAATGTTTGAATTCGAGTGGAGGCTACCAAGTGTCACTTTCTAACAAACACAGTTGGCCAGTTGGCATCCTCTAAGCCCCTATTTGTAACTTTCTAGAGAATCATAGATCATGCCATATACATAATAGTAACTCAGCGGAAGTCACCACATGTCGGCATCTGCATCTCATAGAGGCACCCACATTTCATTCTTTTTTAGTAAAGACTCTCAATGAACTAATCAAGAAAAAGTGAAAAGCACCAAGTGGCAATCATGAAAGGCCCTAAAATACCTTTTGAAAAGAAGCAATAGAAGTCACCATGTGTCGACATCTGAGAAATTTAGTTCAAAGCCTAGGTCTAATGCTTTGGTTCAATGAAGAAAGGTGTCATTTTGTTTGCCTAGGTGACATAAAGCAATAGAGGCTGCCAAGTGTCACCCTCAAAGTCCCTTTCTACACCATCCCCAGAAAAGTGAAAGATGCCACATAACCCTAGGAGGGGAAATAGAGAATGCCACGTATCTTCCTCAAAGCCATGGAAGCCTCCATGTATCAATGCTCGAGAGGTCATCTTTGAGTTTCATTGCTGAAAAAAGATTATGGTGGGCCTCAGGTGTTACTACAAAAGTCTGCAAAAGCTACCAAGTGTCACCATCCACAAAAGCCTAATATGTGTCCTAAATGATATTACAACATGGGAAAGGGAAGTGGAGAGAGCTGCGTGTCTTTGATGGATCTAGCAGAAAGAGCCAAGTGTCATTCTCTAGTGCCTTATAAGTAACAAGAGGATTTTTAGGAAATTGACTAAATGTCCTCTCCCATTTCAACATAACAGAGTGCCTCCCATATCTGTTGTCTCAAAGCAAAATGGAGGGAAAATTGGCTAGAGTTAATTTGAGTAGATGGAACAATTCATCGAGTAGATTTTTGGAGCCCCCAAAGCATTGAAGGCACCGTCTGTTTGTCCCCTATGAGAGAAGGATGGAAAAGATTGTGCAGGAAAGGGGATGATGGAAGGAGTGATCCGAGGCTATAAAAGAAGAAGAATTGTAAGAAAAATGGGGATTCTATAGTTTTAAACTTTCTAGAATTTTGACCAGTAATATCATTTGCTCTTGTTTTAATTTTCTTGAGTTATAAAGCTGATGTAATTGTGCATGTTTTTGTGCCTTTTATATGGCCAAATGAATTATGAAGATTGAACTCCATGCCTTGGTTGGTGTTATTTGTGTCATTTTCAAAGTAGTCTATATTGTAGATTTTTCTATAGTTGTGATTAAGAATGTCATTTTCTTTTGTCTCATTTTCTTGAGTTGAAAGGTTTACATAATTTTACATGACTTCTGCACCTCTTATGTGATTGGAAAATTCTATTCAGAAGATTGAACACTATGCCTTTGTTGACATTCCTTGTATCTCAACAAAAGAATCCCCTGTTGTGAGCCTCTATTTCTATTATTTCAGTCTTTTGCATTGATCATGCACTTGTCTACTCTTAAATGTAATTGAATCATATGATAGTTTCACTATGCTCAGGTTAGGATTAGGATTATACTCAAGCACATCACCATAATTAGGTTTCAATTCCTACATTTTGCGTTTCTGTTTAATCTCCTATCCCTTTTCCCCAACACCTAATACAAAAGAAGAGACTAGCTTCTCTAAAATCTGGAGGTTGTTTCAAGCCGCATTGTCCCACAGTTTGAAACTTCCCATTGTTGATTGATTAAGATCAAGCACAATTTTAAATCATCAATAGAGTCATAATAGATTGACCATATTTTGACTATGTATGATCTGTTTGAGTGGTCATCTTGAGTGAGATATTTTAAGGTGTGTTGGCCTATTTTGGAGTGTCTAAGGAAAATGGAGATGTTTTATAGGTATTATAGGTTTTATAAATATTACTTTTTTATGTGTTTATGTGATATATTTTAATGTTTACTCCAAAAATTTGAGACTATGTTTTCTTTATTTGAAGACCTGAAGAGTAAGGTGACCTAATTGGTAGGTTTAAGTGTGGAGTTAGTATTATAGGTGGCATAGACCCTTATGGGAGTGATAAATGGGTCATGTGGAGTGGACCTATGCTTTTGGAAGTGGTCCTAAATTTATAAATTACTTGTTATTATGCTAATGAAGTGAATAGGTATCCATGAGACCTATAAGGGCTAGTAAGGCCTAATTAAAAGGTGTAGCCACTTAAAGGTGATCCATGGATTATATGATCAACCTTTGTGGATTTTTTTGAGCCATGTATTTATGTGAGATAAAAATTAAGGGTTAAGGAAAATCTATTGGCCAACCAAGATGGTAATAATCATGAAAGCTCTATATAGTGAAACCAAAGGTGATGGTTTCTATACTTGTATGAGGGAATGTGAATATGGAACCAAGTGAAGATAAAAACCTTTGAAAGAGAAGGTATAGGTTAGTCAGGACCAATAGAGAATGAAGAGGATCAGACATGTTTGTCTTATTAAGTTGTTATAGGAGGACATACAGGTCATTAGACCTAATGACCCTATAAGAGGCAAAATGAGCAAGTTACTCAAGAGGCTATTTACAAAGGTATATTGTGAGAAAAGGCAAGCTAAATATTTTTTGAGGTTGGTGGTTGATATAAGAGGTATATTAGAGTGTGTACAATGTGTATTACCATATTTTCATGTTTTTAATATGGTGATAGAGTTGTTTATATGAAGGTAAAGAGTGATAATTAGAGTTCCATCATCAAGTGCAAAAGACATCAGTTAAATTGTGGAGTAGTTCATAGATGTTATTATGGTCACTCAAAATCTAATGGGGTTATATCCTCCTTTCAAGGTGAAACTTGATAAAGGTCTAGTTATTGTGGTAGCTCAACTAGATAGGTGTGGTATCTCATTTTGGGAGTAGTATCACTAAAATAAGGGATGGTAGTTCTTTAATCATTTATAGATGGTCTAAATTAGATCTTGTCATTATAGGACTATAGTCCATCTTGCAGGGTTTAGTGGGTTTTATCCCCCAAGAGGGTTTCCCATGTAGATGATGTGTTAATTTGATGTATGCTCTTATTCATGCTTTGGATGTTTGTTCTTTCATGTTAATGTTGCTAGACCAAGTTAATGAAAGATGGAATTATTTTGGAATTAAATGTGCATTTTTGTATATTGATTCAGCCCCCTCTCAATAGATACTTTCAACAAATGTATGAAATTTTTTATTACTTAAATCATACAATCATAGTTTATGGGACTTACTTGAGGATTTTTAGGCCTTCAACATTCAAGCAATACCAAGAGATGAGAATAAACATGAAAATAGATTGGATACCATTGGGGCATAATTCAATACTCTAATTGATATTAAGAGTGGAAAAATTCAATCACACATTAAGGTGGTTTCAAGACCTTCTATTCTAGATAACCACGAAAATTGGTAAGTGTTTGAAGATGAAAATTAAATTGTTAGGTTCTGACAAGAATATGTTGAGTTTTCCTCAATAAATCAATCAAAGTTCTTAAAATACTATGGTCATTATATTGTACAACTAAAAATAATAAGTTTCCAAAGGGATTTGTCACACTTGAGAAAATATTCAGTGTTGATGATGAGTTGAGAAAGGAAAAGTTATCTTTGTCAACAAAGGAGGAACACTATGCCAATGTGGAGATTACATATGCTAAGAGTTTGAAGTTGGGTAAGGTATACAATCCTTTACAATAAGAAGCTTTCATTGAATTATGCACAAGTTTTTTTGATGTGTTTTCATGGAAATATAGTGATCTAAAGAGATTTGATCCAAGTCTATCTCAACACACCATTGAGTTAGAGGATAAAATTAAACTAGTAAGACAAAGACAAAGGACTATCAATCCAAAGATTGAGCCTCTAATGAGAGTTGATCTTCGTAATCTCATAGAGTTAGCGATTATATTTCCAATCAAGAACTCAACTTAGGTGTCAAACCTTGTTCTAGCATGTAATAAGAATGATGAGATTAGGCTATGTGTTGACTTCCATGATTTGAATAAGGCTTATTTTAAAGTTCACTATCTATTACCATCTATGGAACCAATTTTATAGCTATTTGTAATTTTAGAGAGATTTTATTTTTAGGATGGATATTGTGGTTACAATCATATTTTGGTGAAGGAAGAGGACCAATTCAAGACAACCTTCACTACAAAGTGGGAGACATTTTCATATAGAAAGATTCCCTTTAGTTTATCCAATGATGGAGAAATTTTTTAGTGAGCCATGGATATGTCATTCCAAGGCCTTATTAACATGTTTATACTTGTTTATCTAAATGATATAATAGTGTTCTCAAAGAGTGCATGTGAGCACATGGTTCACCTCAACAAGTGTTTGAAAGGTGTATGCAATTTGGGGTGTCCTTAAATCCCAAAAATTATGTCTTCTCAGTCCATGAAGGTAAGCCTCTTGGGCATGTGATTTAAAAGTATGGTTTGAGTATAGATCCTAAAAGGATAAATTTAATTATTTCACTTTCCTTACCAAAGCACAAGAAGGATTTGAAAATTTTCTTATGGAAAATCAATTTGATAAGAAGATGTATTACTGATTTTGCCATTTTAGCTAAGCCACTTACAACCATGCTAAATAATAATCAAATTTTTAGTTGATCCAAGGAAGGAGTAAAGAGTTTTTAAGAGATTAAAAAAGCCATAACTAGTGCCCCTACAGTAAAAAACCTAGATTTCACAAAGGATTTCATTTTGTACACTTATGATAACATAGACACCATTTTAAGCATTCTTATGCATTAAAATCATGAGGATTTAGAGCAATCAATAGCCTTATTTAGTCAAGTATTGGAAGAGTATGAAACAAGGTACTCTTTCATTGAAAAATACAATATTTTAGTTATAATTTCTCTCAAGAAAGTAAGATACTTGTTGTCTAACAACAAGATACACTCAATGGTTGCCCATCAAACTATCAATAAGTTTCTCTTGAACAAAGACATAAATTGGAAAAGATTAGGTTGGATAACTAAGGTAATGGAGTATGATGTATAAATCAAGGTCAAAAAGTTTATTAGAGGTAAAGGACTTTATTATCATCTAGCCCAAGACTTGTAAGAGGCTAATGAGATAGTTTTGTTGTCTAATGATGAAGAGGTTATAGTCGATCATAACTCATCTTCTAGATGGTTTCATGACTTGCTAATATATCTCAAAGATGGTATTTATTCCTTACATCTAAGTGATTCAAATAGAAGACACTTTATATTGTAATCAATTCCATTTCTTATCTTTGATGGGTTTTTGTTCAAGAAAGATATCAATGGCATGTTGCTAATATGTATAGAGCTAAGCCAAACACAAATATTGTTTTAAGAGTTCTATGATGGACATGGTGGAGGGAACTATTATATAAGAACTATATCCCTTAAGATCATGAGAGATGGGTATTATTGGCCTAGCATATTTGGTTATTTTCATGCATGGGTTAGGAAGTCCAAATAGTGTGCTATGTTTTTAGGAAAAGTGAAACTTGCATCCTTGCCCCTCCAACTAATTACAGTGAACTAACCCTTTGTCCATTGGAGATTGGAATTTATTTATCTCATTAACCCCATTTCAAGTTTAGGAAATAAATGGATACTAATTGATACATATTACTTCATTATGTGGATAGAAGAAATAACATTAAAAGAATCAAATGAATCCAATGTTTTAGATTTTTATGAAGGTTCATTTACTAGATTTGGAGTTTCCTCAACCATTATTTTTGATAATGTTATGGCCTTTATGGGGACCAAGATTAGCCAATGGGATGTTTAACATGGTGTCTATCTCAACACTTCATCAAATTACTACCCATAAGGTAATGGCTTTACTAAGTACATAAATAAGAACCTATAAAAAATCACAAGGAGTATTCAAGATAATTAAAGATTATGCTATCTCATGTTGAAATCAGCTCTATGGGATGGTAAGATGACCTTAAAAATATCAATATCTAACTCTACATACAATATGGTATATGGTAAGGAAGTAATATTGCCTATTTTTCTTGAGTTTCCTACTTTAGAACTAATGCATCAACTAGATTTATTGTAAAATGAACCAATGGAGATCAAATATGCTGAACTTATGGAGCTAGAATATGTTTAAAATCATTCCATGTTATCCATGGAAATATACTAAGCACAATTGAAGAGGGTCTTTGGTAAGATAACTTCTTCATGATGTTTCAAAGGAGATTTAGTCCTTAAGTGGGATGAGGATAGAGCTGAATTAGGAAGGCACACAAAGTTTGAGTCTCTTTGGAGTGGTCCCTACACAATCTCTAACTACAAATCTCAAAATGCTTTCTAACTTGTTAAGATGGATGGTGAGGATATTCCAATCCCAATCAATGACATACATCTAAAACATTGTTATTGAAGAGATAGGTTCCTTGTAAATAATTAGTTATTTTGTGTTTTATCCCAAATAGGTGTTTCATTTATACATTGTCTTTGTTTAGTTTAGTTTCCTTATTTTGTGTGTTTCTTTTCTTGTTTTGGTAGAAAATTTATCTTATTTTCAAGTCAAAAGGTTTCTTACAGTCATGAATCAAATTTGTCATTTTTTTATGATTCTAAAAGGCATGAAAATAGTCTGATTCTCAAGCTTAACAAGCATGCTTCCCAATTGACTGACCAAAATGTTGATAATTTTGACCTCATAAGTCAAATTGTTTCCCCTACCATTAAAAACTTTGCATATCATGCTAGTTTGTCTTGTGATTCAATGAGTTGATCTTGAAAATTCCTTATTGTGATTATTGAAGATTAGACTATCTTAAAATGTTAGGAAAGAATGAATAGGTCATTTTGGATGTGCATTTGTTAAGTGTACTTGTGAATCCAGCTAAAGTTGAAAGATTAAATGAAAATTATGTATTTCATGCTATGAATATCCACTACAAGTTTGGTGTCTTGATGTGTTTTATATCTCAAGATATAAGGCTTCAAAAATGAGCTATCAATGTGGGACATGCTTGAGGACATAAAGCTAAAGCCACAAGAAGTAACTATTTGGATTTAAATTTATTAACAAGTTTCAAGTTGAATGTAAGGCTACCAAGTAACATGATCTTGGAGGCCAACATCAAATATCAATGGCATGTAGATGATCTCATGAAGTCAACAAGTCAATAAAGATCTTTGAATTGCATTTAATCATGTAGTTATATATCAATGATGAGTTTGAAGTCAAATAACATGAAGATGCCAAGCATTATAATCATAGTGAGCTCCTAAGATGATTGATGGCCGATGGTTGATTGTATTTTTCAAATGGAAATCAATGGATGGTATTTGATTTGGTAGATCAAAAATTAATGAAATGCATTAAACCATGTAAAATTAGATCAACAGTGTGGATCAAATTCAAGAACTCAATCAACCTAGATCACATGTGATCCTATCATGTGCTATAAACATGTTAACTAGTTGGAGAATAATAGTAGGGTCCACAAGAAGCACACATGACTGTCAAGTGCCACATTTTTGAAATAATAATTCATATCACAAACAATAATAAAGGTCAAATCCAAGAGACTCCTGAGGAGAGTGATAGAGAAAATTTGATCTAATTCATAGAGTGCATGAGATAATGACATGTATCCAAGTTTGTAATGATCATATTTTTTAAATAAACAACAACATGGTGAGGGTATGCCACATAGGTAGACATTCTAGATCAAAATATTTTTCCACCTAGATAGGCATATGTATAAATTCAAGATCAAAATGTGATTTGGGTTACCAAAAGCAAACCCTAAAGATCATATAATGCCATTAAAAGCTAATTTGAACCTATCAAAAGCCCTTAGACTTAGATTTTACATCTTGTTCATGATCAAATGACTAATTAGCCTATGCATATTAATCTAATTATGATTATATGAAAACCAATAAGGGAGTTGGTTTTCATATATAGTAAACCTATGTTAAGGATTTGGAGTAATGGTAGAATTGTGACTATGAAAGGAATGTCAGAAGGGACACCAATGAATGAGTTCAAGTATGATAAAGTACATAATACATCAAGATGAAGCATATTGATACATTTTCATTAAGAAGATATAGATATTTAGTGGTTAGAGAGTGTAGGTGGAACATTAAATTATTTTTTAGAGCCTTGGAGGCTCTTCCTTCTTAGTAGATCATGACTCATCAACCTCAACAATAAAGTTTTTGTCTTTGATTGTGTTCCTAAGCTAATGAGAGGGCTTGAAATATATTTATAATTCATGAAAGTTAATTTTTAAGAGGAAATATTAATGCTAATTGATAAAAATAGGTTGGGCCTCATTTACTAATTTATACTTGCTTGTTTCCCTCTATCTTCCCCTTTCTTACATATCTCCCATTTCTTCCCCCAGTAAAAGGGAGACTCTCATGCTTTTGGATTCCCTAGGCTATGCCAAGATTTATACTATAACACTTATTTGATGCAATATAAGACTAAATTCCTCCATTCGTAAGTTTAATTTAAATGTGTTATATTAATTCCTTGATGTGGTTAACTAAATGTATTCTTTCATTTTCCTTTGTTTACATTTTATCAACTTCATGAAGTGTTTTTTAACTTTCATAGGCAATCTAAGTGCCATATATTGTTTATTGATTGTTTTAGAAGTGGACAACTTCCATCCCATGATAGATTGATAGCTAATTAGTGCCTTTTTAAGAAATAATTATGTGAAAGCTGATCAAAAAGTGAGTAAAGTGATATTTTTAGGTCTATAAGTGTCTGATAGTATGTGTTATGTATAATTGTAAGCTTACAAAACATTGATGAATCACTTTGTATCTTTGTTAGTAACCTTTTACCCCCTCTCTATCCCTTTTCCATGCAGTAACATTAGTCTAGGTGATATACCAAGAGGAATTTGGCCTTCTCTAGACTTAAATTTTTAATGCACTATGATATTTTTCATCATATACATTTTAATCTACATACTGATAACACTTTTCAAGAATGTGGCATAGAAGTTTTACCGAAATTAGCCATGGAATTTATTCCAACCATTCTTTGTGGAAAACAAGATGGACATTTATTTTATAACAAAGCATGTTTGGATGGAAATTGTAACATTTATGGTGGATTTTCAATATTTAAAAATTGTATTCATGAGAGTAAAAGTGCAATTGAACATGAATTAGTTAGTTTGAGAAAAGACAAATCTATGACTTATCAAATAAAATATGGAAAAGAGTCTAAATGGTGTGATATTATAATAAAATGGATTCCTATTTCAGAATTTATGTCAAATTCATGGATTAAATTATTTATGAGTATGCAATGCACACACATAAGGGTATACTGTTGTATGAACATTTAAATATAAGTAAGGACACATTCCTACTTGGTTCCATTATTTTAGTAGTTGAATTCACTGAGAATTACACATTCAAACCACAGATAAAAGTTTAATCAAATATTACAACTCAATATAGGTTGCCATATTTATGCATATAAAATTCATTCATGTACTTAACAATACAGGTTAAGATCAAAAAATATTAATGGAGTACCATTTATATGCCAATGATGACCAATCACATTGTATAATGTATGTACAAGGCTATTTAGAAAATGTATATAGATAATTGATTGAGACAAACTTTTATTTCAATCAACATTGCATGTGGTTAGACAATTGCACATCATAATTCAAGAATACATAGATGCTTTACTAGTTGAGAAGGATGCACATTACCACTAGTGTAGAACATATTTAGATTTCACTAAGGTAGGACATGGAAAAAGAGAGCATGATGGTGATGGAACATGTGTAAAAAGAACCATTATAAGAGAGGATTTGAAGTTAAAATATGGTGTTATTTTGATTGATGTAACAACCATTTTTGAATAGTTAAGTGAGAATATTATCTATGGTGACCAATAAAATTACACTATTAATATATATATTTGGTTGCTGAAGGATGAATTATTGGAAAAGTATGAGGATTTTATGACTATAACATAATCAAGTGTGCTCCACTCATTTAATAGCTCAAATGCAAGTTATTGTAATATTAATATGAGACACTTTACTTGTTTTATATTTTCATGTATGGACTTTATTTGGAATGAGTGTGAGTTAAAAGAGTGGGTGGATGAATGCAGATATATACCTCCAATTCCAATTGACACATATTATGCAATACTAGCATTACAACACACACACACACACACACACACAACATCATCACATGACTTTGACCATGTATAAATCTAGTGCAACTAGGTTGAATATTAATTATTGTGTACTATTGTATATAATATTTATGGATTATATAGACCCTTAGTCTTATACACTTGGAAAACTTAGATTTAGGTTGTTCCTCTTAGTTCTATACCTTTCTCACTTCTACATGTTTCACATTTACTCTATCTTGTGCCCCTTGGCCTATATATCTTAGTCTGACCAATTTTATGTTGATGATCTAGATTTTATATCTTGCCAAACATGATTAAAATATAATTATCTTATATCTTTACAAGTTATGAACATATACCTAATTTTATTCTCCTTGGACACTAAGTTTTGGGATAGACAATAGTATCAATGCTACTATCCTATCTTGACACAAGTATTTAGTGCCTTAAAGTGATATATTTTAAAAATGAAATTTATCCTAGTGGTTGGTCTAAGTGATTTGATGAAAGTTAATACTCCAAAGTGATTGATATAAATACAATATCAAGCCTCATTCATTCCTCACCTAGCAACACATGAACAATATTAAGTATTCTTATAAAAAATCATTCAAATAACATTTGTTAAACAAATATTCCCTATTCCACACCAACCATAGGTACACCACATCTATAGGCCTAAAGTACTAAAGGAGAAATGAAGATCCAAATTTTCCAAGTTAAAAGCTAAGTTTATGTTATACTTTACACATATTATATGATTCACATAGAAGGAAACATGTAGCTAAGAACTATATGAGTCTGAGGTCCTCTGCTAATGTACTAGCTATTTAGACAATGCCTTATAATAGTGGAGTCCTTAGGGTTAGCTCTACTTTGTGTGCTCACTAACCCATTTTTTCCCAAGGTCACTATTAAGATGGAGAACTAGGGTTTTACCATTTCAAAATGAGTGAAAATTTATGACCCATATATGAATACACTAGAATTAAAGCAAGGAAAAACCCAAAATCATCTAAGTGGTTTCATAATTTTCTATAGATATTCCATAAAGGGCACTAGTGTTGAATCTAGATAGTAACATAGATGAAACCATCTTATCCTGATTTTAGTGTCCAAAGATATAGAGTCACTTAATCTAGAATTTGATGACTATGCCATAATATCCTTCCAACCTACTTGCTACATTTTCTAGATATAGAACTACATTAACATCAAAACAAGCTAAGTACATCACTTCTTTATCTTTTTTATATCTAGCATTGTTTTACTTTCCATATTTAGATAATCTTAACATAATAAATTTAGTGTATGCTTATATATAAGTTTAGAATATAATTTCCCTACTATAGATCTAATTACCACATTTGTGACGTTTCACTTTTGTATACCCTTTTAATAAAAATCTAGGTTATGGATAAGATCACCTTCGATCCAGATTTTAGGGTTAAATATTTGGTGAATCCAATCTTTGAATGCCATTTTGACTAATCATACCCTATAAGATGTATATTCCTTACTTTGTCTTAATCTTTATTTAATTCATATATCTTATCATGGATGATATTGATTGCTTTGATGAATATGATTACGAAACTATACAAAACTCCCTCAAAAAGGGAATTAAAGTTGACTACTCTTTCATTCACCCAAGTGATAAAGCATGTAATATAAAATCCCTGAATGGTGGTATCTATTATCCCTCTAATCAGGTTCATGCTCCTATCATTTCAAGAGATGAGTTGATTCATATTAAGGAAGATAAAATGCATTTATCCATACTCCCTACACCTCTATCATATGACATTATCATTAAATACTTGAAAAGTATGGATATAGAGGCCAAGGATTGGGAAAACATGATCAAGGTATAACCCATCCTATATATCTTAAACATAACAATACATCCTTGAGATACCAACTTTAGGCAGTCAATTTTGGCCACTTTTATCCCTAAACTAAGATTTGGTTCAATTTATAACACACAACATAATTTAATCTTATAAATCACCTGAATGCCCAAATTCAACCACGTAAGGTATTTTATTACTTAAAATCATGGTGAGGCTTTATTATTTGGGGTATTACCTTGTATGCACTAATAACCTAGTTTGGTTTCAACCCTAAAGTATGACCTAGTAATTTGATATTTTTGGCTTATCAAACTATTAATTCAAAACATTTAAAACAATTACCAAAATCCAAAAAACACTAAGCAAGATTAATTACAATACAAATATTAATTAACTTTCCTAAGTAAAAATTCCAAGTTGAATTAGTGAATTTCATTTACCAAAAATGGCATTTTTATCCAAATATGAAGTCAAAGGTCAAAATAGCTAATAAAGTGATCTTTTAATCTTTAAATAGTCCAAAAAGGTTAGTCACAACCTCATAAATATCTAAAGTGAGTTGTCATGCCTCATAAATATGTGAAACTAAGGTGTTAATATTTCATGAGTATTTGAACTAACCAAGGGTTATATTGACTCAACCTAGGTTATTCTTAGACTCAACTAAAGTTAGAGTTTAATCTAACCTCCCTATGGTTAAATATACTTATTAGATTTATAAATACAAGTGCCCAAACCATATGCCAAAAAAAATTGTGTGTAAGGTTATTCTATAGGAATGCCTTCAAGAAGCAATTGAGAGTAGTGTTATAATTCCCATTTTATGCCAAGCTTTACACCAAGCCACAAGTGACCATTGGAGAAGTACTACCACTATGGAGAAGCATTGACAAGAGTCTCTAATTATGATAGATTGGGTATGAGCATCCTTATGCCAACAAGTGGACATCAATTTTGACAAAGGAGGTGAATTATTGTGTTGATTTTATCTCTATTTTGTGATCTTATTCATCGTGTTATGTCCCCCTAGTTCTTAAGAAAGAGTGTTTAGTTATAGTGTATTATTGTGATTGTTTTTTTATAATTTAGATTAATAAGGAACTAATCAATGTTTTTATTCTCTTTAAACCCTTAAGATACATAATGACACAATTAGTGGGATCACACATCTTGTACGACCAAGGAGAATGATGTGCAACCTTTAGTTTTTCTTAAAAAGAATTTAATTCATCAAGTTTAGAGTTTTATACGTAGAAATACTATCATTATATTTTTATATAATTGACAACTTTATCCTATGTAACAGTGGATTCTCCATTTCTATCCTATGTTTTTGATCTTTATTTTTGCATAAATAATGGCTTGAAAATGGTGGCTTTGACCTGCTAAATAGTAACATTGCTATTTATAAATAGTGGTTCAACCTACTAAATGATGACTTTGCATTAAAAAATGACTTCACTTCACCATAAATGATAATTTTTCACTTTTTCTATTAAAAAATTACTTCACATAAATGAAAATTGTGAATTTGTATAAAACGGTGACTTCACATGTGTAAAAACTTCCCAACTTTAGGAGGTTGGGTTGGGGTCACCCAGACTCTATTTTTGATGATTTGTTTTTTAAAATTATGTGTTCTATCATGAATTTTCAGTTTATACATTTATTTTACCTTAATATTGTATGTATTTTTCATTAAATGGAATATAAAATAATGCTAATTTATTTTCCAATCTAAATTATTTGTCACAGGTTTTGCTTGCCAAAGACCACATTTGAAACTTCTAATAAGGTTTTGTAGGTTTTCTCAAGCTAGGATAAACCATGTTACATCCAAAAAGGCCATTTTTTAATTTTATTTTGGTTCTTAAAATTTACCTAACATAACTTGTCTTTTCACATTTTAATTTTAAAATAGCAAACAAGGCCAAGGGGTCAAAATTTCAATCAAATTTGAGTTGGTGATTTTAAAAAGAACATACACTTTAGTTAGAGCTCTTAAGAGATTTTTCACTTTTTTGTTTTTTTCCTTTTTATTATCTAGTTTCAAATTTCATATATTATATTCTTTGTTTGTGGAAAATCAAAAACTATTTCATGTATGCTCTCTCCCCATCCTCTATAGGGAACTCAGGTGACCAAAATCACTTGGTTTATTGCCTTGTTTATTTAGTCTTATCAGAAAGAATGTCCCATATGTTCTCCCCAAGATCCAAGTGACTTGGGTGACCTATAAACATCCTCTAAAGTCTTTATAATTTATTTTCTTGTATTTATATTGTGCAAAAGAGCTTGTTTCTTCCTCAAAAGTTATTTAGAGGAGTTTTGACTTGGGGTTTCATCTCCCAATATCGTACAAACCCTATTCCATGATGGGGTATATAAATTGGGCATGTGATGTTGGGATTAGTATAAGAATGAGAATATATCCTCTTTGATCCTAATAAAAACCTAGTTCAGGTCTTTCTAAACATTGGACTTCACTAGGTAGTATATGACTGAAGTCATTATGTAACAAAATAGGCCTTTGTGTAGTAAGTTAGTAGGTATGAACCCAATTGACATGATTTTACCCTTGTGTTAACTACACATTAGACGATGTAATGCATCCAAACTTATATATTTTAGTCAACCCTAATTACCATAGAATATATTTCCAAATGCCAAGTGATCATCACTCTAAGTTGATACCACATACCAATGCTTGATAGATAGAGGGGGACTAATAACTCTACCTACACCTATACTTTAATTTTTGGATTAAAAATTAATTCCTCACAATCATTGGTATATCAGCAAAAGTTTTGGAAAAATCTATGCACATCATCTCCTTTTTTGGGATAATATGCACCATTAGTGCTATTTTTATTTTCTTTTATTTAAATGTGTGTTTTAGGCTAAAATTGTTTATTTGTATTATCAAGTCAAAACAAGTCCAAAACCATTACATTATTTTCACATGACTTTAGCCTAAGAGGTATTATTGTGCCTATTTTATGCCACAATTTTGTTTTATATTTTTATTCCAAAACCATTAATGATTCTCTTATTTAAATGGGGCATCGTTACACTGCCCATTTTATCTCAAACATTTGCCTTAGATTTTTGAGTCCAAAACCATTATCATGCCATTTTTTTTAAAGAGCATTACACTGCTTAAATCATTTGAAAACACTTATCACATTTGAAACCAGGTTATAAACCATTTTTATACCTTTTTTTTCAAATGTGTGGATATACTGCTTGTTTTGGTCTAGCTCTTTTGCCTTAAAACATCCCAATCTTTTTGCATTAAATTTGAAACTCAATCTTTTGAAGTGTAAATACTAAACCAAAAAAATTACACCAAAGCCTCATATAATTTGGGCTTAGGTAGTTTACCTTTTGTGTTTGTATTGTGTTACTTGGGTTGATTTATTATTTGATCTAAAATACCCCTTGCCTAGACCCAATAGTTGTTGTTTGTCTTTTGCCTTATTTGATATTCCTTTGAGCCAAGTTATTGCCATGTGCCTTGTTTAAAGTTTGTTGTGTTGACTTAAAAAATGTCCTAGTTATATTGGTCAAATAATCTCTTGTGAACCACTTATTGAGTCTTATTGAACTAATTACTAAGTGTCACCCAAGGTAATTACCTTAGTTTAGTTTGTTTTTGAGTCTAGCCTTTTTTTTCACTTTAAATGATTTTAACTGCCTTTGGGAAAATCATTGTTATCCTTTGATCATATTTCACAATTGTTCTACTTTGTCTAGATACTCTTATCATTGATTATAACCAACTTTGGTAAAATTAATACCTTAGACATAAATGATTTTTGATTTTTTGTGTCACTTTTGCTACTGATTATAACTACCTTTATGCAAATCAATATAATTTATTAGACCAATTTTGAGTTTGTTTTATTATAAATTTGCCTAATTTATTTATTTTAACCTTTGTGTTTATTTTATAGAGATAAATTCTATTTTATTAGACCTTATTTTTTAGTTACCTTTAGACACTTTTTTTTCACAATACCTAGCCATAGATCTAAGCATGCCTCATTACATACATAGTGAGACTATGTATAATCTAGACTATGAGGACTTTGTGACCAGTGACCATTTTTTTTAGAGTCATATAATGACATATAATATGATATGGATCCCTATACATATTATAATATTCCATACATTGAACAAAGATTAAACCCATTATCACAATAGTTGGTGATTACACCTTCTTATCTAAGACAAGAGAAAGAGAAAATAACACAATATCTTGATCAATTAATGCCTATCATTGATCAAAGAAAATAATAATATTCCTAATATATTAAAACACCAAAGAAAATAATTTATGATTTATGCTTGTTTGATCATCATTTATTAGAGAATAAATATGAAATTTTTTATAGAGCCATCAAATTAGAAACCAATTTTTTGTGAGACTTCCCACATGAAATTCTAAGTAGTTTAATTATAAATCCTATTAATTCACCTTGAATCCAATACTTCAAATAAGCATCAACTAGTTATAGTCAATATTTAGTCCAAATGCTATAGTAGAACCAAAGTATGCTTGCAAAATGGAAATGTCTTATGGATCAAAAAATGAAACATGTATAATAAGTGTACCAAAACTATGATAACCTAGCTCATAATATTAATGCAAGGGATATTTCTAACATGCCACTTATTGAGCTATCTTCATTAATAGGTCAATAAATAGATGATTCATGATATGAAAACCAAAACATAAACCTATTTAGTAAAATCACATTAGTTGGTGATATGTTTAATGTCCTTATTTTGATTAAAGAAACCACTACTCAAATGGAAGACCTCACTCAAAACATTATGGATAGAAATCAAGTGCATTCTAATTTAAACCAAAGTGGATTTAATTTTCCACCAAAAAATACACAATAGACTACTCTAACTAGTGTTATTAGCGGATTACAATAATAGGGGATAGGCATGCCTATTTTTAAAAATAAACAAGCAACCTCCACTCCTCAACTAGTTACTTCTTCAAGCGTATAATAGGGAAAAACAACTAATAACATACCAACTTACCACCACAAAAAGTGAAAAACACTATGCCACCTCAATAGGGGCAACAAATGTTCTACCATAATAATAATAGACCAATATACCTAAATAAACATAATCATAGCCTAACTAAAAACATATACCAAACCCCGAATCATTGCCTAACCAAAAACATATACCAAACCTCCAATAATTGCCTAATCAATAATAAGTTCCTATCTAACAAGTATCAATCTAATAATAGGTGTTTAACCAAAAATAAAGCTTTTATGTACAATACATACCACACACTATGCAATAGTTTCCTTTCACCCAACTAGTATCGACATGTAATAAGGATCCAAATTTCAAAACCTCCAATAGTATGGATCTACTTAATGGCATGTTCTATATATATAATAGGGTTTAACGAGTAGGCAACAAGTTCCCTCTCAAACCCAATAATGCCAATAAATCCCACTGATCCAAATTTTATTTCCACAACCATAATTTTATATCCAAGGATATGTATCTAATCTAAATTGAAATGCATTTCAACCATAGTGTATTGTGTATCCACAATACAACACTAGTGCATAGATACACATATTTGGTCATTCAACCAATTTAACCAACATCGAATAATATGCCTACCCCAATCAAGGTAATCCACATTTGAATATGCAACCTCAATAATAATAGGCCACTCCATCTAAATTACATGCCCAAGAATTGTAATAGATGAAGGATGCAATCCAACCTATACAAATTGGAAAAAAAAAACAAAGAAATTCAAACTAGATGAAATATACTCTTATCCATTTAACATAGAGTATTTTTAAATACAATTTACATTAGGTTATGAGCCATCTAAATTTGAAAAATAAAATGGAAAATGAAACCTTGAATATCATATAAAACAATTATTTTTAGCCTACCAACTAGTGGTATATAGTGACATATACTTGCTTCTTATCTTTCTAAGGAGTCTAGCTGGACAAAACATGGAATGGATTTAGAAAATACCAAAGAATTATGTACCTAAATTTAGTGATATTTTTTATATGTTTATACAACATTTTTCATATAATCTCAAACATGAGATTACATTTGTGGATTTTGACCAAGCTAAACAAAAGAATGGTGAAAGTTTCACTACATACTTGCAATATTAGATAGCATTAACGAGTTTGTTCAATCATAATATGCTAGATAAATAGTTTGATATGATATTTAATAGGAGCCTATATAATGAGATATCATACCATTATAAGATGTAATGTGCTCATAGATTTAAAGGAGTTATAAAGAAAGGAATACAGATTGAGAAAGCCCTTGTAAATAAAGGGATAATCAAGTTATCTTCTTCTAACTAGAGTGAGAATAAACATCAAGGCTAGAAGAACCATAACTAGAACCAAGTCCAGAACCATAATCAAAACCTAATTCAAATACTAGCTTTAATTCTACCTTAGGATAACAAAAATGAGAGACCAAAACCCTACAACTATAATAGTAATGTTATTGGTAATGACATCACTAAATCACACCATGTTTAGATAAAACAAAAACAAGGTATCCATTTATCTCCACCCACTTACCAATAACCACCTCAATACATTCAACCAAGACCTCCACAAAACCAATATCCATGGAATCAAAACCAATTACAATACCCTCCCCCAAGGAGAGGATTTCCCATTTCTAGATAATTTAGTGACCTTGGTGAGCCTAATGAAATTGTGTTCCAAATATTAGTTTCATAAAATATGATCTATTTGCCATACCAAAGTCATTTTTGGAGGAATTCATTTTCCTTATTAATACAAAGAACATGAATTTTGTGATTATCATCACATTAGAGAATATTCCATATGATGCTTTTTCCAACTTAGGAATTTAATTGAGAATATGCTAGAAAAAAGAGAGATAAAAAGATACACACATGCTCCTATGACCAATCATAGCTTGGGTATCTACCAAAATCTATTTCCCCAACATAAAATTTTTGATAAATAGTAGCATTACTAATAGTAGAAATAATATTAGTGTATAACTCCATCATAAAATAAACAACATCAATGTTAGACACAATAATAATATCCAAATGGTTGGAACCAAGGGAAAATTGACCAAACTAATCAAGGAGCCCATCATGTCAATATGTATACCTATAATAATGTTTTATGAGATATATCAGGTGGTCATGTTTCCACTATCACCATTAAACCTCATCCAACTACATATAGACCTAGACCTTTATCCAATAATGCCTATCAGTCGAGAAATGCCTACCAACCTTATTTTATCATTAATTTTCCTTCTAACTATATTAACAATTAGACACAACACAATTTGATAATTACTATTCTAGGTCCCATTACCTATCTAGTAAACTACCAAATCCAAGTATCATATTTTGATTGCATAATCACAACTCAATGAGCCTAGGTCACTATTAGTAGACTATATCCAAATAATAAAATGAGCCCATTCAGTCTTCCATGCCTATAAGAAATAAACAAACTAACAAAACTGATCAAAATACCTATGATATTATGGAGCAGTTAAAGAAGACATATGTGTATATATCCATCATGGATCTATTGTGTATGTCTAACATCCATAAGGACATCCTAAATGAGTAATTGAACCAATATTTCATGTGAAATGACATCACTCCAAATAAATTTCAAGCCATGGTAGGACACTTGGCCCTTAGCCAATGCCTTACCTTTGATCAAAATGGCATGTCATCCCTAGGCCCTCTATATAATAACCCATTGTATATAGAATTTGCTATAATGAACCATAGAGTTAAATTCATCCTTGTTGACAATGGTTTGGGCCTCAACATTATGTCTTTAAATTTGGTCATACATCTTTGATATGTAGCATCTAACTTGCATCCAAATACCATCATTATCAAGGCATATGATAATGAAGAATGAGAATCTCAAGGTATTATTAGCTTGTGAGTGGTCATTGAAACTTTAACCCACGAAAATTTCTACCATGTTTTGGATCTGGAATTATCTTACAATATATTATTGGGATGACCATAAATCAATGAAATCAAGGCCATACATTCTTCATTGCATAAATATATAAAATTTCCACATTCAAGAATGAAAGTGACTATACCAGTTGATCTTCAAACATATCAATATTTTAAACATCTTGAAGCTAAGTATAAAATTTATAAATATCAATTTAGCATGAATCTTATGCCAAAATATGATGATAAAAGATCCTATAAATGAAAATCCATTGAATCAAGACCAAAAGCTAACTACATTAACCCATACATCCTAGATTCTACCTTAGCCATGCCTCTACCAGACATTTCCAACCACTTCTATAAAAATGACAAAAGTCTTAGATAATATAATACCCATAATTCATTCCATATTGAAAAAATGTTGAAAAAATACAAAATATTAAGGAAGACCCAAGACCAAAACTACTCATATGGAGTTGTAAGCCAATGAAAAATCTCAAGTGAATAAGCCCATTATTTTAAAAGTAGCTTCTAGCCTAAAATAGGAACCCTTAGCTGAATATAATTCATAGATATACATTGATGAGTTAGATGACTATTACCAAAGTGAAAAGTATCCTATCCCTAATATATTATAGATCACCCAGATTATGAAGCCATAGGCCTAGGTCTAAATCAATAAAGCATGATCAAACTACTCTTAATGAACAAGTATAATGGAACCCATGGTTTTGGATTTAAGCAACTAAGGGTAACCCCAGATACCTTATTCATGTTCTAACACCATCAACTAGTGAAGATGATGTTGATAAAAACATATGGCCCAATTATAACATCTACGATGACCTTGCCTCAACAAATTTGTTTAACCCTCATGCCATTCACACCATTAACCATGCTTATCAAACTTCATATTTAATCCTTTACCATCCATAATTTATATATTGGGACCAATAATATTTAATAATTCTATTAGATGAGCTTGAAATTAATGAGGCCATATGTGAATTTCTATGATTGAAGAATCACATTCCTCTTACAGACCACAAGCAAGGCTTTTTTTGGATTCTATTGCATACTTCAGAGAGTGGGTGAACTTACCTAGCTAAAAACAAAAACAAAAATAAAACATTGAGGTCTAAAAGTGAAAACCTTTTTGAGGTACTTTATGACCAGGGTCACATTAGAAAGAAAGGTAAGTCTCTTGGTGAGAAATAGTTTCTAGTACCATTAAATGGAGATGTTTACCCCTATTCTTATGAATCATAGGAGACCTATATCCTAGAGCCTATTTATGGATCAAAGATTAGTACCAATGAGTGATATGATTTTGTGCAAATTATTCAAGAGTGACATGAGGTATTTGATTCATGGTCATTTCTATCATTAGGATATTTTAATTCATCCTACTTTAGAGAAATATATGAGCCAAACTATCTAGATGACTTTGTCATTACCAACCAATTTAACTCCTTATCAACTATTTTAGATGATGGTTCTACACTTCTTATGGATGATATTTCAAAAGTTAACATTGGGACTCTAGAAGACCTAAAGTAGACCGAATTAGGTGCATCTATAGCTAAGGAGGAACATGAAGTTTTTATAGCCCTTTTGAGGGAGTTTATTAACAAATTTTCATGGACGTAATCAAACATGCTAGGTTTAAATCTTACCTTGGTTGCACACCATCTTCTTTTACATCATAATACCAACCCTATTAAGAAGAAGTTGAATAAGATGCATCCTCATATTACCATGCTAGTCAAGAAAGAGTTGTATAAGTTTTAAATGTAATTCATTAGGTTAATTGAATACTTAGAGTGGATCTCAAACACTATGATAGTGATTAAGAAACTATAAGGTATCAAAATCTACACTAATTTTAGATATATCAATAAACCCTACCCATAATATGACTTTGTTTTACCTAATATTGACATGATATTTGATTTAATGTTTAGATATAAAATGGTTTTCCTTATGGATGGATTTTCAAGGTATAATTAGATCATAATTGTACCATAATACTAACACAAGATAGCATTCACCAATCCATGTAGAATGTTTTGTTATCAGGTGATGTCATTTGGACTCAAGAATTTTTTAACCACTTGTCAAAGATACATGATATTTATTTTTCATTATATAATTCACAATATCATTTAGGACTATTTTGATGGCATCCTAGGTAAATCAAAGACCCTTTCATATCATTACAACTCATGAATTAGGTGTCATAATATTGTTCGTTATGCCATAAGGGTATCTCATTCCCTAGTCCTTTCATATTAGATTCCATATACTAATGAAATGGTAGAGTATGAGTCACTCATTATAAAGCTTTATTAAGTAATATAGTGGAACATTCAACATTTACTAATGCATGATTATTGTCATCTAATTATCTATCAAGTCATGGACTAGTACTAGACCAAAGATGATAAGTTAGTACCATATAATGATATCATTGATAATCTCAAGTAATATATTTCCAACATACAATTTGAAATAATACCTAGAGAGAAAAAAAGAATAGTTGATGTTATGCCCACTATTAGCTCCATGATTTATATCACATATAGGTCAAGGGATTGCCAATTTATTGTAGAACATCTCTTAGCACCATCGCAGTAATAATCAACCATTGAGATGGTTTATGAAATTGTTGGACCCACATCTCCATGGTACTCAGACATATATGTTTATCTTCAAGACCAAACTATGCCTCTAAACTTATCACATAAGAAACAAAAAACCCATAAATCCTCTTATTATATCCTACTTGGACCAACCTTGTATCATAAAAGATATGATGGAACTCTACTTCATTGTATACCTTTGGTATAATCTATATTAGTGTTGACGTAAGTTCATGGAGTGTGTGGAGCTCACATGAGTGGGGTAATCTTAACCAAATAATTATTTTGTATAATTTATTAGTGGTTGACTATGGAATTAGACACAATTGTATATGTAAAAATGTGTGTCAAGTGTCAGAAGCATGCTAATTTGATTCATGATTCAGCTAAGACACTTAGACTATTGACAATACCATGTCCATTCTCAATGTGGGGACCCAACCTCATACAAAAGATCAATCCTACATCCTCAAATGGACATAAACATGTCCTAACTGCTATCAAGTATTCCATTAAGTAGGTGGAAGCCATTCCTCTTACTTACATCACTAATAACTAGATATCTAAATTCAATATTCAGCCACCTCATTTATCATTATGGTATCCCTTATGACATTATATATGCTAATTGAAAATCATTTAAAAATATACAATTGAAATAAATTTGTACCCAAAACCACACCAAATAAAATTTATCTACCACCCAATAATTTCAAGGTAATATCCAAGCTTAGGGTTCCAATAAAACTATTGTTAATATTCTAAAGAATATTGTCAATGATACTGGTCAAAATTAGCACTTGTAACTATTTAACACCCTCTAGGCATATCATACCACATTATGTACTCCAATAAGAGATACACCCTATTCACTTATTTCTGGAATTTAGGCCATTGTTCCTATCAAGGTTGAGTTTCCTTCTCTCCATATTTCATTGCATCACATCATCAATAATGATGACTATAAATTAGATCGCTTGCAAGATCTAGATTTACTAGATAAAAAATGATTGGCTACCTTGAAGGATACTCATGCATATCAAAAAATATTAAATGTATAATAAAATATGTACATTAATCATCATTAATTTGAACTTGGTGACCTGGTGTTAAAAGAAATCCATAAGAATGTCAATGTTGAAACAAAGAAAAAGAGAAAGTTCCAACCAAACTTTTTAGGTTCTTATGTAGCTATTTCTAACTACATGTCTAAATCATACAAGATCACTATGCCAAAGGGAGATGAAATTGATGAACCAATTAACATGATGTGCATCAAATGTTTTTTACTTGAGGGACTTAAATTATTGTCTACATGGATCATTTAAGTTGTGCCAAATTACACCCATTTTTATAATATATCCTATATTGTTATACCATGACATTAACCATTTGTGAGCCATTTATTTTTACTTGACCCCACCTATAACATTTGGACATGGTTCCAATTCATTTTTACTTTAGGCACATTTAGTATTTGATGAAAAATTTAGTTTTGGTAGTTGTTTCAGAATTAAACAGTTAAATGCTAGTATATGAAAGTAGTATGACAATGGTCCTAGTAATTGCATCCTTCATTTATTATTATGTTATATAATTTCACTACTAAATATAATTTCCAATGGGAAAATTAGTACCACTAAACCTTTTTTATTACTTCCTAATTATAACCACATATGGTCAAATTAAGAACAAGACATTTACATGCATTGGTGCATTACCTTGCCATCATTATTTTAATTTACCTTGCCATTTTCCTATACATAAACTTGTTGTTACTTAGTTAGATGCCTTTTATGTATGTGGAACTATAGTGACTTGAGGTCCTATAGGACTATGTAGCCATCACTTAATTTATGTTGAGGTCAACTCAGTCTCCCCTTTGTCATGTTCTCACCATTTTGTGAGCATTTTATGTTTGAATTCTCTCATCATTTTATGAGTACCCTAAGCCACACTGTCTCCATTTTTTGAGTTGGACCATTCTATATCTCATAATTACTGATTGAGTTGAGATGCTCAAAAAATTCCAAAAACATTTAAATATTTTTAAAAATCTTAAAAATTACAAAATCATGAAAATTAGCTTATAATTTCCATGAGATATATAAATAAGTCAATTTTTTCTGGGATGGGTCATATTATATATTTAATTTCATTTCTATTCCACCTTGTCTTTTATCCTCCATTTTTTGGTAGAATTACATCATCCTAAGGTCCACACAGACTATGCAAGCATCACTTGGATATATGGGGTATCTTGGGTTAGCTTGACTGCCTTCCTTTCTTTTTTGACCACTTATTTGTCTTAAATATTTTGGGAATCTTAACTATTTCACAAGTAACCACTAGTCATTTAGTTTCCCCATCCTTATTGGCCTTAGCCATATGCTCTCACTATTTTACAAGTCAACGATGTGAGCATTTTGTATTCAAGTCTAATGCACTAATTACCACTCATATTTTTATATGCTCTCAATATTTTCAATCAACCCTAGCCAATGCTCTCACTATTCTATGAGATCCTTCTCATTCCAAGCCATATATGTAGTAAACACTATAAATTACTAATTTAGTTCACTAGTAGATACTTATTTTTTGACTTTTAGTGTGGTTTTAACCTAAACCATGTTCTCACACTTTTATGATTTATTTGTGTTGATGATTTCATGATTTTTAACATCATGCCCTATTTTATTATGCACTCACCATTTTGTGAGATCATTATCATTTTCCTTTACAAGCCCATCATGTTTTCTTATCATCATTTTTCTTCTATCCCATATCCTAGGAGAACTACACTTAACCTAAAGTTTACATTGGATATTATGCCCATGAAACTTTTTAGGTAATGTCCACTTGCCTAGTGCATATAGAGCCAACTCTCCTACCCCTTCATTTTATTCTATCCCACCCCATTTTGTTTGTTTATATCATTATTTCATATGGATGAGGGGTAAAGATTATCATCTTGTTTGTGTCATTGTTCCCTATATCCTAAGGGAAACCATTTTCCATCATACCTTTTGTGTCATTACTCCATATAACTTTGGGTCAAGCATTTACCATCATACCCTTTATCATTGTTCCATATAGCCTAGAGGCAACCATCAATTTTTTTTCTTGTGTTTTTTTACCTAGGTCATTACTTCTTAGCCTAGGGGTCATCGTATCACTAGAAATAACACCTCTGTTACACATGAATGAAATTTTTTTATTCTATTTGTCCTAAAATTATGACTAACCATTATTTGTATATTTTTATTTATTTAGCTTAGTTTATTTACTTACCTTTGTTTAGAATAGTTTGTTTAGTGAAATTTTATTTTCTGATTTTTTTAATTTTTGTTGATTTATTTTGTTTTTGGTATTTTTTTGTATGTTTGTTTTTTTGTTTGTTTGTTTTTTTGTTTGTATAGTTTGTATAGTCTATTTTTTCTTTGTTTATTTGTATTTTTTTCCCCTACTTTTTATTTTCATTTTTTTGTATGTTTTTACCTTTTGTATTTTTATGTTTTCCTCAGTTGTCACAGGATTACTAATTTTATTTACCCTTAAGTCTTGATTATATATATATATATATATATATATATTGTACTTATGTTATGAATGTTTTTATTTAGTCCTACACTTGGTTTATTTGTTACATTTACAATTGGGATTTGATTTTTCATATCTTATTCCTAGGTTATTTATATTAGAATTTAAACTAATTTTTACATGATTAGGGTTTATATCATCATTATGGTAATTCATAACTATGATGCATAATATCATAAGCTACAATAAAAGTTAGTCATATAGATGAGCATAATATTTGATGAAATGGGGGATCTCCCCAAGTTTAATCAGAGGAGATATTAGGACCTTAGACTTACATACAGTATTAGTAATTTATATTTATTTTTATCCTTTTTCATTCTATTTTATAAAATTTTAGATTTGATTAATTTCCTTCTAGTTTTGATTTTTCAAACCAAAGGCAACAAAAAGATAGCCCTATGGTTTATCGGTTCTTTAGCCTATTGGATTTAAGAAAGACGTATTATTCCCAGTTTTGGAAGTTCTATGATCAAAATGGGGTTACCAAATAAGATTGAACCCAAATTAATTATATAATTCAATAAAAATGAGAGAATTTAGGAGGCCTTGAAAGTTAGGGGTTTTGTGGTGTTCATGGAAAAATTTGAAGGGAATGACAAACATATATTAACTATCTTTGTTAATGCCCGAGAAGATAGAAGCATTAAAATTAATAGGGTCACTTTGGAAATCATGGAAGAATTGATTGCTCATGTAATAGACTTGGTAATAAAAGAAATAAAAATCTTCAAATCTTCCAAATATTATAAAAGAGAGAAGGAGATATTTCTAGAGGAAGGGGAAACCTTGGAGAGTCTGCACAATGGATTTGACCACAAATCTCTACCTAGACCATTTATAGAAGTTTATTTTCATCTGATGCAATAAATCACACTTAAAGGTAGGTATAATATTTTTATATGGTATTTTATCATTTTTTTAAATGAGTTTAGGCATGTTGTCCCTTTGAGCTTCCCTTTCTACATTCTTCACTCATTAGAAGCCTCCATCTTGAAATACAAAAATGGAAATTAACCTATTCCCAAACAAAAATAGGTTATTTTTTAATCCATAAGTACTTAAAGGGTATTAATCATCTCAATACTAATATTATCAACCTCAAAATAAAATTATTGAGGATAAAACCATGGACATTAGGAATATTAAGAAGGTTTGGATCATGTACCCTAATAGTGTTTGTAAGAATACAAAGGTCAAAACTTCCAAGTTACCAACTATTAATTTTAGTAAAGGTGTAGAGGTTAAATCCACTAAGACTCAAGATAATATCCAAAAAAAATCTAAAGAGTGTAGTCATAACTCCCAATGTGTCTGTTAATACACCAAATAAGAAGGGTAAAATAAGTTAGATTGTGAGTGACTCTATCTTAGTTAAAGAAGATAGGGCTAGGCTAGAAGATGTTAATTTACAAAAGGACTTAGGTGAACCTCATAATACTTCTCATCCTAAGTTTCTTGAAGTTTTAAAAAGGAAGTATACAGATGACTCTAAGTATAAAGGTAAAACTTCTTCAAATAAGCAACATCAAGAGTTAAATGATAATTTTAATAATTTTTTTAGTTCTTTAAAAGGTAAGGAAAATGCTAACAAGATTTTACAATAACTAGACCTTAAAAATTACATCATGTGATGGTTCATGAGGGAACTAACCAACCTTAAAGGGAAGGTTAAGTTTTTATACTAGGAGAATGATAGATTGAATAAAATCAATGTTGCCGAGGAGGATAACCAATAGATGAAAAGTTTCTAATTTAGAGTTGATATAGTGGAGTATGAGAATGAGAAGCTCAAAAGAAATATTAGTTTCCTAGTGAATTTTAGCAAGACTATCATGAACAAGGGGATTCAAAATGTTGAGAACCTTAGAGGTCACTTTGGAGATTTATTTGACACAAAGATCACTGGGAAAGGAAAAATGCAAATATTTTAAATGTAGCGATTGCTAGTAAGATATAAACAAATAAAGGTTGTTATTACAAATTTACTATAATCTCAAAAGGATGAAAATTTGGTGGAAGGACATTTCAGGTAATCTCAACATGGATTAAGAACTTATTTCTTATTTTTTGTATTATTGATGTGTCTTAGTTTTATCTAGGCTATGTTTTGGTTATTTCTAACCCTATTTTGCCTTTGTCCTTCCTATGGTATTGTTTATAACCTTGGTTCTTTTTTTTATTTTAATTATCTAAGGGTTTGGGGACCCTAGTTCATAACCCCACCTTTAATATTAATAAAAAAATTAGACATATATAGATTATCAGATTAAATGCAATGGTAGTACTTCCCTAAGATCACAAATTGGCATATCCCAAACATCACCCAAATGTAGAGTAATTAAATCACAAATGAATTATAATCCTTTTTATTTAGGATGTGCATCTTCATACTAGTAGGTAGCCTAAATTCATACCCATATTATGCCAATTCACTATCAATACATGATTACAAGTTCATTATATGATCTTGATTGGACCCATTATCTCAAATCAGTAGTTATCCCTTGATCCTTGATCAAATAAACACATTGACCATTATTTTTGTATCAATGCTAGCTAGGACAAGAATATCTACATTGGTAGGTACAATCAAATCATTCACATTTATCAATTCTTAATATTTTATTCTATTCCTTATTCCATTTTTTCCCATATCTTAGGTGAACTACATTAGCTTGAGATTTATTTGGACTATATAGTTAGTACTTAGGTACATGATGTATATCAAGTTAGGTTGGCCACCTTTTTTATTTTAATCATTTATTTCATCACTTTACACATACTCATGTGTTTTTTTGTTTGTGTCATCTTCAATCATTATACCATCACACCTAATTTTGTACCCACTCATATTTAATATATGTGATATGTTATATCCTTGAGTTATGCTTGCCAATTTTCTCTATTGAGGCACAACCATTTTATAATGATCAAATCCACCCTACTAGGGAACAATAAATTTTCAATTTAGGTCATCATAATAATTAAATTCTTTTTGGTAAATCATTATTTTAATTAATGAATGCAAGCATTATCTCAATTGGATTGATCCCATCCATGGTTTAATTTTGTTTTTATACTTGCTTCTATTTCAGGGACCATCCATCAATCGTATGTTTCAGCCACTCCCTCAAGGGGGAATCATAGGCTTCTTAAACTTTGATGTGGAGTTTCATTCCTCAATCATTATATTATTTTTCTTCTTAACAACTTTTTCATTCTTTGAAAATATGTTACTATGCATGTGTCTCTCAACACCTTCTCAAATAAGGACAAACTGTAGACACTCAATTTTTCCCACTTTCATGCCTAAAATAGGATTTAGTTAAATTTATAGCACACAACACAATTTAATCCTATAAATCACATGAATACCCAAATCTGACTGTGTAAGGAATTTTATTGCTCAGAAGTGTGGTAGGGATTACTTGTTTGGGGTATTACCCTATATGTAACAATAACCTAGTTTGATTTTAACACTAATCAAATTATAACTTAGTAATTTGACACTTTTTTATTGTGTAGTTATTAATTCAAAACATTTTAAATAATTTCCAAAATCCAAAAATCACTAAGCAAGATTAATTACATTGTAAATATTAATTAACTTGCTTCAATAAAAATTCCAAGTTAAATTAGTAAATTTCATTTATCAAAAAAGGAATTTTTATCCAAATATGAATTCAAATTTCAAAGGAGATAATAAATTTATTTATTAATTTCTAAATATTCCAAAAAGTTGATTTAAAACCTCACAAATATCTAAAGTGAGTTATCATGCCTCATAAATATCTCAAACTAAGGTGTCAATATTTCATGAGTATTTTGACCTAATCCAAGGTTAGCCTGATTCAACCTAGGTTATTATTATACTTAACCAAAGTTAGAATTAAACCTAAAATCTATAGTGTTAATATTATCTCTTATATATATATATATATATATATATAAATATAAGTGACCACACCATATTCTAAGAAGTATTTATGTGTAAAGTTTTTCTACATGAATCCATTCAATAAGCCATTAAGAGTAGAATTATAATTCCCATTTTATGCCAAGATTCACATCAAGCCACAAGTGACAATTGGATAAGTTATAACACCATGGAGAAGCATTTACAAGAGTCTCTAATTTTCATATACTGAGCATGAACATCCTTATGCCAACAAGTGGACATAAAATTCAACAAAGGAGATCAATTACTTGCATTATTTTTATCTCTAATTTGTGATCTTATTCATTATGTGATGTTCCCCATAATTATTAGGAAAGAGTGTTTAGTTATAATGTAATGGTATGCTTTTTTTATCATTTAGAATAATAAGGAACTAATTAATGTTGTGTTATTTTCAAACTCATAAGATACACCAACCATTCAAGTCAACTAAACATGTACATCTTACCAAAAAATGGGTACATATGATCAAGAGTTTCCTTCATTTGATCATAAAAGATTAAGACACCTACATAGATATATTATGGTTGATGTAAAAATAAATAATAAGGGGACATGCATTCAAACAAAAAAATTAAAACCCCAAAATTCTTACATTTAGAAATAATGTCCCTCTATTCAGGGATTATTGTTTCTTCTTACCTTCATTTAAAATAAATTCTATATAAAAAAAGGTGTCCTTACCAAAATTTTCCCAAGCTAAAATTGTTATAAGCTTAAAAAAGGAAAATCAAAAAAATTCCTCAAATGGTACAAGATATTAAAATGATATAACAAACTTACCAAAATTTAAATATCCCATACCATTATCAGAATGACCTAAATTTAGTGATCATGAACTTTCCCTTGTTATACATGAGAATGATGCCACTCATATGCCTAGATTTTCAAAAGGTGACAGGTTGGAATTAATGATAACACCCATGAAAAACACCATTATTCCCATATAATATCTAATGTATATGATGACCATATTATGGATCTTCAAAAATGGGTCTCTATACTTCAAATGCAAATGACTTTCCATAATAATAATGCAAATATAACCTCATTAAATAATCAACCTCTTGAAAAATGTATACTTGAAGATCCTTTTCCATAAGATATTAAATTACTAGATTTACATCTCTTTTTGAGAGACAAAGACCCATTAAACAACATGATTAGCTATATACATTATTTTAGTGAATGGGCACAAGAAGACAAATTATTTCTAAAAGTTTTCCATACGATTACTTCCAATGAGGCTCAAAATTGGTTATATAGTTTACCAAAGGGTTCTTTAAACACTTTCTTACATTTTAAAGATGCATTATTCATGAATTTTAATATCCGTAAGGTGATAAAACTTAAATTATAACATTTTTACAATTTCAAACAATGTGATGATGAATCTATTCAATATTAAACTATTCAATTCAAAAGTACATCATATGAGCTAGCATTTAGACCCTCATATTTGGAATTGCAATTTATCTTTAGGAGAGGCCTTATTTACCCATTAAAGGATATAACATTGCATAAATAATAAGAATGATTTACAAATTTATATAATGATTTTCATAGATTTTATTCCTTCATAATTACTCATTAAAATGAACTTAACATATCTCCTTCTAAACACAAAATATGTATCCCTCAAACAAAGGATGAAGATCACTTACCTAAGGAATATTATGCATATAAATGTGGTATCCCTAAAATTTATATGATTAATTTACAAATTAAACTTAACATGGTTCCAATATAAGGTCCACATCTTATTCAATAATCTCAAAATGAACAACACAACAAGCACAAACACCAACAAGATTTAACAATTATCTTATACGTGGGTGGTTCTTATTTTTGGCATAACCATATTGATCTAAGCCAAAGAAAAACTACTTGATATATAAGAAGATTACAAAAAATTGTCCTCAATATAATAAACATAAAAAATAAATAAGGTTGGAAAGAATCCTTGGGAAAAATAACAATACCAATTACTTATGGTTCTAAAGTAATTGAAAAATGGGTTTGGGTTATGCCTACCACATCTTCATGTGAATTTACCCTAGGAACTCTTTTGCTATACCAAATAGAAAAAAACATTGATCCAAATCTATAAGGAATTTCCTTTTCTCACAAACTAAAATTATTACATATTCAAATGATAACATTACTTATAATACACATGAAAAATGTGAGGATAAACATGATATATTCCTTTTAAACCTAGCTAATCATGATGTAAATAATGTAAAAGATTCAACTTAATGTTGTAAGGTTCATAGTAGGAAGTCAAATATGAACATCCATTGGATGACATCATATAATGATATTTCCTCTTCAAATCTTCTAAAAAAAAAATCAAAGCATTTCTGGTACCTACATGTTTTATTGGCTACTTAGCACTTATGTGTTAGTTCTATGTTGATGGATGTCATATTCAGTTACTTTTAAATACACATATGTGTTGCACTTATAATTAAGTATGATATAGGCATACACAAATACATGATCTATTCTTATTTTTAGATGTTGGAATTTTCATCTCCTCATGTCACATGGACATTAGGGGAATCTTTTTCTTTGATATTGATACACACATGTTATATGAATTGATGATCACTCTACATTATCATGTTTGATCTTACATATGTACTTACACATGCCTTTATACATGATTATATCTTACATAGAGTACTTTATATGCTATACACTTGAAATTTTTTTCGTAAAACATTTGATCCATGGGCTACTATGACATGTTTATGTTAGTTTCCTATGATTTACTTTATGCACTTCCTTAAGTGTCTTACCTTGCTATAGTATTCCTTGTTTGAGAATCTAAATATGTTCTTTTACTTGTGGCCTCCATGCCTATGTATAACTTCATTAAAATTTACATATTTCATTATTTATTGTATGGACATTTTAATATTTCATCCTTTTCTTTAAGGAAATTTGTCTAAGTCATTTCCCTTCCATCATACAACATTTGAGCATGCCCCTTATCTATGGTCTCCAAGGACTATTGCCTTTTAAATTTATTTTTAGTACTTTTATGTGTATATGTGTGTTTATTTCTTGATATTGTATTTTTACTATCTAGATGTTTCTATGATATTTATCATGAATCTTAGGCCTACATGTGATCACATTGGTTCTATGTGATCAAATGATATATCTACTTATACATGTTCTATTTTATATGTTACATGGTTACATTCACAAATTATACATTTGCCTTATCCTTTTAAGGTGAGGTACCTACCAGTTCCTATCTTTACCTCTCCTCAAAGAGGACATATACTAATGGGGGAATGTCATAGATTCATGTTCCTCACACTTAAAATAATTTATAAATTTATTGGGGCCATGCTTTGGAAGCATGTTTTCCACACACATTTCATAAATGGTACTTATACTAGTTTATATATTAAATGAGGGCATGTCATATTAAAATGGATTCCACACATTTATATTTATTAGATTCAGTGGGGGCATGATTTATAATCATGTTCTCCACACCTATTCAATATTCAACATTTTCAAATTACAATGGGGGCATGTTTTGGAAACAAGTTCTCAACAAGGTTATTAAATCAATTTTCAAAATTCTCCATCTATATTGGTGGAATGATTTAGAATTATTTCTTCCACACTTACATATTTTTTTGAATTAGACAAAGCATACAATTATATGATTCAGATTCATAGTTATGGTAGAATTGTGTACATTGGTACTATTTTTATATATAGTTTTAGTATGAGACATATCTAAGGTGTAAATGATATAAAATATGTGCCTAATATTTCAAAATATTAATTAATTTTAGGATCAAAAACTCTTTTATGGACTATTACCACATCACAAAAAATTTAATACTGAAATCACACAAACTTTTATGGACTTCATCGAGCCAATCTATTGTAGTAGTTGGTTAATTTTTGGGCATGGTTTAGGTGATCAAATCACTTAATCTTGTCAAGGTTTTAGGTTATAGTTTATCTTCCATCCTCAATAGGTCATAATTATCATTGGGTTACATGATTGAGTTAATCTAAACTATCAAGTGGTAACTCACTTTTGCTATAAAGTTAGGGCCATGTGCCTCTCTCTCTCTCTCTTCTCTTAGATATATGCACTTTAAATATTTATCTATATTTTTCCTAATCTCAATTTCATAACCTTACAATGATATGTATTTTTCAAAATAACTTATCAATAAACATGGGGATTAAATTAACACACATGTGTACTCCTAATCTTTGCTCTTTAATTTTTAATCTATTTTAATTATTTTAAATTCCATATTCTATTCACTAACTATATATCATAACCTACTATTTGTTATAGGTCAGTCACTAGAAAAGCACTTGAGTTGGTCACACATAAATATAAGGTGTACACACACACCCAGGTATGTATTCCTTTCCTTTAAGCTATCCATTTAATTAATAGATTGAAAGGGGGACAAATGTAGGTGATATTTATGGATTTTGTATCACCTTAGTTTTATACACTTGGAAAACTCATACCTTGGTTATTCCTCTTAGTTATACCTTTTCTACATTTGCATGTCTTGCATCTACTTTATATTGTGCCCATTGACCTATATCTCTTAGTATATTTAGTCTTATGTTGATGACCTAGGTCTTCTATCTTACCCAAAATGATTAAAATATACTCATCTTCCATCTCTAGATTTTTTGAACATATACCTTGTTTTCTACTCCTTAAACACTAATGTCTGGGATAAAAATTAGTGTTGATGATATTATCCTATCTTTATGCAACTATAAAGTGCCCTAAAGTCATATATTTTTCAAATGAAACATATCCTAATGTTCATCCTAAGTGATTTAATTTGAGTTATTAATCCAAAGGGATTGATATAAATATAATATTAATCTTCATTCATTCCTCACCTAAAAATATGGGAACAATACCAAGTATTCCTACAAAAGAACATTAAATTGAACAAATCTTCCTTATTTGCACATCATTCATAGGTACAACACATATATAGGTCTAAATTACTAAAGGAGAAACCAAAAAGTTTTATTTGCTAAGTTACAATCTAGGTCATTATTGAACTTGTTTTGCACATATTATATTATTCACACACAAGCCAACACATAAGAAAGAACTACATGATTCTAAGGCCCTCTTCACTAGTATTAGATATGTAGGTTATGTCCTCTAATAATTAGGTATTTAGTGTTAGCTAGACACCATGTCCCCAGTAACCTATTTTTTCCAAATGTCACTATGAATATGGATAACTAGGGTTTTAACATTTCATAATGAGTGATAGTCCATTACATAGATGTGAGTACACCAAAGTGAAGGTGAATAGAAACCTAAAATCATCTAAGTGGTAACATCCTTTTCCAATAGATATTTCATACATGACACTAACATTAGACCCATATAATATCATTGATATAACCTTCCTAGGATGATGTTAGTGTCTAGAGATCTAAAGGCACTTCATTTAGAATTTGATGACTATGCTAAAATCTCATTCTAGCCTACTTTCTACATGTTTCAGATATAGAAATACATTAACATCAAAACAAGCTAAGTACATCAATTCTTTGTCATTTCTATATCTAGAATAGTTTTACTTTCCATATTTAGACTATCTCAACATGAAAAATTTAGTGTATTCTTATATATGAGTTTAGCATCTAATTGGTATACTATAGATTTGATTATCACCCTTGTGCCATTTCATTTTTTTGTACCCCTTTAATAAAAATCTAAGGTTAATGATAGGATCACCATAAATCGACATTTTAGGGCTAACCAATTATTTATTATGATTTTCTATCTTGAAAATTCATTAAAAGGGAGCAAGTTAAGTTATTTATTCTCATTATCTATCTTTATATACAGCATGTTTTTATAGTTATTATTGATGATGACAATGAAGAGGGCTCAAATTACTACTTATGTTAATGTGTAGAGGAAAATAAAAAATTGACTTCCCTAGTCATATATGGAGAAAACATTGACTATCACACTGGGTCTATAGTTGTCACTAGAACTTGGCTTCAATGATATCCTATAAAAAATTTAGATATATGGTTTTTTGAAGAAATTTTAACACATAGGAAGATACTACACTATTGAAATTTAGTTCTTGCAATAACTATTCAATTGGTCAAATATCATGGGAGGACATTAAAGAAGATTTTTTGGAAATTTTGTGTGTCATACCATGAATATATTCTTTATATTATAAATATTAAAGTAGATCCTAGTTGTTCGTTGGATTTGAATTCCAAGGTATATTGACTTTTCAAATGTAGATATATTTAATTTTACAAAATTTTATTGATTTTGTAGGTAATATATATAAATTTAATTTTTAATAACTTACTAACAATTATTTTTAAGGCTAGTTGTACAAAATAAGCTTTCACATTCACATGGTTTCCACTGTTAGTAAATAATTTCATATTATTGAAGCTATGAGATTCTTAATATAAGTATTTTATTAATACAAAAAAGGTGTTCTTGAGGTTGGAATGGGTGGTGGGTCTCTCAATCGAGCCTAATGGGAGGCTAATAACCTACTCCTATATGTTATATGCTACCTGATGTAGGGACCTAATGCCTAAAAACTTTTCATTCATTTCTTAATTCTGATATCTACCTTCAATGGCTATCTAAACTTTTATTTTCTTCTTTTTGTATGTACCTAGTTTTTTTCTTTTTAAAGTTTCTTGATTAATCTCTCTCTTTTCTAGGCTCATAATCCTTTTATACATACATAGAATTAATTTATCTTAAAGAATTATCATATTTATCAACATTATCTACACTCTCTCTCTTCTTATCATCCATACCATCATCCCCATAATCTCATAGATCATCTCACAGCTTCACTTTCCACTTTGTGTCAAACTAGCTCAATCACACATAGTTTCCTAGGCTTGAAAGCTTTATGCATGGTTAATTTTCTATTTATCAATAGTATACTCATGTTACTATCCTAATCTAATGTATTTTATCTCCCCTTAATCATCTAATCCAATAACTCAACACTCAGGTTAGGACTCTCAATCCAACTACTCTTTCTTCTATTTGACATTCTTTCCTTGTAACCCTCTTTTCACACAAAGATCTTAGGTTTTACCAATATACTCAACTTCCATACAACCCAGAATCATATTATGATACCCTTTATATTTTTTTATATTCACCCAATGTTTTGAGGCTAAAATCCTAACTTAGACTCCTCAACTCAACACCCTTCATTGATAATTAGGTCCCTTAAGGCCTCATGCAAGCACATAGTATTATAGGCCATATAATAAGGTAATAAACCACTTAAAAACTTCCTGAATAATCTTTTACATATTATATTACATCTTATTGCAAATTTTATGTTTTTTGGCAAGTTCAAGCAAAAGTTATTAGACATTCCATGCTGAACCTCTAGCTTAAGCTTAGATAGGCCTATGCAAGGCTAAGAGGAAACAAAAAGGAATATTTAGAGTTTTAATGAAATTAAAAATATATTACCACCTATAATATGTCTACACCAACAATATTAACCTTATATAATGGTTGTTTGTTCATAGTCACTCATTAAAAGACACTAACATGCAAATATAAATAATTATGAGTGCTTCAAAAGATTGTGTTATTGGTGAACTTGTGTCTTTCACTTATAAAAGATGTATGAGATTTATAATTAATTTTTTTCAACCACTAAAATCTCTATAATAATTCCTCAACTGAAATTAATGGAAATATCCCCTCACAACTATTAAACATACCTCTCTTCTTTCAACTTCTTGCCAGTATAAGACAAAATTACTCTAACTAGACTATGTGAGTTGATAAGAAGAATGAGTTCAATCATGGAATATAAATTGAGTCCTTTAGATCATCTAAAAAGTTTGTCTTCATCATATATCACTTTATCTATTAATCTCCTATCTATAACATTTGAGTTAAACTTTCCAAAAGATATAACTATTCTATTGTTTCATGACTAACAAAAATATATTAGTGAAAAATATGTATTTATAACCACCAAAATACCGATTCTCTACTCTCCTCTACCCTAATCAAGAATAAGACCTTTCCTCCCCCTTACAATCTTACACTACTTTAAAGGGCTACAGAATATTCTCCTAATAATAATACAAATAATCTCTAAAGAGATAACATCCCAAAGGAGGAGTTAAAACATAACCACTTCATAAAAAAATCATAATTTAAATGTAAAAGGGCATCCAAGAAAGTTGTGCAAGAGATGAGTATTCCACTACTTGTTCTAATTTTACTTATAATATAAATGTATTATGTTTATAAACTTAATTAGTTCAAAAAGTGAATATCAATTCCCAAATGATATTAAACTAGTTTAGAAAGGATATCCACATTATAATAGTTATAAGTGGTGTATCCCAATGATGAGAGGCAATTCATAGTAATATATGACTTTATCTCAAATATTTTACTCTTTTCTCCCATATAGTTTTAATTAAAATGCAAATCAAAATATTTTAATTTAGTATTAATAAAATACATAAAGGAAGTATTAAATATGGTCATATCTAAATATGGCCATACAACCATCAAATTTAGTTTTGTAATAATAATGCAAGCCAAATTGTATGTGTAAAGATGATAACCATAAAATTGAATGTATGTACACACATGCACGCATGCGCACACGTGCACACACACACACCCACACACACACAAACACAGACATAGACACACACACACAAACACAAACACACACACACACACACACACACACACACACACACACACACACACACACACACACACACACACACACACACACACACACACACACACACACACACACACACACACACACACACACACACAAACAAATCCATAAAGAAATAAAATAATAATAACATAATAAAAAAATTTATGAATTTTATATAGGTATATAATACCAATAATGTATACATTTCCATATAGGTGTAAATAAAATTACATCATCTAATAGCATAATAGAATGTCAGGTAAATGTATTATATACGTACAATGCCAAAAACATGTATATTACAATATAGGCATATAAAAAATTACATCATCTAATCCATTCTACTCATCAGATATTCTACCTCTCTTTTCCTTGCTTGAATAATAATATCCTTGGGATTCCTTACACATAGATGGATATCCCTCAAATGCCTTGGATTCTTCCAAGTCCAACTGTGGGTCCTTCTATAATCATATCTTGCTTGTATTTGAACCTATTCTAATACAAATATTATTATAAAAAATACTTACTATACATTCAAATAGTTTAATAAATTAATTTTAAACCATAATATAAAAATAATTTAAACATGCACTTGTTGTAATATCATGTTCATGCTCAATCTACACTTGATGCTCAATAGGGTTAGTCACAGGTCTAGGTGCATGAAAATGCATGTGAAATGGGGAAGAAACATAAGAATGTTTCTTACTAATCATATAAATGTGACTATAATATGTCATAGGAAAACCTTGCATAAATATTACATTCACATAAGTTATATTTATCCAAGTCTGTAGTAAAATTATTAAAAAAATACTATTTTTACAATTCAAAATTACAATTTAACATGTGCCTTAGTGGGTTCCTATAGAAATGACATTATGGTAGTAATGCATATGTCTATCTTAACTTATAGAGATGGAGTGTCTATTATGGTCATCAATTGAACAAATAAGCTTACTTAGTTCTCTACAGGACTTAAGCTATTGCACAGCATGCATGATTCACACAAGTGAACAAACTTAATGATTTTGAAGATAATTAGTGGTACTATAGGTAGAAAGTAAAATATTGAGTAATTAAGAAAAAAATATGAAAAATATATGATAATCAATAAAAATGTGAAGGACTAAAATATGATTTAAAAGTTGAACACCAAAAACATGATTATAATAAGTACGAGGAATAAATTTTTTGAAAAAAAATATGAGAAATACATCATTAGACATTGAAGGAGACTATCTAGAAGGTTGATGATTATTACGTTAGGGATTTTCTCTCTACATATTTCAACACATCTCACACGTATAATTTTAATTCACATAATTTTCATTTAAATTTTAATTTGAACATGTATGATTGTTAGTCAAGAGCATAGATATATATATAAATAAAAACATGTAAATAGAGTATGATATTAAATCAAAATGATTTTCAAAGCCTTCAAGGACAAGAGGAGAATGACACACTTCACTAATGCTATTTGGTATAAATGGTTATATTTTCATGAAAAATAGAGGAGAATGGGAAGGCAATTGGTCCCATTGATGGAGTAGTGAAATAACCTAAAACAATAGGTGGATAGGTTGAGGGAGGTTTTGGGTAATCCAAATATGGTGGAAGGAATCATGCACAGGCTAGAGGACACCCCTATAAAAATAGGAAATTAAATAATCACTATCACCATAGGAAGTTCCACTAGTAATAAAGAAAAAGAAAGATCTAAGAAGGACAAAATGATGGTGGAGCATAAAATAAATGTGGCAAAAGTCCATAGCATCCAAACAAGAGGTAAGTCCAGTAGCACCAAGAATAAAGTTGGTGGAAATAAGAAAGTTGCAACACCTATTGGTAAAAAGGATTTTTTTGGTGTACCCTCTAAATAAATCTAGTATGTGTCTTAGTTTTTGAGTCATATTGTTCTTGAGTCCTATTTTTTGTTAAAAATTGGTAGTTGGTCATTGGGTGTGTCCTTGTACTATTTTTCTAATTTTTGTTAATCTATACTTTCTGGTCAAACTTGTATTTTTAGGTCCCTATAAACCTAAATTTTACCCCATCAAATAAAAAATGTTAACTCAAAATGTTACCTCTATATATGTAAATGATGGCCTAATAATATAAATAGATGCAATAGTGGATGGCCCATAAGTTATCTATTCATATATAAACATCAGCTAGATAAGATCCACAAATGTAGATATGGGCCATGAATATGTAGTTACCATATTCTCTTACAAAATAAAAATTAGATGTTTATTATTTAATTTATGTTTAAATTAATTTTTAACTTTTAAATACAAATATAGATTAAATTTTGCATGACTTTTATATTAAAAAACATGCATGTGTGTAGTGACTGACATGTGAAATAGATATACATGCCAAAAATTCATCACTCATGAGTATATCATCTAAGCCCTAAAAAACACCACCATCATCATTTAAAGGTATAGTTCATATATCACCACAACATCTACAATAGTGAGGCTAGGTACACACATTAGGTGGAGTATCTCCAAAATCAATCTTGCAAATCATACTCGTATGTCGAACTAGTGTATAAATAAGTGAACTGAGTATATACAAAGCATCAATCTACATGACCTTTTTCAGTATCTCAACTTGAAGTGCCTTTTGGGTAGGGATCCTTATTTGAAAATTAGGCACATGATGTGCACCTGGTCAATCTTGCACAAAACCTTTCCCTCTACCATGAAACTCACCATGGCCAAAATAGTTTAGAATCTCATTAAGGTAAAAATCATAGTATATTTTACTCAAAACCTACAATGGGACCTTTTGGTTATTACATAGTGATTAATTAAACACCATCCACCATCAATCCCAAAATTATTTCTAATCAAATTATGTTGGATTAGTGGATTTGGATGCATTTAGTGGTTACTAGAAAAGGTGCATTAGTTTTTGGGTTGATGAATAAGGAATAAATTATATATTTTGATATTTATTTATCCTTTACCTCATGTGATAATAATATTTCAGCATAGTAATACCTATATCTATCCCTATATGATGCCCATCTATCAATTTGACTCATTATCAAATCAAATAAACCTAATACTGACTCTAGGGTATTACCCAAATAGGTGTGGTGGGTGTCAGTCAATGTGGGGTCCCTCATTATCCTAATAATTGGTCTAATTTCTATTTTATTTTCCAGTATGTGTGTAGTTAGATCCTCTTGACTATCTGGGGTATTTTATGGAATTATAAGAGGGTTATGATAATTAGGAGGGTTAGGTAGAGGTATAGAAGGGTTAGGCAGAGGGATATAATTATTACTAACATGTTGGTATCTTGAAATGGAATGAGATATTAAAAAAATAGGATTTAGCAATGTAAACTAAAAAATTGCCAAAAATTAATGTTAATAAGTTTGGTTTTTGATTACTTGTCCTCTATGATGACATTATTGATTCAGAGAGGTATCAAGTGATCAAGGTGTGTTTTTATACTCCTCCAATCACAATGCAATTCTAGTTTATCCAAGTAAGTGTAGAGAAAGTAGGGAAACTAAAATAAAATGATTAAACTATAGGTTATGCATTTTTTTTTGTAGTTTCAATAACACATACGCATTATTGAAAATAAAAATAAAAATATGTGTTATTATCATTATAATTAGTGGCAACAATGTGTAAATGTTATGTGTAATTCATAACAAGTATGCATTATGGATCAAAAATCCCAAGCCTAAATTTAAATAACGTGCATGCATTATGATTATAATACATATGCATTAGGGTAAATGTCTAAGGAATTATACCCCATCTTTGTGTACTTACCCCATCACCAGATTATAACATAAATCTATAAAAGTGCACAAAAAAATGATACAAATTTATTCATCATCCATCTTCACATCCATGGAGTTATATCACAAATTTGATTTCTTGCAATGATATGATCAAGACACAAGGTTCATGTAACCTTAACAAAACCATTTACTATATTTATAATGCCCACATTTTACCATGTGTGTTCATAATTTGAAAACACTTGCTACACATTTATTGTGTATTTCTAATATCTTATTTCTTTATAATAGTATTTTCTTATAATAAACACTTCACTTGCAATTTATAAATTTTATAAGTATATGCATGCACCAATTATTATTCCAAGTGAACGAAGCATAAATATCCTTCATAGGTCCATGTTAGAGTTCCATGAGGAAATATATAAAAAATATTTAGTCTTATAGGTATAGTTATAAATTAATTTTGAATGATTCCATACAGCCTTTCATTATTTTTCATGTTTCATAGCTCCTTGAAAAACCTTACTACAACTTAACCACTAGGCACCACTTTGAGATATCCTAAAGCAAAATGAAACTAATCAAAGTGCCTTGACCAAATATTCCATCATCCATGCACATTGAAAAACCTTGGGGAACTATCAAATGAAATCTACATGCAAGACTTTACAACCATCCCAATTTGTGCAATCAACATGCACAACATATTGCATAATACTTTATTTGTGAAACACACCTTATGCAACAAATTTATTGCACACTTTTGTATATATGCATGTAAATTTAAAAAAATAATCAAAAAAACAAGAAACTTTGACCTTGTGCTTTTTTTTAGACTTGGATATAATGCTACTTATTTTATGTGTTTTTAGATGTATGTTATTTTCTTATATTATCTCAATGGAGTGCTAATGATTCTCTTAACTTTGCAAGTGCTTCTTAATGTAATTACTAAGAATAATATCTTAGGCATAAATTTTATTTATAAAAGACTCTTTGATTTTACCCTTGAGACAGACATATGGAACATTCTTAGGTTTTCTAGATGGATATGTTTGAAATTAAAATGTAATTATTAAGGATATGTTGACATTGCTAGTAAAGGTAGACACCTATGTAAACTTACAAGTGCCTAACTATTTATAGCACAATATAGAGATAAAAATTATATGATTTGGATTATGGCTAAAGTCTAATTATGATTATATATTGATTTTACATAGAATAGGCTAACCTAAATATTTGTCTTAAAAATTTGGGTTAGCCAAGACAACAAATAGGTACACATATAAGGAAAGGTATGCAAAAGAATCAAATGTGTATGCACAAGTCCAAGTATGTAATTATGTGTATAAATTGATGTTTCAAAGTGTCTAATAAAAAATTTAAATGTTTTTAAACTCTCTAATTGTAGTCTAGTATTTAGAATTATATATTACAAGTATAAAATAAATAAATTTATATTGTATTAATCACACTTTATTCTATCATGATTTTCCCAAATATTCAACTTGATCAATTAAAATATTTAAGGAAACATGTACATATCAATGTCCAATAATAATATCAAATATGAAATAATATATAATATAATATTATTTTTAATTTAGAAGTCAAGGATTGAATATTGCAAAGATTATGTAAACTAAGATTCCACTTATTTATCTCATTTGGAGAATGTTGTGAGATAATTATGCCCCAAGGAGATGTAACTTATAAAATCATGTGTTGATGAGTTTTAATGCCTCAACCTCCATTATATATGGATAAGTTATAGAAGCTAAGTGGCATAGAATCCTAAACCACACCCTCTACATAACATCATAACCCTTTTATGGAATCCTAAAACATTTTTTATGTCAGGGTGTAACCCAAAAATAGGTTTGTAGGTCAATTTGGAACCAAAAAACACTGGTTCCTATGTAATTTTAAAGATTTAATATTATATATATATATATATATATATATAGACCCAAAGTGCTTATGCAGTAACATTATTCCCATCAATAGAAATATAAAGTTTTTTTTCCTGAAAAACATTCATTCCCCAAATATAAACCATCTATATATAATTCCATGATATATTTGTCAATCTGATCAATATAATAAATACGATAAAGTTTCTCACTCTAACTCATATATTTTTCTCATAATTTCATTAAGTCTATCAATTATTCCCAAAAATCATGTGGAAATCCCCATATATGATTCACATATTCCTCTATATATCTAATATGTGTTGATTTTAATTACGTAATTTGATCCAAAATATGAACTACGTTTATATCTTGGCTTAAATCTATAATACAATCCCATTATAAGCCACATGTTCAAGTGAGGATTTAAGCCTGTGAATCAGTCATCTCAAAATAAAGAGATATGTGTGTCTCATTCTATATATAAAAAGTTAATCATGTAAATTATGCATATAACATAACAATATATCTCATCATATAAATATTTTATCACTCAAGTTTGCATAAAACATGCAATCCAAGGCAATAAGCATACTAGTGTCATGTTAAGAAAATATAAAAATTAGGAAAGTAGTAGATGTATTATATAAATCATGTTATCAAACTCGATATAATAATTCATGATATAAATTATGATACCAAGTTCATATGTAATAAAATATGTATCTGCACATATAAATACACACACAATATCATGATCATGAAATGTAAAATAATTCAAGATATGACTTAATTGTGACCCAACATGGACACACCATGACCATGTAGTAGAAGAACCATTAACACAACTGATGCATGACTTGATTAAAATAACCCAACAATGCTCTCATATAACATGCATTGTAACACACAATGTACTAATTAATAGTGTCAAACACAAAATAAGCAATGTTAGATCACATAATCAATCATCGTCCTCATTTAGTATAGTAAAGTACAATATCAATAGGAAATATAAACCTAAAAATTATAAACCAAATAAATTCTTGTACAATATATATTATTTATGGATTTATTTATAAATATTAAACTTGATTAATGTGAAAATATTTCCTAAATATAGGCATGCCCCCAATGTAGAAAGGAAGCCATTAGATGTAAATAATGTCACACACCTATATGTCCATGTATACTATATATGCCTTATATCCCACTAATGTATATCATTAAAATAATTTTCATATAAAATTTATTACTAAACTAATCATATCTACAATAAATAACACCAACCAATCATGTATACTAGGAATGTATGTCATGTATAGGTCTTGATTTTTATTTTCTTTTTAATTTTACTTTTTATAAACTTTATAAACTTTTTTAAATTTTAAGCACATATATTTAATAAAATAAGGCCAAGAGGAAATGATTTTAAAATATAATAATATAATAATTAAAAAAAAATCCATATCATATTCATACACATAGTGTGCACTTAGAAATTCAATCTCTAAGAAGTGACAACAGATAATATTCCCCCTATAGATGTGACTCATGAAATAATGTCTCAAAGTACCATGTGGAGAGAGTAAGACACATGTGTCAAATGGTAAATATTATATGTGTAAAAAATATCTTAATATATGTATCCCTATAAAATATATGATCATCTAAGCTCAATGTATGGCATGACAAAAGAAAGCATAGATACTCAATATAGATGGTCGAACATGTTGTATGTTGCATCATGGTATATCATGCCTCAAAAAATATACATTAAGATAATATTTTTTTAAATTATGTGTCATTATATGATATATATCATGAATTTACTATTTTTGATAAATAATAACAAGGTAAATGATATCATAAAAGTGATAACCAAATCGAAGCTAAGGGGTAGAATATTGGTTATTAACTATTGATGAATTGACTATAGAATTATCATTTTTTAGACCTCCTATGAGGATATATGCCTTTTTATAAATTAATTTTGGATAAATTTTTTTAAATTATAAGATATATTTATTATTTTATTATTGATGTTTCAAGGTTGAGGAAGTTATGTCATGTTTTCTTTTCTTCTACTAAGAATGAGCAAAATTTATTATGTGAAGCCTATGTTAATAACTTTATCATTCCTAATGAGATCAAGTGGAATCCAAATATTTTTTGGGATATATTTATAATACACTCTTTATATTATCTAAAAAAATAAATTAAATTTGGTCTTAAGATGGATAGATACAAGAATTTGGAAAATTCTCGTCATCTCTAGCTTAAACTTGAATTTACTAAACCAAGACATTATTTTTAAACATGGTAAGTTACTTAAGAATGGTTGTATTAAATATAAAAATTATAATATTATAAAGGATTTATCTAACTTAATTGTGACTCTAATTGAAAATATTGGATCTTAAGGTTAAAAATCTCATTGCATTAAGTGGGAGCAAATTCCACCTTTTGAGGAAAAAATAATATTTTTCTTATTTTAATTTGAAGGAAGCTAGATTAAGAGGTAATAGATATTGTCGGGTGATAATAAAGTTAGGATTGGCTAGATTGGTTTGATATTTCAAGTTATTTTTGTTTCTACCCTATTATATATTTTAATGGTATATTTGAGATTAGTGTAAGGGAAGAAGTAGAGAAAATGCTTATTATTGAAGAAAAATATGGGTTTTATCCTCCTCTTGAGGAAAAAATTGATTTACCAATGAAATTTAGAGTTATTTGTGAGAATTATATAATGTCATATCATTTATTTGTTGAAGGGTTTTTGTCTATCCACTCTTATGGTTTTTTAAGAAGGATGATAATGAGGTTTGGTTGGGGTTGTTTTCTTCTACTTTGAGTTGGATTTTTAAATAGTTTTATTTTTGGAATTTTATTTTGTTCATATTTATCCCCCCTACCATTTTTTGTGATTACCCAGTTATTGGATACATATGCACTCTTGGTTTACTAGATTGGTGTTTGTATGTGATGGGTTAACTATGTAGGGTTGTTTCTTAGATTTTGCTTCTTTTTTTCTTATAGCACCTAGTTTTTTGTTGGTTATATGTTTTAATATGGTGGTATATTATTAAAATTATTATTTATAGTCTTGTGGATTCTTATTGTGGTTTTCTCTTTTTTGTATCTGATTATTGATTAGAGGATTTGGTATCCCATGAATGATACAAAAGAGATTGATTTTTGACAAGTGGATGCGTATTGGTGATTTAGCAACATATTTTTCTGGTTTATCTACTTATAGTTATTATTGTTGGTATATTATGTAACTTCTAATTATTATGTTCTCACAAGGTGAAAATAAAAAACCAAACACCCCAAGAAATACCATGACATATTTTGGGGAGAAATAGGTTTTTTTAATAAATATGAATAAATAAATGAAACCTATTTTTATAATAGATATATCCTTCACGTGTTATAAAAATTTTACTTAAAAAAGAGAAATCCTAATCCCAAAAAATCCATAATGAATTTTAGGGGGAAAATGAATTTTTTGATCCAATCAATATGACTAAAAAAACCTCCAAGAATTTCAAAAATATATTCCTTTTTAATTATATAAAATCCAAAAATTTAAGAAGACAATCCAAAACCCTAATAGGAGAATCAATACTATGGTAAAAAATTAAACCTTAGGGAAAAGAGAAAAAACTCATATTTGTGTATATGATAAGAGGAAATCAGAAATCATATCTAAAATTCAAAGCCTAATAAGATAAATATGAAACCCTATGAATTAAATTTGAAACCTTAAGAAAGAATAGACATAGGATATCTTGAACTCAAAACAAAGGTTAGGTTCTCTCTCTCTCTTTCTCTCTCTCACTCTCTCTCTCTCTATGTGTGTGTGTGTGTGTGTGTGTGTGTGTGTGTGTGTGTGTGTGTGTGTGGAATATAAATAATATAAAACTATTGAAATTGATATTGTGTAAGATAATACTTTAACCATACAAATTTTAATGTAAAAGAAAGATCAATATTACACCAATTATTTATATAATTAACCAAGTAAAGAGGGAAGAGAGGCACTTATTTTATTTTATTATTTGTACTATTCACTACTTAGTCACTATCTTTAAAAATATTTTTATTAGCTTTGTAGCTATTGAGATCAAAAAATAGGACCTCAAATAATGTATGGACACCAAAGGTGAATCTCTAACCCCTACATAGAATGGAACTATTCTTTATCTAGTGTACTATATCTATTAAATTTTATTCTATATTTCCTTAAATCATTGATGACTTATTTGTATTTTTTTGACTTAAGTCATGAGCATAGATCCTTATTTTTATTATCCTTTCCTTGAAACCTTACCTTAAATTTTGACACCAAATTGATTTGGAAAAAGAGGTTGAAAATATGGGTTGTATATCCCTAGCCACTCAATATTGCATGATTTACTAGTACCTACATTATAATTCTTCTAAGAGGGCTCCAATCATATGTAATTATCCCACCTAGGTGTGGTCTATGCATCATCATTTTCATGATATAATACAATTCACTGTTTAATTTTTAACACTCGACAAAATACAAATTTTACCATACCTCAGTGTTCAGATATGGATTTAGGGATTTTCCTTTGATGGGTTTTCAAATGTGCATGTTTTTTGATAACATATACATAGATTTATAATGTATTGATCAAGTTTTCAAGTGGTTCTCAATGTAATTTCCAAGTGAGTAATACCTTAGGAATAATTTGTATATATATGAATCTTGTATATTTCCCCCTCAAGTAACACATGAAATGTGATTATTCTAAAAAAATAAATATTTTGGAATTTAAAAGTAGTCATTAAGAATACTAGGCAATTTTGGTGTAGGTGGACATGCACAAAAAACCTCAATTATATGATTATTACTAGCACTGCGCAAAGAGGTCAAACTAATGATATATAGTATGGAAATAATATACCTATGATTATAGATTGGTTTTGAATATACTATGGGGATTTTGAATATGTGTGATACAAACTAGGTTGGCCAAGACACTAGATAGGTAAATATATAGGGCAAAGTGTGAACAAGTTTCAAATGTGTATGCACAAAAGCAATTATTCTATGATGTGCAAACATTGATTATGTCATTTATTCAATACCTAATTTAGGCATCTAAAATTTCATAGGTATCCCTATTACAATATATTATTCTTTAAAAAACTTTCATATCCTTTCCTTTATCCATCTCTTTGTATCAACCCTATAACCATCTTAGCATCTTCTGAGTCCCAATAACAAAACCATTTTTAGTGAAAATCCATATAAATAAATGTCAATACCTAATAAATTTGAATTCTATTATAAATTAAATGGATTCAAAATATAGAGAGTTTGAAAATACATATTTATAAGCTACCTTATATCAAGTAACACTTAATTATTACAATAATTCTCTAACATGATAGTGTGAAAATTAGATAACATATAATTACTAAGGATTCATATATGTGTTTAACCCTAAATTGAGATGGGTTACTATATAATAGGGTTAATAATATAGAGATTAATAAACAAAAGGGTGATAAATAATCTATGACATGCAAATTATTTTACAAACTTAGATAAACAATGTTCTAAATTTACAATACTCAAATATGCTAAAAATGTAAAGTATATATATTGATTGATATTTCAATGAATTATAAATAAGATTACTGAACTGATTTACTATGCACATGTATATATAGGTTGAAAAAGTTTTATTTGAACTTTGTGGCCTCAAACACTTTTGTTAACACTGCTATCTAACTCAAACATAGGTGTCTAGTATAAAGTACCAATGGTATCTGATTGTGACCACTTGGAGCCTTATAATTTTTCTATCACCTTTATTTTAATGTGTTAGGATAATGTAGATAGGATATCACTTTTTTTAAAATGATAAAACCCTATCTCTTCACACTTGGAGTGACTATGGAGAAAATAGGTTAGTGGGAATGCAATGTTGAGCTACCCAAAGGAACCCTCTATTAATGGGTGTTTCATACATATAAAATAATATTAAGAGGGCCTCAAACTTATTTATTTTCCCCCTATATATTGTATTATGTGTGTATCAAGATGTAATTTATGATAAATAAGTACATAGAGTAACCTAGTGTAGATCATGAATAATAATATTTATTTAAATAATGTAAACCAAATTACAAGGGCTATTATATAGCCAAGGATATAGCTCAAACATGCTCCTATAATATAGGGATGAAGAATAAGAGAGAACCTAGAATAGAGTTAATGGGTGTAAAAAGTAACAATAATATTCTAATGTTGAATTATAACACTTTAATAAACTGATAAACATTAGCTATGGTGAATTAATTATCAATGATAATATAACATTCACCCCCTTAATTTAATATATCTTGAAGTGAACATGAGATAAATTATCTAAAATCCTCAAATTTGTCACATGTAAGTTACTTGGTAAAGACATTTTCACATCGTTATTTTTTCAAGAAATATTAGAGATGGATGTTGTGTTGTTGTATATGTTCACATATGGAATGGACTTGCACCTCAATGCATTTTGTGGATTCATGAAATACTAGATTGTGAACAAGTTTTAGAACAACCTCATTATCATATTAGAAGATGATATGTGTATTTTTTGGTACTCTTAATCCTTTTAGTATGTGATGTAACCATATCTCTTCGCAAAAAACTCCTCTTATAGCATGATATTCTACTTTAGTGGAAGATTGAGAAACAAAGTTTTGTTTCTTGCTCCCTTAGGATATAAGACTAGATACCAAAAAGAGCATATATCTAGAATTAAATTAAATTTCATAAATATTTACTACATTATTTGAGTCTAAATATAATGTCAATAAGAAATTATCATTCTTCTGATACTCTAGGCTAAAGTCCATTGTACCCTTGATATATCTTAGTATTTGATTTGTTACTTTTTAGTGAGACATATTTAGATCTTACATAAACCATGAAAGATAGATAACTACATAGCTGATGTCTGGCCTAATATATGTTAAGTAAATAAGACTCTAAACTAGCTATCAATAGAGAGTTATAATCAATTATTGTGATGGATATAGATGAGAAAATTGAATATTTATGTCCATAGGTATAGCAATTGGATTATTATCCATCATTCTGAATTTCTCAAGTATTATCTTGCCATTTTTCATTTTGGACACAAATATGTGGTGTTCCTTCTACCAAACATCTAATCCAGGATAATACTATATAATCTTGATATGTTTCATATCAAATTATTGATTAATATAATTCTTGGTTGCATCAATCATCATTACTTAATTATTAGTGATGAATATATCACAAACATACACTACAAAAATCATAATCTCCCCTTATTGTTTGAGGTAGAGATTTGGATCATAAGGAGTCCTTTAGAATCCATGTCGAATGAGATGCTCATAAATTTTTATTTACTAAGCTCAAGGAGCATATTTAGTACCATACAAATATTTGATGTGTTTGCATACTTTTCCTTCATTACCATGAGTGAAATAACCTTTTAGTTGTGTCATTTAAACTTATTCTTGTAGATATCCATTGATAAAGGAACTTTTTACATTTATTTGGTAGATCCTCCATCCAAATTATTTAGCTAGAGAAAATATAATTATGGTTTTTTTAATCATGGCCATAGGAGAAAATTTCTCCTCATAATCTATGCCTTCCTTGTATGCATATCCCTTTGATATGAGTTGAGAATTGTGCTTGTTAATACTTCCATTTATTTTGTATTTGATTTTGAGGACTCATTTGCAATTGATTGGCTATTTCTTTGGTAAAATATCTTTAGGATTCCATGTTTTATGTTTCATCAGTGATTTTAATTCTACATCCATGGCATCCTTTCAAGGTTTAGACTCTAGAGCTTCCTGAACTATAGAGGTAACTTATAGTTCTAAAAATATGCTCTTTAGGGTCAAATTGACCTCATTTTGATTCATGTTGTGATTCCTTGGTCTAATACTCGAGGTGTCTGGAGCTTACCCATTTTAGAATCCCTTAATGTAATTATATGCCATTTAGTCATACATTTAGTGGTACATATGGGTGGTAGAGTTAAACCATTGTTCCCATCATCATCACTATCTTCATCTAGTTGATTTCCATCGTATACATTCTCTATGGGACTAATTGGTGTATTAAGTGAGCCTATAGAAGAAGATTCTACTTTTGTCTTCTAAAAAAAATCAACATCCCTTATTTTGTATATTTTATTGGTCTTTGGATCCATTAATATATATCCTAGTGCTTCTTTACTATACTTTAAGAAGACATACTTTTTTGATTTCATGTCAAGTTTAGTCCTCTACCATAGGAATATGCATACCTACTTTTCATCCAAAAAATCAAAGATGTTTTATGTATGGATTGTGTCCTCACCATGATTATTGTGGTGTTACCTCATCAAGAGCTACATTAGGAAATATATTGAGTAGATAGACTTTAGTTTTGACTACTTATGCCCAAAATGCCTTCGTAAAACATGAATCATGTAGTATACCTCAAACCATTTCCATGATAATATATTTCCTCTATTCATAAACAAAATTTTATTGTGGTGTATATGTGGAGGTGCCATTTTAAAACAAATTTTATTTTATTTCAACATTCTTTGAATTCATTAGGGGTTAATTCCCCCCCACCATAATCTAAGTGAAGGTTTTTAATATTCTAACTAGTCTCATTTTCAATAGCAAATTTGAATGTTTTGAAACTTTCAAAGGCTTGAATATTTCTATTCAGAGAGTAAGCCCACATTTTTATAAAAAACCATCAGTAAATAACATGAAGTACTTAAACCCTACATGCTTAGGTGACATTAGTCTACACAAATTGGTATGTACTAGATCAGGTTTTCCATGGGCCTGATATGTACTTTTATAAAATGGATGTCTATGTTGTATTCATGATAAGCAATGTTGAAATTTGTGTGTACCGTTTTTGAGATGTGGGAATCCTCTTATGATGTTATAATGGTGGAGTGGTTGATATATCTAAAAATGGTGTGACCAAATATTTTATGCGATATTTTTTTTTATTATGTGTCTTTTGTCGCAAGTATTTGATTATTTTTCTGCATGAATTTAAGTTGGAAGATTTCCCCAATACCTGAGGGTTATGAAACAGTTTTAATCATTGTGACTTATCTATAACCAAACACATATTTTTTACACCTTTATAGTAAAATTCAACCTTTATTTTATGGTCAAGTTACTGACTAACTAATAAAATATTCTTTATGAGTCTTAGAACATATAATATGTCTAATATTGTACAAGCATTTCATCCAAATGGTAAAGAGATGTTCCCATTGAATACCATACGATGAATCATCACCCCAAGATACATAATTTTTTTGTTAAGTCTCATTCATATTCTAGAGCCAATCTTGTCTTCAATTCATTTGTTGAGTGGCACGTGAGTAGATATACTAGATATAAATTTTTTAATTTGATTCTTCATGAGACTGTAAAATATATAGGAAGTCTACATTTGAAGGGGTTTCTTTATATTCATCAAATACTACCTTGTTGATTAGAATTTTTATTCCGATGACCTTTAAGATGTAATTGTATTTTATGTGGATGAGATTATTGTTAGTTACTAGGCTTATTATTGCTCGAAGATCTCTTTGTAAATGAGTTATACCTAATGTAGAACAAAAAATTCCTTAAAAATTATTCAAACAAGAGAAATATTATGAGAAAATGATTGAATTTTAGAATATAGCAATAACAAATGAAAAAGTTAAGTAATGGTTGTGGGATAAGCTCTAGTAAATGAGAGATCAGAGAAAGATAAAATGGGATTCTCAATTATTTCTTTTGACTGTAGTATGAGGGTGCTTTGAGGATCCACCTCCTATTATTTCCTTACTTTGATACAAAAGTAGAGAATGTATAATAATATTTATTTAACTAATGTAAACCAGATTACAAGGTATATTATATATCCAAGGAGATATCCCAAAAAACCTCCTAAAATATAAGGATGAAGAATAACAAATAACTCAAAACAGATTTTATGGGTGTAACAAATGATGGAACCCTAATAAATGAATTAACCAAGTAGAATTATTAGAGGTAAATATTTTACCCACTAAGGTCGGTCCAAAAGCATTTTATTAATTAAGATAAAATAAGTACATGAAAAGGGTGTCTATATTATTTTAACCCTTTGACATACAAAAATATGAATTTATAGCTTTTATCTATGGCTGGTAAAATCAAATAACCTAATAACCTATTCTCATGGGAATGTAACCTAAAAAGTAGTTGTGATTATTAACTCAAATATAAATTTGACTAGTAAATAAAATATTATCAAAGGTGTATTTATAAATTATGCATGCCCCTTTAAATTTATTATTTACTTAATATTTATTACTAACATAACAACCTAACCTAATGTTAAGACTTTGGAACAAATATTAACAAACCCCTCCCCCCCCCATGATACAAAGTCAGTTCCTTGAACACATGCCAAGAAGTTTTTTGAATTTCTCAAATTTGATTTTGTCAAGGGGTTTTGTAAAAATGTCAATAGTCTGATCAGTGGTTGGGAAATAAATTAGACCGAGTGATTTATTCAGCACCAACATTTGAATATAGTGATATTTGACATTCATATGTTTTTTTTTGGCATGAAAATATAGATTTTTAGACATCTTGATTTCACTTTGATTAATATTCATCCATTACATGAAAGACATGGCTTTATATCAATCCTTTATTACATTGATATAAATGAGTCCATTTTCAACAATAATTTGATAACCCTTATTGAAAATAGTTACCAAGGAAAGAAGATGTCTTTTTAATGTAGGAATATATCAAACATTCTCTAAGTATTTTATATAACCATTAAGAAGAAGAATCCAAATAGACCCAAGTCCCTATGGAGTGTACATAGATTTATCTACCAAGGATAATAGAGAGAGAAGTTTATTTGTAATTATAAAAGAAACCTTGCCTAAATGTCATGTGTTTAGTTTTTCTTTTATCTAAAACCCACACATCTATGAATTCATATCTATCCTTATATTTGATATAAGTAATGTTCCCTAAAGTAGTGGATGCAAATTCATGAGCAACATTGCTCGACTCATCATAACCATGATCAACATATTGATTAGAGCTAGACTTAGTAATTTTTTATGGAATCTATGTTTTGTTAGAAGGAATTCTATAATAAGAGGCAATGTGACCAAATTTCCCACATCTATGACATTGAATGTTTGATTTTCCTCTACCTCTACCTTTATAAGAGTTGTGATAATGTCCTTTATCACTAATATCATTTAAATGAGAATAGAAAGACTATTGATTTAAATATTTGATCTAATTATATCCTCTACCTCTATGTTGGAATATTTTGATGCAGAGTAACTTACCAAAATGTCTCAACCCTACAAAGTGTACTCACTTATCCCAACTTTAAAGGCTTCCTTATAGCCTTTTTTGAGGTTTTACTGATTATACAAATGATCAAGAATGAGTTAACAAAATAGAGTATATTTTATACCACCCTCTATTGATATTTATATGTTCATGAGTTTTATTGGCCTAAAACAATGTTTAGGCCACTTTTCTAGTCCTTATCCTCTTCAAATTAGGTATCTTCAAAGCCTAATTAGACACAGTCCACTATAACCATACACAAGCTATCCATATAGTCCTAAAACCACTAAAATATCTTAGAACACATGTAATACTAAATTTTTACAAATTTTTGATGTTTTTGATAGTTACAACTCCTAGAAATTGACTTTTAATCTCAAAACCCTCACTCAGGGTTTCCTTGTAGTACTTGAAAAGGACTTGTACTTGGAAAGGACGTGTGCCAATGCTCCTATTGGTTGAGTCATTATAGACAAACTCTTCTTGAGGCAACACAAGATTTAAATATTTTATATTATACTTATATAGACATATCAATAGGTTCACTAGGATTTTATCAACCATCTCAATTTTACCATCTATATTAGGGTGGTAAGGTAAACTAAAAGTCATGTTTATGCCTAACATTCTCCATAGTGTCTTCCAAAAATGGTTAAGGAACTTAGTGTCTCTATCAGATACAATGTTTAGTGGCAATCCATGAAGCCTTACTACTTATTTGAAAAATAAATTTGCCACATGGGTAGAATAATTAGTATTCATACATGTAATTAAGTGTCCTATTTTATAAAATATATCCATAACTACGTATATAGAGTCAAAACCTCTTTGTGTCTTAGGCAGTCCCATAAGAAAGTCCATGCTTATATATTATCAAGGCCTATTTTGGATTTGTAGAGGTTGATACAAGCCTAAATTAATGTTTTTACCTTTATATAATTGAAAATTTTTACATATTTCATCATATCTACTCAGTTCTTCTTGTATCTTAGGCCAATAGTAGTGTCTAGTGAGCTAATCTAAAGACTTATCAAGCCCAAAGTGGCCTACCATACTTCCACTATGATTTTATTATATTAAATTCTCTGTTATTGATATTATTATCACACATAATTTCACCCCTTTGAAAAAAAATCCATTTTGTAATACATAGTCCAACCATGGCTCTTTGTTGAGTGTCGTTAGGTGATTGCAAGCATTGTATGCTTCCTTGAAGTATTCATCATCTTCATACATTTATTTGAGTGACTCAATACCAACACTATTAATATGTATCTCATGAACAAAAAATACACTCTTAATCAATACATCTACAATGTTATTACTTTTTCATTTCTTATGCTTGATGTTGAAGGTGAAATTTTACATGTAATCCACCCACTTCATGTGTCTTTGGTTTAGTTTGGGCTGATTGGTGATGAGCTAAAGTGCATGATTGTGTATATAGATAATGAACTCTTTTGGAATTAGATAATGTCTCTAATTATTCAATTCTTTTACCATTTCATATAATTACAAGTCATAGGATGAGTACTTCTTGTCATCATTCAACTTTTAACTAAAATAGTGATGCAGGAGCGTCAAACATAAAAATAAAACTTTGTGTTATTAAGGTGAAATGTCCTATTTAAGAGTCAAAGTTAATATAGTTGAGGGTTAATGTGAGTTTAAGTGAGCTTTTAAGGCCCATTTGTGTATTTGGAGTCATTTTGAGTCATAAGAATGAGTTTTATAGGTGTTTGGATTTTTTCCTCCAAAACTATAATTTTGAAAATTAAAATATTTAAACTAAGGTTAGGAGGACCAAAAAACATGTATGGAGTGGTTGGGAGAGTGAAATTGGTGTAGGGTTCCAAAGAGTCATCTAGGTAGTGTTTGAATACTTACTATGTATAATTCATTAATTTAATGTTATGTTAACTTATCCAAATATTACCCACATTTTGAAGTTGGTCATAAAAGAGATTCTTATTTTGGTAACTACCACAACCAATGTTGAATTTGGGTGGAAAAATGAAGTTGGTAGTTGTTATAACATGTTAGGAAGAGAATTTGAGAAAAGGGAGTTGTGAGATAGAGATATCCAAGAAGGATAAATAGGGATCAATGAAAAAAAGATGGTGTAACCTCTTTAAAAAGGTGGTAGAGTCCAAAGAGTCCCTTTATGGACTGTAATGTAACAAATGTTGATTCAAATGAATAAAGTAAAGTTTTTTATTATGTTATTTGTCCTTGAAAATATATGTTGTATTGATTTTAATTTTGTGTTTCCTAGATAAGGCCCTTGAGGGCATGATCATGTCAAGCTTTGTGTATGGTTGCAGGTAGAAGCATTGGATTCTTGATGATAGTCATAAATAAGAAGAATGTAATGAAGCTAAGGAGGATTTTGAGAAAGGAATTATGTGATATAATAATTCTAGAGACATGTGAGACCTGATAGACATGTTTTTAATTAAGTGATTGATGATAAATGGAGAAACTTGAACCAAATACAACCCTAATTGTATATTTTATTGTATCCCTGTAAGTATCAAGAATGAAGATATGTGGATGTGTTTAAAGGTATTGACTATAGTTTTATTTGAAATGGTAGTCCATGGATAAGTATATGATTAATGAGAAGGTATATTAGTGGATTGGAATACATGTTTGAATGGTAAAATGATAATCTAGAGTAAGTTAGAGATAACCATATTTTCAAAATCAAGAAACCCTATTATATATAATTATTAAATTGAGAAAGATCATAGGTATATTGAGAAAAGTGAGTGAGGGTTAAGTTGTGGAGTCATGGCCTGAATAGTTAGAATAAGTTTGGATAATATTCCTTTATAGTAAAAAACCTTTTGAAAGTGATTGTATCCTTATTATCACATAAGTTTTACACTTGTTCTTTGATGTGGAATAGCTCTATGTGAAATACCTAATGATGCAATGGGAAAACCTCTAAGATGTGGGATTGTGGCAAGTTGAGGTTAGCCTCTAGAGAAGTCCAGCTTCCTTTCAATAAATTTGATGCAAATGATAGGATACCAATTCTATGTAAATTTTACTCTTTTAGTGTTCTTTCTCCTAAACTAAACTTTGACAAGGAAAAGGGGAAAAAATGAGACTTAATGAAAATAAAATGGTGATTACACCAAATATATTAGTGGGTTTTAATTCTTTCTTGATAAACAAAATTGAATAGAAAATTATATTGAAATTGGTTCAGCACAACTCATACAAAATGGTAAACCAGAGGCAATATTTAGTTATTTTCATGAAAGAGAAAAGAGTTATTTATTTTAATCAAAAAATATTTTTATAAGGGTAAAAATTCCACAACTAAATTTCTTGTGAGTGAAATAAGAAACAAAACTTCCAAAAACACTCAAATAACTAGTATACATAGATAGATGGTCTTTTGAATAGCTCCTGATGGCTCCTGTGCGCGTGAACCAGAAAAATTTGAAATCGGTAGCTGTGAATCGAGCAGCCAGAGAGACTGTGGCTACCATTTTGGAGGAGGTTTTTCCTGCTAGCAGAGGGAGGAACCAGAATACCCTCAAAGGGATTTCTGCTGCGGGGATCAAAGAAACTACAGCGTGCATTTGACCTATGCTCCTGGTGCAGGGCATGGACCAGAGGTAAGAACCTATGCAGATGTGGCGGCCTTCAAAGCAGATATACATGATGCTCAGCCTCATACAACACCTGTACTTACCTACATTTCACCTGTAAGTGCCTTAAAACCTATTAGGGTAACTCTAGACCCTGAATTAGCAGAAAATATTTTCCAAGAGGAAAAACGGTTTTCCTCTTGTGCTGCCATTTTCCGTTTCCGTGGTTTTTGGCCCTCTTTTGTTGATCTACAGAATTGGATTGCCAAGAGCTGGCTGCACATTAAAGATGGTCAAATCTAGCCTTGCACCAGGGGTTTTTTTATAGTAATATTTAAAAGCCCTGAAGATAGAAAGTCTATATTGTGTCACAATAATTTTTCTTGGCAGGGCAGATTTCCTCTTATGGCCAAACCTTGGCATAAGGATTTTAATCCTCTCTCGGAATCCTTTAACAAGATCCCTATATGGGTGTGGCTCCCTTTTCTTCTGATACATTTGTGGCAAGAGGTAGTTTATAAAACCATTGGAAATGCAATAGGGGAGTTTTTATATGAAGAAGACAGCACGAAGAGTCACCATTCGACTTGTGCACGATTTTTGGTTGACCTGGATGTTTCAAAGGGCCTTCTTGAGGCAATATGCATTGAATCCCCAAGGGGTACCTAGACACAAATCTTGGATTACGAGGGGATCCCTTTCCAGTGCAGGAAGTGTCACCAGATGGGACATATTGCTGCTCATTGTGTTGCTGGGAAAATCAATCCCAGACATTCACCTTCTTGGTGGCCAAAGGATTTATTTGAACATAGCATAGACAAACTACCTTCGGAAACAACAATAGAGTCTGAGACCGAGGATGAGGAAAGATTGCAATTTGAATCAGAAGATGAAGAGGAATCTCAGGAGAATCATTCAAATGAAGCCTCTGAGGAGGCTGTAATTAGTGATACAGTTGAGCCTGAGGAGGAGGTGGTGGTCTCTCTCCCTGTTTTGGAGGATCTTTCTAAGAGCCAGATTGTGTTTGACTATCACAAGGAACTTATGCCTTCTGGTGTCCAAAGTTCTTTGGCTTCTGAGGCATGGGTTGCTGAGGCAGCTAAGGTAGAGGATGGTTGGACAACAGTTAGAAGAAAGAAGTCTAAGTCTTTGGTCCCTCCTCTTGATATGAATCTTCGATCAAGAAAAAAGAAAAATCTTAATTTTAAAGATTCATCCAAAGCTCCTTTTTGTTGATTGGTTTTTTGGGGGCTGCAAACTGGTTTTTTAGGTTTGCAGGTTACTGGTCTAGAAGCTTGTTCAGCTTGCTATTCCAATTGGTTTACTTTCAGATCAGTGTTTTGACTGTTGTTTTTTCATTGTCTTATTTGTTGGTAACAGGTCCCTGTAAAACTTGGTTTCGGTTCTTTTTTGTATTCAGGTTCTTTTGTTAACCTGGTTGTGCTTTAAGGTTTATCTTTCTCCTTGTGCAGGGTTTCGAGGTCCCTTCAAAACCTATTTTTACCTTTATCTAAAACTAGTATACATAGATATTTCTCATATTAGAGAGGTAAATCTTTAATTTATTTCTATTATAAAGGTTAAAAATTGTAGAAAATACATTAAAAATGCAAAAAAATTATCTTATAATAGAAAAAATATGATTTAGGACATGGGGTCTACCCATATTAAATAAAAATATCTCATAGATGAGATGTAATTATCAAAACTTGAACACCCAATTGGAGAAACCATGCATATCTAAAACTTCATGCAAAAAGGGGTGAGTTTCTCTATTCATAGTGTCTTGGACTTGTATAATAGTTTGAAAATTGGCATACAAGATATGGGCATGATCCTTAGTGCGTAATGGCATGGCTAGAACTAGAATATATCTTTTCAAAACTTCTTCATTTTCAATATCAGAAAATAGCTCTTTATGAAAAATAGGTGGCACCCAAGATAAAATTATATTTTCAAAAAGATAGTTGAAGTTAACTTTGCAGAACCCTAACTTGAAAAAAACAAGTGAGAATTTTACAATATTTTAAGTCAATCACTTTTGTCAAAATGGAACTTTAAATTTCCAATTCATGCTTTTACACTTTTAGCAATCATATTTTATCAAAGTAAAAAGTTTAATTTGTAATTGCTTTTTTAAAACTTTTATATTGTCAAAAAATATAAGTTTATATTTCTCAAAAAGAGTTATAAAAAATGGCTATTTCTTCACATTTACAACTTACAATGTTTTGCAAACATGAAGCATAACATGTGAAAATATTTTAATAGCAAGTTAATCAACATTTAGAATTTCCCTAGCTTTTTTGTCTTTCTCGGCCTAAAGTTTTTGAGCATATACATCAAAGGATTTGAAAACTTATTGTACTCACTTTTCATTTGGTCCAGAGGAGAAATTGTAAGAAGATACACATTTTTCTTGAACATCAAACAATTCTCTTCTGCAAGTGCGTATTCCCTACATATTCATTCTTGTCTTATCTATTTCATTTTCATACCTGAAAAATATGCAGATGCAACTCAGAGTGAAGACTGTATCCTTTAAAAAATATTTTTCAATAACCTCCTTAAACTTATTTTTTACCTCTTCAACTTGTAGGAGATTCTCGAAGTCATCCATTGGTTGACATAACATCATATTCATCATTCCTTTCATGTCATACAACATCTCAATAGCTTTATCATGAGCAACTATTTCTCTAGATTTTCACTAAATGCATTCAAATGAGAAAGAAACTAAGGTTAAGAGGTTATGGGTTTGATGTTACCTAGATTTAGTGCACATTGTATCCAAGCCTTATGGGAGCTCCTCTTTGGCTGTGAAGGAAACACCTACAGTAAGAATGAAACTTAAACAAAAAAAATGTTAGAAGAGGCTATGGTGGACTGCCAAGCTACGCGCTCGGTCCCGAAAGCATGAAGCTCCTTAAGGGATGATAGTCCATTGTTTAAAGATAAAAGTATTGTAAAGGAAGAAATGATAAATGACTAAAGAAATAGAAAAGTAGAGGGTGTGTACCTGTTCCCTATAGTCTATGTATCTTAGAATGCTACAGAAGGTTGGTTGAAGGTTTTGTCTGGTCTAGATGGGTTGTTTGGATGGATTTCTAGTTTATTGGTTTAGAACACAGTCACTGACATCGATGGGTCTTCCAATGTCAGTTTGAGTTGTAGATGCCGACGTCGGTTGGTTTGTCGATGTCGGTCAGAGTTGTCAGCCTTGGATGGCTTTTAGAGTATTTTTAGGATAGGCATAAGGGTTTCTAGAAGTTTAGAGGTTGGTGTAGAGTTACGGGAAGATGAATGAGGTCTAAGGAAGGGTATAGGTAGAGGATTGGTGTGAAAAGGGGGTGAAAACAAGGGGAAGGCCTTTTAGCCCCTCCACAAAAGAAGTCGAGGCTCTTGACAGTATTTAGAAATATTAATGAAAACTAATTGACAATATATTTTGAAACACTAAAATGAAAACCAAAGTACTTAGCTTTATAGGGTGAAGAACCAGAGGTATCATAATATTGATTCCCATTGTCTGATGTGACTAGTGATGTGAGTCAATGAAGCGAACACGGATTGCTTCAATTCAATAGTTCGAGGTCCTCATACAATCTTTCAATCCAGTCTCTGGAATGATTTGTGTAGAGTTTCAATAGTTAGGAGAATGATAGTCAAGTTTTGGTGCTTGAAATCTCAAAGTATGCAAGTGAATGTGCAAAAAGGTGGCCATAGCTCAATGTTAGAGCTTGGCTTGTGTAATCGACGTCGATGATCCCACTGATGTCAGTGTAGAACTACTGATGTCGACTGAGGGTTGACTGATGTCAGTGGGGAGAGAATAGGTAAAAGGGCTATTTTTAGCTCTTTGCCCATTTCTCCACCTACCAAGTGCCTTTTCTATTAGAGAACGGTCAAAACAAGGGCTTTTGAGGCATAAGAGTTGGTTAGGGAGTTAAGATGGGGTGAGAATAAGTCATGGGTAGTTAAGATTTGGAGGACCTAGTCTCAGGTTGACTCATAAGATAAGAAACGATCTTGGGGTGAGGTGTTTAGGTGAGGTAATTAATTTAAAATAAGTAGTTTTTAAATTAATAAGGTGTGAAAGTGTGGGTTAGGATTGTTAACATTTAGAAGGGGACTAAGGGGGGTTGACATGATATTGGTGTCTACATTTACCCCTTTTATCTTATGGTTTGTTCTAACAAACTACAAGACAAAAATAGATGTAGTTTGCCCCAGGTATGGGATGAGGTATTCCCCCTTAAAGCAAGAATCAAGAGAAGGTAATCTAAAATCGAGTGCTGATTTGATAGGTAGTGGATGGGTAGGGTGAGGTTGGAGTGTGAACACTACAATAGTTGAGATTGTGCGTATACCACTTCACTTGATAGATAGGCCAAATTGTCTTAGGAAAGGTCAAGGAGGACTAAAATTGAAGTAACCAATCCCTAGCTTATTAGTGGTAGCTAATTGGGTTAAAATGATCAAAGTTGTAGCTCTAATGGTCATCATGTTCCAAGTATCTAGACTAGGAAGTGCTCCTAGAAAACATGAAAATGTCATAGATATTAGGGATCAACTTGGTCATGATTCGACAATAGGTGTGAGGGGTGCATACAATTTACTAACTATTCGTGAGGTAGCATATGTAATCAAAACAACCAAGGCAAAGTTATCTCAAGATTGGTCATGTGAGGAGATAGTTGCGATCTCTGAGGTTGTTTGTCAAGTTAGGCTGAGATATAAGTGATCTCGAGTGTTGTTTGTTGTGGTTAGGGAGAGGTATATGATCTCCAATGTGCCTCATGAGAGGTCTAAGGTGACTTCTACAGTGTCAAGGCTGGTTGTTTGGTCATGATTTTGGGTAGTTTTAGAGAAGACCTATGTTTTTTAGGTCACTGCCATCAGCCAATGTTCTTACAACATCGGCAAAATAATGCCTTTCTCTAGATTTTCACTAATTACATTTAAATGAGAAAGAAACTAAGGTAAAGAGGTTATGGGTTTGATGTTACCCAGATTTAGTGTGCACTATATCCAAGCCTTGTGGGAGCTCCTCTTTGGCTATGGAGGAAACACCTGCAGTAAGAATGAAACTTAAACAAGAAAGATGTTAGAAGAGGCTATGGTGGACTTGCAAGCTATGCACTCGATCTCGAAAGCATGAAGCTCCTTAAGGGATGATAGTCCACTGTTTAAAGATAAAAGTATTGTAAAATAAGAAATGATAAATGACTAAAGAAATAGAAAAGTAGATGTTGTGTACCTATTCCCTACAGTCTGTGTATCTTAGAATGCTACAGAAGGCTAGCTAAAGGTTTTATTTGGTCTAGATGGGTTGTTTGGATGGCTTTCTAGTTTTTTGGTTCAGAATACAGTCATTGACATTAGTGGGTCTACCGAGGTCAATCAAGAAAATGGTGTTGACATCAGTTGGGTTGCCGATATCGATTTGGCTAAAGGTGTTGTAGATGCTGACATTAGTTGGTTTGTCGATGTTAGTTGGGGTTGTCAACCTTAGACGGCTTTTAGAGTATTTTTGGGATAGATAGAGGGGTTTTTGGAAGTTTAGAGGTTGGTTCAAGTTTTTGGGAAGGTGAATGAGGTATAAGGAAGGGTATAGGTAGAGGATTGGTGTGAAAAGGGGGTGAGAACAAGCGGAAGGCCTTTCAGCCCCTTTATAGAAGAAGTCAGGCCTCTTGATAGTATTAAAAAATATCAATGAAAATTAATTGACAATATATTCTAAAACACTAAAATGAAAACCAAAGTACTTAGCTTTATAAGGTGAAGACCCAGAGGTATCAGAATAGTGATTCTCATTGTGGCTAATGTGACTAGTGATGTGAGTTAATAAAGTGAACATGGATTGCTTCAATTCAGTAGCTCAAGGTCCTGGTATAATCTTTCAATCTAGTCTCTTGAATGATTTGTGTAGAGCTTCGGTAGCTAGGAGAATGATAGTTGAGTTTTGGTGCTTGAAATCTCAGAGTGTGCATGTGAATGTGTGAAAAGGTGGCCATAGCTAAATGTTAGAGCTTGGCTTTTGTAACTAATGTCGGTGATCCCATCGACATCGGAATAGAACTACCGATGTCAACTGAGGGTTGACTGACGTCGATGGAGAGAGAATAGGTAAAAGGGCTATTTTTAGTTCTTTGCCTTTTTTTCCACTTGCCAAGTGCCTTTTCCATTGGAGAACGGTCAAAATAAGGGCTTATGAGGCATGAGATTTGGTTAGGGAGTTAATATGGGGTGAGAATAATTCATGGGTAGTTAGGATTTGGAATACCTAGTCTTAAGCTAACTCATAGGCTAAGAAACGGTCTTGGGGTGAGGTGTCTAGGTGAGGTAATTAATTTAAAATAAGTAGTTTTTAAATTAATAAGGTGTGCAAGTGTGTGTTAGGAGTGTTAATGTTTAGAAGGGGACTAAGGGGGGTTGACACGATATTGGTGTCTACATTTGCCCCTTTTTGTTTTGTGGTTTGTTTTGACAAACTACAAGACAAAAATAGATGTAGTTTGCCCCAAGTATGGGATGAGGTATTCCCCCTCAAAGTGGGAATTGAGAGAAGGTAATCCAAAATCAGGTGCTGATTTGATAGGCAGTGGATGGGTAGGGTGAGGTTAGAGTGTGAACATTGTAATAGTTGAGATTGCATGTATACCACTTCACTTGATAGGCAGGTCAAATTATTGCAGGAAAGGTCAAGGAGGACTAGAATCAAAGTAACCAATCCCCAGCTTATTAGTGGTAGCTGATTAGGTTAAAATGATCAAAGCTATAGCTCCAATGGTCATCATGTTCCAAGTATCTAGGCTAGGAAGTGCTCCTAGAAAACATGAAAATGTCACATATATTGGGGATCAACTTGGTTGTGATCTGATAATTGGTGTGAGGGGCGCATATAATTTGCTAATTATTCATGAGGTAGCATATGCTATCAAAACAACCAAGGAAAAGTTGTCTTGAAAGTGGTCATAGTCTGAGGAGATAGTCATGATCTCTAAGGTCATTTGTCGAGTCAGGCTAAGATATAAGTGATCTCAAGTGTTGTTTGTTGTGGTTATGGAGATGTATGTGATCTCCAATTTACCCCATGAGAAGTCTAAGGTGACTTCTATAGTGTCAGGGCTAGTTGTTTGGTCATGATTTTGGGTAGTTTTATAGAAGACCTATGTTTTTAGGTCATCAATGTCAGTTAGGCCACTGATGTTAGTAAGTAGAAAGACATTATTTTGCTGATGTCGATAGAAATTGGCTGATGTCGGTGGCTTAAGGCACAATTTTGCCAACATCAGTGGCCTAACAAACTTGACAAAATTAGATTAGTGGCCCACCAAAAGTCATTTGTGACTTTTAAAGTGTTGAAAAAGAGAGGTCTGAGTTTTTAAGTGATAGAGACTTCTTATTTGTCCATGTCAGCAGTGTTAGGTGTCAAAGTGTGAGTGGTGAGGAGTGTTGGTGAGTGTTAGATTGTTTGTGAGTTTTTGGGAGTGTTGTGGGCCACCGGTGACTGGATTAAGGAGATGAGTTAGACAATGATGGTAGACATTGGAGGAGGCCCTACAAGAGGACCACCACCACCAGCACCTATTATACCACCTCAGTGGTGATGATGAGACGTAATAGGGTGTGTTATTTGAATTTTTGATTGGGTTTGAATTTGATGTTATTTTTGTAATTTTTTGAGGTTTTAGTGATAGATCAGGAGGAGGGGTATTGGAAGGGTTGTTAGGTTAGGTAGGTTACTTTAGGTAGTTTTAGGAGTGTTTTGGGTGGTTGTTAGGGGTGAAATGGGGAAGCCCTAAATTTTAGGCCTCACCCCATTCAGCCTGAAGGCCGAACCAATCATCAACATCAGCAGTGCCACTGATGTTGATCGACAAAGTGAATGATGTTAGTCAATATGACTGACATCGATCACATTTAGCTGCTGATGTTGGAAAGTTAGATGCTAATGTCAGTTAGGTTAGAGCCATCGTCAGCACCCTAATCGATGTCAGTTGCCTATTAAAGGTTGTTTAGGCCTTAAAAAGGTTGAAAATGATAATTCAGAGGGCTTAAGTCATGTTGATGCACTCCCAGATGTGGTGATGGCATATAGGTTTGTTTGATGGGAAAGTGTTAGTTAGTTGCAGTGGTTACACGGTGATTTAGCTGAGCTAACCCTAGAGGACCCCGTGTCAACTGAGTGCTGCCTACATAGCCCATGTGAGGGGCCTCAATCTAATGTAGTTCTTCCAAAAAGGGAAAGAGGAGGGTAGGTTATGGATTGGGTTTGATTAGGCTAGGTCATGGTTAAAGGTGAGATGGTTAAAAAGACTAAAAATGAGGTAGTTTAGGATAGGTGGTGAGCCTAGGGTTTAGGGTAGGCAGTGAGCCTAAGGTTTAGATAGTTAGTCCATTAGATAGATAAATGAATGAATGGTTGAGCTAACCTCAGAAGACCCCATGTCAACTAAGTGATACCTACATAGCCCCTATTTTAAGGGCCTCAGGCCAATGTAGTTTTCCCAAAAGGGAAGAAGAGTCAAAGAGGTTATTAGTGGTTTGCGTAACATTTGCTAACATTGTTGCATGTGTGTTAGTTAGATGTAGGATAGGTAGACATTGATGTTATGGGATCATCTCCCTACATTATTGATGTGGATGCATCAAGACATCATAAGGGATGAGTGGGCACATATGGCCATTATAGGGCTTGATGGGTTACGACAATATTGCCAAGTTGCCAGGGATGTCAATTTGATGGTGGCATTGATCGAACAATGGGATCATACCACCAACACCTTTCACCTATCGATCAGAGAGTTGAATATTATAGTAGAGGATGTGTACCAAATTTCATAGTTATTGATACATGAGGCAGAGTTATATGCATGCTCGAGAGAGGAACATGACATTCATATGGTTACATTATTTGGGGAGCATGTTGTTGAGGTGACCTAACATTTGGTGAGTTTTGCCTATGAGCCTATTTATGCTACTGATGAGGATGAGCATTGACTAGCCATCCTGATGATGATTGGCATCACTATATATGCCCTTCCTGATGCAGAGGGAGGGAGATTCCTGATTTTGATGATTGGGGTTTTGGTAGACATGTTAGGGGAGCAGACAGTTTTTGTGTGGTCTCTAGTATTTTTAGCTCAGCTATACAGGGAGCTATGGGAGATCAGCTAGTGGTGGTGGTATAGCTTGTGTGTGGGCCACCTCCTACACTATTGGGCTTATGAGCATATTGTGGTTACATGACCTCTTAGCCTCCCAATAGTGATCCAGGCCAGCTTCAGAGTTGGTTTTAGGTGGTGGCCAGAGGTCATGGCATAAACATGTGTGGATGGCATCATCTGAGATATTAAGTATTACAAGGGGGTATTAGATGCCCTGATCCTAGTGGATATCATTTAGAGGCCATACTTATTATATCTAGCATTTAGAGGTTAGGCAAAGTAGTTAGTGGGGGTTTAGAGCCTATGATGGGTGAGGGGTAGGTGAGCTGGCGAGCTCGAGAGAGTTCCTACTGAGAGAGTGCAGTGATAGTATGGGCTATTATAAGATGTGCCACCTGCTCTCCCTCAGTATAGATGTGATGATATTGAGGCACCCCTCCCATTATCAGAGGAGACAAAGCGGCTAGATTTTGAGGAGATACCCACAAATCCAAGTGTGGTAGATCTAGGGTGTATGATGACCTACTGGGCTTGGTGGGTAGATCACTATGTTGTGATTTAGAGGGGACCACCTCTTGATATATAGATGGTCATCAAAGAGAGGGATGCTACCATTTAGATGAGAGATGTAGCATGAGCACAGGTGGTAGTGCTTTACAGATAGGTGACAGTTTTGATAGCATAGGTGGTTGCTCTGATAGGGCAGGTTACTACATTATAGGGGTAGTTGGTCATAGCCTAGCACAAGTATTGGTAGGGTAGGGTTTTGGAGGGTAGGGCCCTATTTAGCTGCCACCACAATAGCTAGTGTAGTAGCCAGCTTAGCCACCACCACAATAGCCACCGATTCAGTAGCCACCTCAGCCATAGCCACAAAGTTCTCTATAGGGCATGTCATCAGGATCGATGGGTCCACCACAGATTGTACCTATATCTAGGTATAATACTATATTGTATGAGATCTTGTATTATCAGGGTGTCATCAAGGAATTTCCATAGATCTAGTGATATTCTGAGATGTTAGCTCAGTAGAGATTTGTGTTGTGTGCTACTACCTCTAGTTCTTAGAGATGGTGATAGTCAGAGGGTGGAGATGATTTAGCATCTTCATGATCACCACCACCACTATAGCCTTGAGGGGTTTGTAGTTGTTGAGGTGTATATATATACTAGCCTATGTGCCGTTGACATGAGATGTACGTACATTTTGAGAGGCATAGATATATTGTACTGTTTTAGATATTTTTGATGTATACCTTCATTTGAAAGTTACATATATATGAGATGTTTGAGATATTGACATGTTAAGGGTGTGACTTTGTGTTAGTTGTTTTGGTTATGTTAGTGTTTTTAGCATTTCCCATATGTTTAATGGTACATGCTTGAAATGATGAGTGTATGATGATGTTATAGCCTTTTCCATATTGTGTGATGGTGTATGTTGTAACATATGTTATGTGGTTTTTCATCCTTAGCAATTTTCCATATTGATGATGGTGTATGCTAAAAATGAAATGAGTTTATTTATGCTTCAATAGGTTTCCATATTGGTGATGGTATATGCTTGACATAAATTGTGTTTGGATGATAGTTTCCATGTGTATTGTTTTCCACAGAAACTAATGTGAATGGGCTATGATAATTTATATAACACAAATTGGTATTTGCATTAAATAAATCATGATATTATGTTAGTGGTTAGAAAATGTTTTGGTTGTATTTTATCAGAAACATGTGATGTTATTTATGATAAAATTGAGTTGAATGTTAGGTTCATAACTTTATAGTGAAAATTATGAGATGACAATATGCGAGCATATAATTTTAAGACACTGCATCCTAAAAGATAAACTGGCATGTGACGAAAATGTGTAAGAAGTGAAAGGCACGTTGTTATTTCATTGACAAGGACCACAATGATAGCATAGATAGGGTTTTTACAAATAAAAGCCCCATTCATGCATTATGTTGTTGACCATTAGTTTTTGTTAGAGAAGTACCCTAATAACTTGACGTTAAGTGAGCACAAAATCCCTTGGGTATTTTGGGGTAATAGGCATGATTATGTGATATGTGAGGATAACGTAACCCTTTTTAGCAGGGGTAACTTTGCCCTTTTTATAGGTGACCTTGAGAATGACTATAGGCAAGTCCATGACATAATAATTTGTCAGTCATTTTTTTTTTCGTAGACTGATCAATGTGGGAAGTCTACTTGGGGATGTTTTTTTTTTTGTGGTCATGTGAAGCTGATTGATGTGGGAAGCTTCTGAGAGGGTGTTGTTTTTGTAGCAAAATTTGGGCATAGCCATCCTTCGAGGGAGTGGTCTATATTTTTCTTTGTATGTTTTGATTTCTTTGAATAGCTATCCTTCAAGGGAGTAGTTTATTAATTACAGCAATAATGTAGTCTTCCTTTAAGGGAGCAGTCTACATTTATAGTTTATGACCTTTTATTATTTTCTTAGGCATCCTAGTTTTAAGTTTATTTTTGTTAACTAAACTTTTAGTCATGGACTAGACTATAGAGGTTTAGGGGTTTCCTTTTTATTAGGACAAAGCATTAATGCTTAAGAAAGGGTTAACTAATTTTTGTAGGGAAAAAGGGTTTGAAAGGAATAGGAATGAGGATGATGGGGTTTGCTCAAGGGATGAGCTCAAGTTAAACATCAAGTGAATGATCACTTGTTTAATAATAGAATGGTCACAGATGTAAGGCATTAAGGGGCTTAGGTTCTAGCCAACCTTCAAGAGAAGATAGATGATAAGTACTTGATCCATACTTGTGCATTATTATATAAGGTCTGAGCCAATTAGGAGCAAACTTGCCTCATTTGCTTCTTTCCATATTGGTCACGTGTTGGTTTTATTTAAGGATGAGATCTCCAATTTTGAAATCTTGCACTTTTAGATTTTTGTTGTAGGCATGCTTATTGTGATCTTGGTAGATATGAAGATGATTAAGAGTGGCAAGATGACGTTCATTGAGTAACTCAAGTTGTGTTAATTGATCTTGATGAAAGTCATCATTAGAGAGTATGTCATGTAAGGAGATGTGAAGAGAAGGTATTTGTACTTCAAGAGGCAAGACGAACTCGATTCCATACACTAAAGAGAAAGGTGTAGCACCCATAAGGGTTTAGATGCTTGTGTGATAGGCCCACAAAGTGAAGGGAATGTGAGTGTGCCAATCCCTTCCAGTGTCATTGACCACCTTCATCAGGATTTTAGTTAGAATTTTGTTAGAAGCTTCTTCTTATACATTTTCTTATGGATAGTAAGGTGAGGAAAAGCTGAGTTTGATGCCAAAAGCATTGCAAAGCTTTTGGATGGTTTTGTTTTTAAAGGATTTGCCGTTATCAGTGATTATCTTGTGATGTACACAAAAATGATAGATTATGTGGTGGTTAATGAAATTGATGATTTTGGTAGCTTTAGTGGAGATGAGGGGAATAGCTTCCACCCATTTACTGAAATATTCAGTCGCTGTGATAATAGACTGATGTCAGAGAGACGAATGAGGGTTAATCTCACTAATTAGATCTAATCCCCATTGTGAAAAGGGCTAGAAATACTTAGCAACTTGTAAAGCATGGCTAGGGACATGAAGAAGGTTAGCATGTTACTAGCATTTGATACAACGCCGAACATAGTCACTACAATCTTAGTTAAGTGTGGGCCAATAATAGCCCAGGTGGAGGATGCACTTTACAATCGAGTTACCACTGAAATGTCCTCCACAAATCCCATCATAGATTTGTTTGATGGCATGAGATGTCTCAGTGGTGGTTAGGCATCGAAGAAGGAGGCTATCAAAACCTCATTTGTAGAGAAGACCCCCTATCATGGTGTATTGAGCAGTCCTCTTGATAAAATCCCACTGTCCATTACTAGAGAGGTCAGGAGGAATGATAGAATAAGTCAAGTAGTCAACAAGTTATTTATACCAAAAATCATGTGGATTAGAGTCGATATTTCCAACAAAAGGTGATGTCAGTTGAGATATATGAGGGAAATGCCAAATGGTGTACCATGACATAGATTTTTAAGGAAGCAGATGAAGATGGGATGTGTGAGGTGAGAGAGGCCATTGTGTCAACAAAATTATTCATAGAGCGAGGAACAATTTGCAAGAGATAACGGTCGAAATACCCTAACAATATGTCAACACAGTGTTTATATCATTGTAAAACTTTGTTTTTATAAAGATAGGAACCATTAATCTAACTAACGACTAGTTACAAGTCACCAAAGATACTGATTGTCTTAATGCCCAAGAAAATGGTAGTTTAAAGCCCCAAAATTAATGCTTCATACTCAGTAATGTTATTGGTGCATTCAAAGTCAAGTTTAAAGGATAAAGGCATGGGCTCACCCTCGTGAGGGATGAGAATGACCCCCGCACCCCCACTAAGTTGACATTTAGATCCATCAAAGAACATTATCATTTGATAGGGGATGTCATTGATGGATAGCATGGTGATAGAATCATCAAGAAATTTGCAATTAGAGGGTTGGTTATCAGGTAAAGGTGTATCTACTCATTGGTCAGCAATCATTTTCCCCTTTATAGACTTTTGTTGAATGAATTCCAAATTGAAATCAGTGAGAGGCATGAGCCAATGAGCCATACATTGGTTTTGGTATGGCTTGGAATGTATGTATTTGAGAGGGTCGGTGTGGGTGATGATGTAAGTCTTGTGGTTGAGGAGATAGTGGCAGAGTTTGGAGGCGGCAAAGACTAATGCCAAGCAAAGTTTTTCAATATGAGTATACTGAGTTTCATAGTCAATGAGCATTTGGATTTTATAATAAACTGCTTGCTCATGATGTTGTTCATCTCAATGTGTGATCATGGCACTTAAGGAATGATCTATTGCTGAAATGTAAAGATAGAAGGGTTGGTCATCTTTAGGTGAAATAAGGACTAGTGGAGGGACAAGATAGCATTTAAGAGCCTCAAAAGCCTCTTGGAAATACTTATTCCAATTAAAGGAGATATCCTTTTTGAGGAGGTGATGGAAGGGTTGACATCGGTCAGATAGCTGCGAGATGAAGTGATGAATAGATTGAAGCTTCCCTTGCAGGCTGTGAAGTTGTTTTAGGTTAGTTGCTGGGGGCATCTCGAGTATGGCTCGAATCTTGGCTGGATCTACCTAAATGCCATGAGAGAAATGATGAAACTCAAAATCTTCCCTGAGAGAACCCCAAAGATGTATTTCTTAGGGTTGAGTCAAATGCTATATTGTAGTAGGTGAGTGAATATTGTTTTGAGAATGGTTAGGTGGTCATGGTGAAGTTTGGATTTCCCCATCAGGTCATCCACATAGTCCTCCATGATTTTATGGAGGAGATCATGAAAGATATAGGTCATGGTGCATTGGTATGTAGTGCCTACATTTTTTAGGCCAAAAGGCATGACCCTATAGCAAAATATCCCCCATGGGGTGATGAAGGCAGTTTTATGTTGATCTTCTAAGGCAATCAAGATTTGATTATATCCTAAAAACCCATCCATGAGGGATAGTATCTCATGACCAGCCATAAGATCAACAAGTTGGTCAATGTTTGGCAAAGGAAAGTCATCCTTTGAGCAAGCTAGGTTGAGGTCATGATAGTACAAATTCAAATTCCCCCTATTGCTTTTGTGATAGGGATAATGTTTGACACCCATTGTGGATAATCAATGGGTTGGATAAATGAGATGGAGAGAAGATGTTGAAGCTCCTCTTTGACAAGGAGTGTGATGCGAGGATGCATCTTGTGAAGCTTTTGCCTAACAGGCTTAGCTTCATAGTTCGTGATGATGTTTTGGATGATAATGTTGGGGTCAATACCGAGCATATTGTTATAGGACCAAGCAAAGGCTTTGCTATGATCTATAAGGAATGTAGTATAGTTGATTTGTTCCTAGGCATCTAAAGATTGACCAATATTTAAAATGTGAGGAACATCGGAAGATGGGAGATAAATGTCAACAGTTGATTTATTTAACATAACCTATGTTTTTGAAGGAAGTGATCATTGTATGAAGGAGTCATCCGTACCCATGTAGGTGAGTATGGCATCATCATCTAGGCATTAGATAGTGTTGATGCTAGAAGATTCATCACCTATCATGTTTGGATAAATGAGAGGAAGAGACCTTGATGCCTCACCTAGTTGATAGGTCAAGGGTTCCAAGTGAATGGTGTTTATGAAAAAAAACTAGGAGGGATGGAGAACACTGACTCCATAGGTGAGGGTGGGGGAATAGGTGAGGTTGGAGGAGACTGCTCTATGATAGTTTTGTGGTGAGGGATCTTAAAAGGTTTTGTAGGTTCTTCAAAACCCATGCCATGTCATTTCTTGGAATTTTTGATTGCCTCATCATTTGGAGGCTTAATGGGCTTGTGGGGACCTTGTTCATAATGTCCAAAGCCAAAACCCTTCCATGCACACCTATGAAGATAGGTGTGAGCAAAGCTAGGGTTGCCAAGGAAGGATAAATTGCAAGTGAATAGTCAGAGTGATGAGAGAGGATTTCCAATAGTAGGAGCCCGATCTAGCCCTCCATAGGTGAGATTAGTTTGGAGATCAGGAGGACCATATGGGATGACCATTCTGATGTGATGGTCATAGTTAGGGTGGTGATGAAGTTCTCCATATTCCTATGGAGTTTGGAACGTGTCAAGGGTAAGCAAATGATACTCCCCAAGTGAAAGGTGCTAGAAGGTATCTTCCATAGGATCATTCATGGTCACTTGAGGAGTAGGCATAGGTGTGACCGGTGTTTGTGAGCTTGTTGAGGCTTCCACAGATGGAGGTGGTGTTTGGGTGGATGTTTTCAAAGGGATGAGAACATCATTAGGTCAGTAGGTTGTGTTGCATGTTTTAAAGGGGGAAGGGTCAACAAGAATGACATGAACCTACCCCTCATGTTCAAACTTGACACAATGATGTAATGTGGAAGGGACACAGGTCATGGAATGTATCCAAGGTCATCCCAACAACATGTTATATTGGAACTCCCCCTTAATGATATAGAAGAGTTCTAGAATTGTACGTAGGTGAACATGCAAGACCACAGTGCCAATGGTAGTGGCAGTGGCATTGTTGAAAGAATGAAGAATTACATCAATTTTTGACATGCAGTTCTTTAAAAGGGCTAGTTAATCATATGCATGGGTAGAAATGATGTTGATTCTAGCACCTCCATCAATCATAACCCACTTAATATGAGTTTGATCAACATAAGCTATGATAAAGAGGGTGGGATCTTGATCTTCCAGGTTGTAGGCAAGAATCTCAAAATCACTGAAGGTGACGGAGGCAACAGTGGGTAATGATTTGACTAAAGTGGCTAGTGGTTGGGGGTCTTCAAGTTGGACCTACCTACCTATAAATATTTGATCAAGGCTTGGTGATGTTGTAGAGAGCTTTATTTTAGGTCATACAAAGACATCTTCACAAGGGTTTGGTGAGGTTGTTTCACCATGGACTCATGAATTGCCCCCAAAGATATTGGTTGAGATGTGCCCAAGATAGAAATCTTGGGCTTTGGTGGTGGAGAGGGCTTGGCAAATGGATATGTCCAAGGGGTAGAAACCTACTCTTTTCCTTTATCCTTTAGGGTTTGGGACTTGGTGGCCACATTAATAGTGTTGATTTCAAATAAAGGGTGAGAAGGTGGTAGAGGGACCATAATCTCGCGTTGGGATCCTGATTCAAGTGAGGAGGTTTGAGAGGCAGGGATGGTGTTAGTAGTTTATCAAAAAGGTGGTCAAGAGAATCCTCAATGAGAAGGGTGTCCTTTTCTAGGTGTTGGTGAATGACAACCTTAAGAGTGTAGCAACTCTTAGTATCATGCACAGGTGTGCAATGATATAATCAAATTTGAGTGTCATCAAACCAAGATGGTTTTGATCTGAGAGGTTGATATGGCTTAATGGGTGGGAGAATGATGCTAAAAGACTGAAACAATTAATGTAACAGTGAAGTATAGGAACCCACTAATGGGTTTGTGCTCATTGTTGTAGTAGGGGTTGATAACTTCTATTTAAGAGTTGTAGGGGGAGTTTTTTGTACCACCTTTTTAGTTGGTGGTGTGGCCACATGCGTAGATGGCACTTTATTGATGAGAGGTGTCAAATTTCTTGGAGGAAATATGTTTTTGATGGGTAGAGGGAGTAATGGAGGTAGTTTGTCTTTATGAGGTGTTGGAATAGGAAGCACTCCTATTAAAGTGGAAGGATGTGGACCCAAGATAGAGGGTAATGGTAAAGGTGGGGGAGGAGTATACCATCATGGTTTAGCATCCTCCTTTAGTATGGTGTGAGGACCACTACTATGTGGGGTGAGGTTCAAATCTAACTTAACTTGTGGGTGAGTAAGGTTTGATATAGGGCAAACACTGAGAGATCTAATCTATTTTAGCATGGTGGATGCCTGTAAGGGTTTAGATTCAGATGTGGAAGGCTGAGCTTCTGATGATTTAGAAGTGGAAACCCAATCCTCATTAGAGACTTTGGGGTAAATCATCGTGAAAGGGTTGGCATTATAAGGCAAAGTGGGATGTGTAAGATAAGGAGCCCTAAGTCACTCCCATAACACCTCATACTCTAGGTTCCTAGAATGGAGGAATTCTAAGTTTTCTACCAATAGAGAGAAGGGTTTAGATGATGTCATGTGAGGCCTTATAGTCAGTCCTTCAGAGGAGTTGGGTGATTGTGAGAGTAGAAACATGTTAGATGTAGCGATCATAGGCCAAAGGTGAAAGAGAACCATTACCAGATCTTCCTAAGCTGAAGTGGGTGAGGTGACGAGTTATTCTCTTGGTAGAGAAGGGATTGGAGAATTTGGCTCTTCAAGTGGATAGAGCACAAGGATGATCATCTTCCATGTGTGGTCTAAGAGCATGGAAAGCATGATCCTCCATTGGTAATAAGAAGGATAAGGATGGGCCACTAGTGTTGGTACCATCAAAGCATCCTCCAATATAGGAGAGGTCAAAGTAGACTCTCCTATGTGTGAAAGGGGGATAGATGGAGGACTATCCTCCATCAGTAGAGGAAAAATAGGAGAGGAAGGCTCCTCTAAATGGTAAAGCAGAGGGATGATGGCCCCTTCTACATGAGGGCATGGGGTATGAATGGTAAATTCTTCCAATGGTAGAAGAAGAGGGAAGGTGGGGGCAAGATGAATAAGTAATATATGATCCTCATGAGGTAGAAGAATGGGTAGAGGAGGTGCTTGATGTCGTGGGTGTGATACAGGTGAAACGGGTTCATCCACGCGAGGAAGAGGGTGAGGCAAAGGGAGATCTTCATTACATAGGGGTCGTATGGGTAAAATAGGTTCTTCTACTTATGGTGGAGAAATGGGTTGACCAATCTCTTCAAATTGTGGGAGAGATTGGATAGGAATGAAAGGAAAGACTATGTTGATCATGCATATGTTGCATTCTTGAGGGTCATCAACAATGGTCTAAACATTGTTCTGACTCAGGGGATGGTTAGGAAATGGTTGCCTAAAGACATCCATTTTTTGGTTGGCCAATGCATTAGGGTTATCCAAAACAAGGTTCGCTTTGTCTAACATGTCTTGAATAATGTTTTTTAGGGTTTTGCAATTATCCATGTCATGACCCTTGACACGATGATAGTTACAAAAGTTAGTTTCCCTATACCATGTAGGGATGGCTTGTGAGGGGTCAAATTAGATAGGTGGTCAGATTTGAGGGAGGTTAAGGACCCCCTACTTCACTAATTTATCTAATATGAAAGCATATAATTCTCTTATTAGAGTGTATCGTCATTGTTCATACCGTTGTTGGAATTGTCTAGTGATGTTTTGTGAAGTGGAGGGCTCAGATTGGTTGGTTGTGGTAGAAGATGGTAACCTAAGGACCACAACATTCACCGATCCCTTAGACTTGGGGTGAGAATAAGAAGGTTTGGAAGAGGAAGAATCATTGGGTTTTGCATTGGTATTTTTGTTACACAATTTGACCCTGTCTTCTTCGATTGTGTGGAGTTCAAGCTTTCAAGCCATAGTTAAAGCTTCATCGAATGTTTAGAAAGTTTAAACCCATAGAGTAGATGAGATGTGCTTGGCACATGCTCTTGAATAGGGCTCAATGAGCTCAAGTTGAGGTAGTGAGAAGGAGAGTTGGTTGATCAAACCTCTCTAATGGGTGACAAAGTCTGCTATTGACTCATCCTCAAATTGTGTAATGGAATAAAGGTCTATGATGGAGAGCTTCTTGGTAATATTGATTGAGAAATGATTGATGAATATTTGAGTGAGTTGAATGAAGGTGAAGAGAGAATGACTGGTAATGGAGCTCTACTAGTCAAGGGCAGCACCAAAAAGTGACATAGGGAATGTGTGAAGTAATAACGCATCATCGTGCGCTATGAGGTAGCAAGTGTGTCTAAAGGCTCATAGATGTTGTTGTGGGTCCTCTTTACTCTGAAAGTGAGTAAATTTAGGAGTTCCCACTAGCTAGGGTATGGTTGAATAGGAACTGAAGGGTTGATATGTTTGTTGCAGATTTGTTTGTATGAAAGAACACTCCTCAAACCTAAAATAGATGTCTCAAGGTTGGACATCTTATCCATCATCATCTTAATTAGATCAGTAGATGGATTGGCATGAGGGGCACCCCCTAAGTTATAGGGTACCTAGAAGGCATTGGAAGGGGTGTATGATGTACTTGGCTACATTTGTATAGGTGTAACATACTGATAGTTCATCATAGGGGCTGATGTTGAGGCCAAGGGGGCTTGTGTTGCAAAGTTGGAGGGCACAACTTGAGTAGATGCCACCAAGGGTGGTTGAATGGCAATGACACTAGTTAAAGGATAAGTGGTCACTCTCATGTTTATAAGTGCAAGAGTAAATGGGATAGAGACAATCAAGTTTTGGAAAGGTGTCAAACTTGGTTGAATTTTTTGCATTTGAGGGGGTACAGAAACCCTGATGGAGGTAGGGCAAGAAAGGATAGAAGGGGAGGCCAAATCTTGAACATTGGTCATGGTTGGGTTACTAGTCGAGGAAGTGGCCTGAGTGACAATAGGTTGGGTAGTGGATGCTGTTGATATCATTACCGCTTCAACCAAAGAAGTTGGCATGCCATAAATAGGGTTACCTGAAGGATCTCACATTTGGCTTCTAGTGAGATAATGTTGGAGATCCTTGACATTATGGTCAAGGAATCTCTCAAAATCTTGATCCCCTTCAGAGATAATAGGAGGTTGATCAGGGGTAGGTTAGATAGGAGTATGCTTAGTGTCTGAAGTATACTCCATTCGATGACATGGCATGAAGGGCAAAGGTGGGAGTGGCTGTTGACTCATGTGGTCAACAAGGAATTTAGCTTGACTGTGTGTCAAGACCATCTAAGGTGAAAGGGGTTTAGGTTCCAAAAATTATGTATTTTAGTTTTAGAAAACCAAAATTTGTGTTAAATAATAAGAAATTTGGGTTTTAAGCTTGTTGTTTGATTTTTTATTGACAGTGACTGATTTCAATTTTTTAACTGATATCGGTTATAAAATGTTTCCAACATCGGTCAGTTAACTAATGTCAATGGAGGTTTTGTTGCCGACGTCGATGGAGAAACTAATGTTGGTTCTTGTGTAATTCTAGAAACATAGAAGATTGATAGTTTTTGGAAGAAGAAGATATTTTGAGTTGTTTTGGATTTCAAAATGGTATGACCTTACCAGCTCAAACACTTAGATAAAACTACCAGAATAGATGATTAGGAAAGCAACCTCTAAAATGTTAGATTCCTAGGAATGAGTTTTAAAGTTGTGGTGTCTTATGCCTTAAGAGAATGTGTTGGGAGTTGGGCTTGTAGAACAGTTCCTAGAGAGGAAGTCTATTGCTGGTTTCAAAATGTGTTATGGTGCTCAAAGATATGTGTTAGGGTTAGTACATGGCCTGGTGCTAGGGCTTGCTCCCTTCACTTCATGAACCTAGAGCCAAGCTAGGCCACTTAGCCAGAATATACCTTCCCTATAGTTTATACTCTACTAGAGAATAGAGTGGGTCCTCCTCTTGGTGGTGAAATCCAAGTAGGATCACCGAGTGGGGTAATGTATCTATTAGGTGATGAAATCCTAGATGAGCCTTATCTCAAGTACATTTATGTGTTTGATTTGAAGTGATTGTGGTTTGGTTGTGTCACATTCATGCACTATGATTCATTCATAATGCTTTAATTACTAAGTGGGCTAAGTGTGCATCTAAGCAAGAATGAAATGCAGTAGTTTTTAACCCAAATCAAAATATATTATTCAAATGCAAAAAAATGGAGAAGAGGTAAAGAGTATGATTTTTTCATTACTCTATGATGCATGCAAGAAGTAACAAGAAGAAAAAGAGATGTTCTTTTTAACCTCTACTAATGATTTCCTTTTGAAACAAAAAGATAGAAGAGGAGATGCAAGAAGTGAATATTTTTCTAATGCATCTACATGAAAATTTGATTTTTACAAGAAGAATGAACCCAAGGAAAACTCTAAGGCGTGCCAGAATGTCTCTCTATATTTCCACCAATTACATTCAAATGAGAAAGAAACTAAGGTTAAGAGGTTATGGGTTTGATGTTACCCAAATTTAGTGTGCACCATATCCAAGCCTTGTGGGAGCTCCTCTTTGGCTGTGGAGAACACCTGTAGTAAGAATGAAACTTAAACAAGAAAAATGTTAGAAGAGGCTATGGTGGACTACCAAGCTATGCACTAAGTCCCAAAAGCGTGAAGCTCCTTACGGGATGACAGTACACTATTTAAAGATAAAAGTATTGTAAAGGAATAAATGATAAATGACTAAAGAAATAGAAAAGTAGAGGGTGTGTACCTATTCTTTGTAGTCTGTGTATCTCAGAATGCTACAGAAGGCTAGTTGAAGGTTTTGTCTAGTCTAGATGGGCTGTTTGGATGGCTTTTTGGTTTGCTAGTTTAGAACATAGTCGCCAATGTTAGTGGGTCTATCGATGTCAATTTGAGTTGTAGATGCTGAGGTTAGTTGGTCTACCGATGTCGGTCAGGGTTGTCAGCCTTGGATGGCTTTTAGAGTATTTCTAGGATAGGCAAAGGGGTTTTTTAAATTTTAGAGGTTGGTGCAGGGTTGCAGGAAGATGAATGAGGTCTAAGGAAGGGCATAGGTAGAGGATTGGTGTGAAAAGGGGGTGAGAATAAGGGGAAGGCCTTTCAGCCCCTCCATGAAAGAAGTCAAGCCTCTTGACAATATTTAGAAATATCAATGAAAACTAATTGATAATATATTTTGAAATACTAAAATGAAAACCAGAGTACTTAGCTTTATAGGGTGAAGAACTAGAGATATCAAAATAGTGATTCCCATTGTGGTCGATGTGATTGGTGATGTGAGTCAATGAAGAGAACATGAATTTCATCAATTTATTAGCTTGAGGTCCTTGTACATTCTTTCAATCTAGTCTCTAGAATGATTTGTGCAGAGCTTCGGTAGCCAGGAGCATGATAGTCGAGTTTTGGTGCTTGAAATCTCTAAGTATGCATGTGAATGTGTGAAAAGGTGGCCATAGCTCAATGTTAGATCTTGGCTTATGTAACTAACGTTGGTGATCCTACCAGTGCTGACATAGAACTATCGACATTAGTCGAGGGTTAACTGACATTGACAGAGAGAATAGGTAAAAGGGCTATTTTTAGCTCTTTGCCTATTTCTCCACCTACCAAGTGCCTTTTCCATTGGAGAACGATCAAAACAAGGGCTTATGAGGCATGGGATTTGGTTAGGGAGTTAAGATGGGGTGAGAATAAGTCATGGGTAGTTAAGATTTGGAGGACCTAGTCTTAAGCTGACTCATAGGCTAAGCAACGGTCTTGGGGTGAGGTGTCTAGGTGAGGTAATTAATTTAAAATAAGAAGTTTTTAAATTAATAATGTGCGCAAGTGTGGGTTAGGAGTGTTAACATTTAGAAGGGGACTAAGTGGGGTTGACATGATATTGGTGTCTACAGCAACCTTAGCTTCATGATCAGACTGTGTTAGTTTCCTTATTTGAAATTGATATTCCTTATGTAGTTCCTCATGCTCAACTTCATCCTTCAATATGTTCTTAGTGACAAGGATATATGTGTCAATTTAATCTATAGTTGTCAATTTTGGATAGTATAGATTCAAGGTTTGAATCTTTCCTTCATATTTTTTTACCTACTTTTTCAAAATACTCTTTCTTTCTCTGATCATTTCATATTAATCCATTATTACTTCAATGGTTTTATTCCCCATAGAAATGAGTTCCTCAAACCATTATTTTGTATCCCTTCCCATGTGATAAATCTCTTGAAATTAATTAATTGTAGCTTGATCTAGACTCTGATCGATTAGCTACACTGATTATGGTCATTTTGATGATTCACTACACTTTATAAACTAGTTCAATGTTATTGTAAGTTGATCTACCTTTATCTTAAATCCATATTTAGTGGCCTTATCATGGTCAATTTTTTATTTGATGCCAGATTGCACATCATGTTTCAAACCCTCTCTTGTTGGCCATCCAAGATGGATTTTAGAAATATAATAATCCCCAACCATGAGATCTCCCTTTGATTTTCTTGATGGGGGCAATACAATTTCAACATATTTCTACCCTTTATCATCATTAAATATTCATGAAAGGCTCCTAGGAATAGGTTTGGACTTATTTTGGACCTTTGAGAGATTGAAGTCTAATGTACTTAGATCAATCATTTGTTTCCTCTTTTTCCTTAATAATTGGGCTAGCCAACAAGGGGTAAGCTTTAGTTGATTAGAAACTATCACCAAAGGATTAGTAGCTGATGTTGTTACACTAGCATATATTGTGACCATTATAAAATCTTAGGAGGATGATGGTATTGATTGCTCAGGAGGTGCCTGAGACATTTTACCCCCATTAGTAGGCTAAAAACCTACATTCACATTAATAACTTATGTTGATCCAACTTTTATTGAAGGAGTTATAGAAACAATGGAAGTGGAGGAGGTGGGGGCAATGGAAATAGTTGTGTCCCTTGGGGGAGTTGAAGATCAGAGACCCAAGGAGTGTGAATTTAGGAATAAGGGGAAGAGTGGAAGGCAAAGCATTAAATTAATCAATGAGATGTGTGGGACCACTCAAGATTGGTAATGTGAGGAAAGTGAGTGGAGATGAAGTGAAATAGTACTTACCTCAAGAGTTGGGGTAACTTATAAGACTAAAGTCAGGATGACTGAGTCTATGTATTTGTACTATTGAGTGGTCTTGGAAATTAATGGGGATGAAATGGAAATTATTATAAAAGGAATGGAAAGAGGGAATGTAATGAAAGGGGAAGGTGAAATTGGAGGAAGGGAAAGTGGAGTGGAAATTTAATATTCCACTAATGGGGGACCCTAATTTTCCACTTGACTAAATTATGCTAGTTGAAGTTGGCTTATTGTGGTTGGAATTAAAGGTTAAGTATAAACTATAGATATACAAGAAGTGGAGGCAAGATGTGGAGTGAAAACTTGATCTTCTAAAACATGAGATATTGGAGGATTAGGAGTAGGAGGTGGATGTGTTGAAACCCATGAAACAATGTAGGTAGGAGGGGGAAGAAAAAAAGAGATGGGAGTTGTCACTATGGTAGTCATAGTAATTAAAGCTATGGAAGCTTGTGGTGGTGTTATGTCTTTATATGGAAGGTCCATTGGTTATTTTGCAACTTCCTCCACTCTGCTAGATTCCCATTTTTTGCCTTATTTTTTTTCTTTTTCTTTTTCTTCTTCTTCTTCTTCTTCTTCTTCTTCTTCTTCTTCTTCTTCTCCTCCTCCTCCTCCTCCTCCTCCTCCTCCTCCTCCTCCTCCTCCTCCTCCTCCTCCTCCTCCTCTATCTCCTCAAATTATTATCATAAACCCTCTTTTGATGTAGTAACCCCCTTTGCCTTAAAATTTAAAATCTTTTCTTGGGCCCCTATTATTTCCCTTATGATCTGAAATCTCTTGCTCCTCAACCAACTGATTATTCTATTAATTAAATGAGTTGTTCTATCAAATAGAGAAAGGGATTTTGGAATAGACCACCTTACTATTGGAAGGGGTTATGTGATGACCTATGTATAACAAATTGAGTCCACTATAAATTCTTCATCTACCAAGTCATTGGTAACTGGTGCTAGATCATAGTCTTTGATTTTTTTTAGGGACATCGTAGAATAATCCCTCATCTTGAATCTTTTCTCATCTTCCCAATAATATTCATAATATAGCACATGAGTGTATGTTGAAAGTGCCAATGTACTAGTGATATTGACATATACATCAAAATATGTCCTTGAATCCAAGGTCTTAAGTGTCTTTTGGCATAGTTCATCTTCAACAAACTTGGCCTTAAGGAGGGATTGATATGTGTATTGGCAAATGGAAATTGGGAAATGTATCCCTACCTTATGCCTGTTAAAAAGGAGATTGTGTGTCTCTATGAGCTACATGACTAGATCCCTTAGTGCCTATTTGTCACTAACATATATAAGAAGTGTATAGGGACAACCATTAAAAACTTTTTCCCTAACATAAGAAAAGGTAGGGAACTAAATAAAGTAAGAGCCCCATTTGTTGATTTCATTCACTGCTACTAGTGAGAACCTTGTTCTCCCAAGTTCCTTATTGGAACATGATAATGATGTAATAGATGAAAGAATAATTAAATCACCTAAAATGTTATTTAATAACCTCCTTTATGAGGTTGGGGTAGTATTTATAGACTCTTCTTATTTCCTCAAGAACTATATTAAGGCCAAGGAATAATCTCCCTTTGGCCATAATATATATAATGTAGGAGGTCATGTAGAATTTTCCCATCATTTATACCTCCATAAATTACTTATGGAGGGAATCATCTATTAACTAGGACCAATAAATTTATTTATTATTATTTCAAATGACCTAGATGTAATGGTACATCCACTCTTGAAAACACTTAGCAATAGGATTACCAGTGACCTTATGTAATAGTATGATAATGTCCCCTAATTCATCAATGAAATCAAGCCTATACATGGTCTTTGGTAACCTGGTGGAGGAATGCTTGGGAGACTTGAGCCAATGTTTGTTGATTATTTTTTGACATCCATATTTTTTATCCTCATATAATTATGTATATGTCTATGGATTTTTCTTAAGATAACTTTCAAATTCTAAGATTGCAAACATTGAGTTGAGGAAGTCAGGGTTGAGATTCAAAATATTTTCCAATTTGTCATTTTATACTTCTCTTTTGTTGGTATCATAGTGTTGGGCTAATGTGAGCACCGAAAAGGGGCTTTGAATAGATAGTGAGAAGGATGAATCTTGTGGAAGGTGAGAGTCATAAATACTCTAGACCTAATCATTTTAAAAGTTTGTACTTATTCAAGCCCAAAAATCTCGCAGGTCAATGTGACCTAAATTAATATCTATTATCTCTGTAACATTAAATGCTAACATGGGACTCACTCTAAGGCCTTTGGATTGGAACTTCATTTCCTTATAAGACATGGAAACTAAAGTTTTTTCTTATGAGAAACCAATTGTGAAAGGTGGAGGAATATGCAAGTATTTAAAGTAGTTCAAATCTCTAGTGGAACTAGGAGGTGGTAAAAGTAGGTGAAAATTATATAGAGGTAGAGGGTGTTGAAAGTCGGTGGATGTTACATGGATATGGAAGGTGTTCTGAGTAATGTAAACTTCCATGGTAAAAAGATGTGTCTTGAGAAGTTTCACTTTTCACAAAGATGTAGAAGAAGGTGCTAGAGATAGGTCTAAAGTTTGTAGGTACGTTGGACCATTTTGTGGAATATTTATTGGTTTAAGAAATGACATATTCTTAGGAGTATTATTCTTGTCTAGGCAAAAACCTAGACTTTGATTACAAAATCTCAAAGGAAAAACTAAGGGTTTTTTGGTAATTGAACATTTTTGGAAATAAAAACCTATAAAACCCTAAAAGACTCTAAAGTCTTTTATTATAACCTAAATACTTGAAATAATAACCAAAATTTATCCTTCAACTATTACAATGACAACCCAAAATAACCCCCAATCCAGACAATCTCAATGAAACCCTAAAATTGGAGAAAATAACTTTGAAAGAAACTACAAATAACTTGAAAGATTTAAATATAAGAACAATGGAAAAAGAATCACAAGGAAAGTATATGCAAAAAGGAAAAGATGATGTGGAAGACATTTTTTAGTCATGGCTTGAACTTGTATGTACTTTATTGACACATGGCTCAAGGTTTAAAATACACAAAAATTGTTTTCAGAGCTCAACAAACTTATTAAATTAAAAAATGATAAACAATTGCCAAAGGCTCAGTTTATATAGAAACTCTTGTAATTAATGTAGTTATGGTAGTTAGTGGTGGAGCTAAGAACTTCTTAGAGTAATTATTTATAGGAAATGAATGGCTTGGTTTATTGGATGGTGAAACTCACCAAGCATTTTGCACATTTTCAAATGTTGAAAGTGTACTTTAGGTTCTACATTCCATGGTTTGGTTATTTGGTAGAAGGTAAAACTCATCAAACACTTTACATGTTTAAAAATGTGCAAATTACACTTCAAGTTCTAAATTCTATGGAAGGGGGTCTTTATGTTTTTCAAGATCTAGAGACTACCATATATTTTTCATGTTTGTAAATTTCCAAAGTGCTTTCTAAGTTCCATATTTCATCATGTTAGAAGGTGGCTAATCTACAAGATTTGGAACCCATGAAGCACTTTTTAAATTTGTAAATTTATTATAGAGTTTAAAATTCTATAGTAAAAAGGGAAAGATGGATTTTTTGTGGTTTTAAGGGATTTTATAAAAAAATGGGATCTCCCTTAGGGTATTAGATGTAATGATATTTTTGAGATAAAAATATCCACATTTTTGGCAACCACTATGGGGTGATTGCCTAGTAATTAGTTTCAATCTAGTAGCCTTCTAGACATTAGGCATGGAGTCAATTATGACTTTAGAAAACTTTAACTTGGGGATGCACAAATTTGAAGTTACCTAGACATGAGAAAATAAGAAAGACACAAAGAAACAAAATGAGGAAAAATAACACAACCTAAGGAAATAAAAACTCCTAATGAGTTGACCTATGCATAAACACTTATTAAAGACACAACTAACATTACTATATACAAAATTTAATTTTTTTGAATGAGTTTCTACCTCAAAATAAATATTTAAGGTATATAACATTGATTGGGATAGGTAGTTCTTATCCATCAAGTTTAGAGATCTAAATTTTGTTAGATCCTTGGAATTAAGTATTAATGTATGGGCCACTCCATATTACATCAAATTTGGTATGATTACTTGGTTTATCCCTATCTGTGTCCCATTTGAGGACCATATATCCTTCATTAATGTTCATTTTAGATGCCTTTTTGTTTAAATTCTTCCTAGTTTGAGCCTAATTAGCTTCAAAAACCTTTATTACTTGTTTTTTGATTTTTTCAAGTTTCATGAGCTCAACCAATCTTACCATCATTGCATCATTATCAATCAAGTCAAATTCATGATTGAGATCTATAGATGGTAGCTTAATTAATATTAAGACTAAATCCTCTCTTCCATATACTAGCATGAAAGGTGAATTACCTATGGATCTCTTAGGGGTGATCCTATCAATTTAAAGTATTGATTTCAACTTTATATGCCAAGATATTTGGTTGTCTTCTATTATTCTTTTGATAATCCTGATAAGATTCTAATTGGTTGACTCAACCAAGCCATTACCCTAAGGATAATAATTAGAATATGTACTTAGATACACATTATACCTAATGAACCATTCATGACTTGTGTACCCATGAAAGCTTTAGCATTATCAGAGATAATGGTATGGGGTACACTGAATCTTAACACTATATTATCCATAAAATCTAGAATTGACACCTTTTTAGCATCTTTTACTGTAATTGCATTAGTTCATAATATAAAATAATCTATTTCTATGAGGACCCATTTATGATCTGCACTCAATGATGGATTAATCATACGTATAATGTTTAGTCCCCATTATAAAATGGTTGATCTACTTGAATGGACCTAAGAGAAAAGGCTACTAACTTTTACTTGTTAATGAAGTAGGTGCTCTTTTAATAATTCCTTACCCATTGGTGGGCATCTTTGAATAATTCAACCCAATAATAGCTTCCTCAAATTATCTTTATGGCCATGGTCCTTGCAAAGAAATGTATTCCTAACGAGCCATTGTGAAATTCTTCAAGTACCTTAAGAACATAATCATATTCAATACATCTTAACATGACTCCATTCATATCCTTTCTAAATATTACTCCATCAACAAGGACATAAGGAATAGATTGGAGTTTGTAATATCATTTATTAGATTGCTGAGGATTATATAGATATTTTTTAGTCTATAATAAGTTGGTTATGTCTTGGATCCATTTGTTGAAGATAGGTAGGTTTTCTGGTTGAGATGCATTTTCGGCATATACTACTTTAGACACTAGTTTAGTAGTTTTTATATTGAAATCCATAGATTCACATAAACCTTTTCTTTTTACCAACTTGGTAACTTTAATGTCCACATAATTTTCCATGACCTTGGTAATCCATCTTTCTCACTTTTCATTTATCTCTCTATTGCTTAATAACTCTTTAACACTTAGGTGGATTACCATAAGATGAATCTTGTTATTAGAGATCATATGCCTATATTTTTTAAAAGCCTTAATCATGGCATATTATTGTTTTTCCACAAAACTATAATTTTCCTCATAGCATTTCAAGGATTAGCTAAAGAAAGATATCAATTACTCTAATTATTTTTTATTATGCTGAGTTAGAATGGCTAAGATGATTTATTCCCCTATGAATGCATAAATAATGAAGTCTTTCTCCTAAGGATAAATTTTTTAATGGCCTAAAAACTATATCTTCTATCTTGTGTCCAACTAAAAATGGTACCCTTCTTGAGCATTATAGTGAGGGGGTTTTACCAGGGAGGCAAAATTTGGGACAAATCTTCTCATAAAATTAATCTTCCCAAGGAAACTTTGAAGTCCTTTCTTATGGATTGGCAATGCCAATGTAGATATAACACTAACTCTTTTTGGGTCTATCTCAAGACCTTCCTTTGACACTATGTGCCCTAATATTTTCCCTTCATAGATTGAAAAACACACTTATTTGGGTTTAAGGAAACCCAATATTCTTTTCAACTTTCAAAAAAATTATAAGGTGATACAAATGTGCTTCAACATGATTTGAGTAGATGGTGATATCATCCAAATATACCAGGATCATTTCATTTATCATTATTCTAAATTCCATATACATGGATCTTTTAAATGTTACTCTAGCATTGTCAAACCAAATGGCATCTTTTTGTATTCATATGTGCCCCATTTTATGGTGAAGGTAGTTTTGTATTGGTTTGGCTCTTATACTAGGATTTGGTTATAGCTAGAATAACCATCTAGAAGGGTAACCTTTTTATATCCTACTATAGTTTGTAAAATTTTATCCATAGGTGGGAGAGGATAGTGATCATTTAAGGATGCTTTATCTAGGTCTCTAAAATCTATGCATAGCCTAATTTCACCATTATTATTTCTAATAGGGATTAGATTGGCAACTCAAGATGAGTTATTTATGAGAAAAATTATATTAGCTTATATCAATTTAGAAATCTCACTTTTCATCAAAGGTTCAATCTTGAGATTAATGGGCCTCTACTTTTATCTTATGAGTTTAGTGTGTGGATCCAACTCTATTGTATGCTGGGCTAAAATAGGATTGAACCCTCTTATATAATGATAGATCCAAGTGAAATCGTCATCAAATTATTGGAACAATTTAATTAAAAAAGAATATTGGAGTCATTACATACCTTCCCTAGCTTTATGGTCTTACCTTATGAGGTGGCCACTAGGTCATAGTCCTCTTCATTGACCAAAATATTCTTTTTCTCACCTTTCAGCTAGTCGTTTGAATTGAAGATGTTATCCAATGTAACGAAACCCATAGGTAGCTTGTTTGTCTTTAGCTAGATGATATAATCCTCATATTGATCCTAGAGAATAGGCTAGTTCCTATCAAAAAATCCAACTTCTCTCAAGAATTTTATAGTTTATTGTTCATTATCAAAGACTTGCCAATTAGTGACATTGTTAGGAATAAATGGTCTTACCACCAATTTTACATGTTGGGTATTTTATTTGCTTATTTCCTTGGGTAAGTTATATTTGGATCCCACTAAATCCATATGATCAACATCCTTATTCTATGATATTGGTACTACCTAAATATTTAGAGTGGTGAAATGTTTGAATAGGTCCCACACCCTCTACTTATAAGATCTTAGAAAATTATTCTTAGTCGCACTTTTAGATCTTACATGGTGAACAATCAATTCACTATTGTTAAATATCTATAGGGATTCTATCCTTATTTCTTTAGCTAGATACAATCTTTGAATTAAGGATTCATATTTAACTACATTATTAGTGTAGCCAAGTTGAAGTCTAAAAGAATAAACATAACTATCCTTTTGGGGAGATACCAAGATAACACCTGTACTCACTCCATTTCTAGTTCTCAAACTATCACAAAATAATTGCATATAACTTAAAGATCTTCAAGTGGTTTTAATATATTAGGAATGATTACATCATTCTCTTGAATGCAATATATACCCAACCCAATTTCTTCTACATGGTCATAAGGATCAAATTAGAAGGATGATCCCCATTCATCTAAGAGAATATTTGGAACATCTTCTATAGTAGTTACATCCTCATGATCATTTTTTTCTTCTTGATCTTGTAATATGCAGTTCATGTTCATGAGAGGAAGGGTATATGGTTCAATATGATCATTAGCTATTATCTCAGTTATTATTATTACTCTTTTCCCATACCTAATTTTTAGCAACATGTGGGACCAATCCACATACAAATATCCTCTTATTTTTTTGGTAAAATGTCATGAAAGGCAAATGGAAAAATAAGGGGGAAGGTTGATAACTGAGATATCTTGGAAAATTGACAAATTGGGATAAGCATGGATAGTGATATTTAAACCTTTTATTATTTCTACTATTTGAATAGTAGTCCTAGCTAACTGAACCACTCCCTTATTCATAGGTGTATATTTTACACCCAGAGCATTGTTTATCATTTTGGGCATAATGGAATTACTAGCCCCTAAATTAACATGTAGTTATGAACTAGATGCTTCCAAACTATTAGTGAGAGATATAAAGGAGGAGGCTTACCACTTTTACCCATATCAACTTTAGTTTATGGTTGACATACATTAATTATAGTATTAGGCCCCATAGTTGGAAATTTATTTGTTATTTAAAAATTCAAGGCCTCTTATAGTAGATTAATTGATGTTGGTATAGATAGTGCATCCCATATAGTGACATTTAGATTAGTATTTTTCATTTGCTCAATGATGTTGAAAGGGATACTACCAAACTTTGGTTGAGTCTTTGTTGGAATCGTGTCCTCTTTCAAAAGATTTGGAGTAGGTAGTTTCACTTTGGGCTAGCTAATGGGTATAAAGGGTGGCCTTTGTATTATGTTATTCTTTACAAGTTCTGATACAACTTTGGAAGTTGAAGACTATTCTATTTTGAGGGGCTAATCACTCTCTATTTCTCTTTTTTTTATCATGTATTTTCTACCACTAGACCTCCACCATTTAAAAGTGACTCTTCTTGATTTACTCCATAAAAGTTCTCTTCTTACTAGTTTAGAAGAGTAACTTCTCCTTGAGTAGGTTCTTGTGTTTCTACTTATTAGGAAGTGGAATCTTCTTGTTTTCCCTATTTATTTGTCATTCCTTACACCATCAAAGCTTGACTGATGATACCATTGGGGTAAGTATTTTGATTGTGTGTCTATGAACCACTCATAGTCTTGAACCAAGTTATTTTGAATAGGTAAAATATCTTTGTAATTACTCATTGTAGGTAAGGCATGAACATTTGGGGGCTTGGTTGTGTGTTTTGACCTTGTAGTTGTTGATTTCTTTAGTATTTTTACCTATCTCCTTAATATGGTTTCTTGTTTGGTTGATATGTCAAGTTAGCCTACTGATAAGGTTTATAATTATAAGATTACTACCTTTTCATAGTTACTAATTCATTGCCAAATATATTAAGTAATGATTTGATCTCATGTAATTTATTCATGGGAGTAGGGGTCAAAGCTAGTGCCTTGTTCATAGTGGGAATTAGGGTAAGTGTAGGTGGTGTAGGAGCTATTTCTATAAATAGAGGCATTAGTGGTCTTGGGGTAATTTTTTTGGATTGGGTAAAATAATTATCTACCCTTATTATAATTTCATAAGTTTTAAGGAGTGTGGTACCACCCATAGACTGAATCATGATAGCTATATCACTATAGAGGGCTCTCAAGTATTATAGGGAAGCATTATTTATAGTTAGCCTGACTAGTGTTGGAATTCTATTTCATGTCTTTTGGAAGCAAAAACTGAAATCAATCATGAGTTCATGAGGAGACCATTGAATGGTGGTCAACTATTCAACCAATGAAAGGTGGTCACTCTTATCTTTGAATTGGGCACATAGTGTGGTACCTAAATCATCCTAAACTCAGATAGAGTTGAGAGTAAGACCTCTTTACCAATGTAAATAATTAACCTTGAATGATGAGACTAAGAGCCTAATTGTAACATTTGTCTTGTACTACATTATGGACAATGCATACATTGGAAATATCTTGTATGTCCTCTATAGGAGTAGTGGAAGTTTTGCTAGTGAAATATGGTAGGATTTTTAAGGCTGAGGTTGGTATATCATCATATTGGGCAAACTAGAGGGGGATGGCCCCATTGAAGGCTACAAAATTTTTGGCCATTGTAGGAGGAATAAAACTACTAAGTGTAGGATTACTTGTAGGAGTTGTAAATAAACTAGCTTGATATACTTTATAATGAGGTATGACTAATTTTGATCTCTTTTTAAGTGAAAATGAAAATTATAAAAAAATAGCTTTCTTACCTTTTGTAGTTGATCTCATTTGTTAGCTTGGCATATGTAACCTTAGAAATCCTAAGGCTATAAACTAGTGAAGTCACTAGGTGATTTTGGAATGCATTCAAAGGTGATGAAATGTTTGCTAAAAATAGCATCAATTTATTTATATTTTTTTGTGTCCCACTAGGCATGTTAAAAACTATTATCACATAATTTTTGAACTCTTCTTTGATGTGGAATAATTTACTGTGCAGCACCTAATGATATAATAGGAGAACATTTGATCCTTGGGATTGTGGATATTTGAGGTTAACCTCTAAAGAAGGTCAGCTTCATTTCACTAAATCTGATGCAACTAATAGGATACTAGTTCTACGTAAATTTTTCCCTTTTAGTGTTCTTTCTCCTAAACTAAACTTTGATAGGAAAAATAGAAAAAATGAGACTTTATAAAACTAAAATAGTGATTTCACCAAATATATTAGTGTGTCTCAATGCTTGCTTGATAGACACAATGTAATAGAAAATTATATTTAATTTGATTTAGTACAAACTCATATAAAATGAGAAACTAGAGGCAATATTTAGTTATTTTCATGAAAGGGAAAAGAGTTATTTATTTTAATCAAACAATATTTTTAGAAGGGTAAAAATATCACAACTAAATTTATTATGACTAAAATAAGAATAGAACTTCCACAAACACTCAAATAACTGGTATAGATAGATATTTCTCATATAAAAGAGGAAAATATTCAATTTATTTCTATTCTAAAGGTTACAACTTGTAGAAAATACATTCAAAATGCAAATATTATATATTCTAATAGTAAAAAGATGTTTTATTCCATGGGGTCTACCCATATTTATACAAAAATATCTCATAGATGATATGTAGTTATCAAAACTTGAACACCCAATTGGAGAAACCATGCACATATAAAACTTCATGCAAAAGGGGGTGACTTGCTCTATACCTAACATTTTGGACTTGCAGAACAATTTGAAAAGTGGCATGCAAGAGATAGGTGTGATCCTTAACATGTAATGGCATGACTAGAACTATAATATCTATATTCAAAGCTTCTTCATCTTCAATAGCTATAAATAACTCTTCATGAAAAATAGGTGGTGCCCAAGATAAACTTAACTTTTCAAAAAGATATTTAAAGTTAACTTTAAAAAACCCTAACTTGAAAAATACAAGTGAGACTTTTAAAATCTTTTAATTCAATCAATTTTGTCAAAATGGAACTTGTAATTTTCAATTCATGTTATTACACTTTTAGCAATCATAACTTGTCAAAATAGACAATGTAATTTTCAATTGCTTTTTACAACTTTCACATTATCTAAAAATATAAGTTTCTCTTTCTTAAAAAGAGTTATAAAAAATGGTTGTTTCTTCAAAATTACAACTTACAATGTTTTTCAAACATAAAACATAACATGCGAAAATATTTCAATAGAAAATTAATCAAAATTCAAAATTTCCCTAGCTTTTTTGTCTTTCTTGGCCTGGGGTTTTTGAGCATATACATCAAAGGCTTTAAAAACTTATTTTACTGAATCTTCATCTATTCTATAGGATTAAATGTGAGAATATACATAGTATACTTGAACATCAAAAAATTATCTTCTAAAAGTTCTTATTCCATGCATATCCATTCGTATCATATCTATTGCATTTTCATACTTGATAAATCTATGGATGGAACTCAGGGTGAAGGTTGTATTTTTTGTAGATTATTTTTCAACAACCTCCTTGAACTTATTTTGGACCTCTTAAACCTTTAGGAAATTCTTTGAGTCATCCATTGGTCAATGTCACATCATATTTATCATTCCTTCTATGTCATAAAACATGTCAATAGCTTTATAATGAGCAAACCTTATCTTGGTGAGTAGACTTTGTTAATATCCTTATTCAAAATTGAGTTTCCATATGTAATTCCTCATGCTTGGATTCATCCTTCAGTATATTCTTACAAATTAGTATATTTGTATCAATATAACCTACAACTATCAATTTTAGATAATATAGATTCAAGGTTTGAATCTCTTCTTCATATTTATTTACCTACTCTTTAAAATATTCTTTATTTATCTAAACATTTCATATTGATCCATTATTTCTATATTGATTTTATTCCCCTTAGAGATGATTTCCTCAAACCATTATTTTGTATCCCTTCCTCTCAAAATTAATCAATTATAGTTTGATCTAAACTCTGATCAATTAGCTACACCAATTTTGGTTATTTTTATGATTCACTAGGCTTTATAATCATGTTCAATGTTGCTATAAGTTGATCCACCTTTCTATTTAATTCATCCTTGGTGGCCTTATCATGATCAATCCTTTCAAAGAGAGTGTTGATTCCATATTTCACATCATGTTTCAACCCCTCTCTTATTATCATCCAAGATGGATCTTAGAAATATGGTAATCCCCAACAATGATATCTCCCTTTGATTTTTATGATAGGTGTACTATAATTCTAACATATCTCTCCCCTTTACCATCATTATACATTTGTGAAAGGGTTTTAGGATTAAACTTGGACTTCTTTTGGACCTCTAAGAGATTGAAGTCCATTTTACTGGGATCAATCATTTGTTTCCTCTTCTTCCCTAATGATTGGGATAGCTAACTAGGGGTAGCCTTTGGTCGATTATAAATTGTCACTAAAGAATCAGTAGTTAATGTTACTTTATTAGAAAATATTATGACCATTATATAATCTTGGGAGGATGATACTATTATTTGTTTATGAGGTGCTTGAGACATTTTACCCCCATAAATAGGATAAAAACCTACATTCACATTAATCACGTGTTGCTCCAACTTCTACTGAAGGAGTTGTGGAAATAGTGGAAGTGGAGGAGGTGGGTTAAAAAATAGTTGTGTCCCTTGAGGAAGTGGAAGATGTGAGAGACATAAGGATTGTGAATTTGGGAATAGGGGGAAGATTGGAAGGCAAAACATTGAATGAATCAATGAGATGTGTGGGACCACTCATGTTTGGTGATGTGAGGAAAGTGAGTGGAGATGAAAGTGAAACAGTACTAACCTTAAGAGTTGGGGTAGCCTATGGAACTAAAATTAGGATGACCGAGTTCCTAGATTTGTACTATTAAGTGTTGTTGTAAATTAATGGGGATGAAACGGAATGGATTATAAATGGAATGGAAAGAGGGAATAAAATAAAAGGGGAAGGTGAAATTGAAGTGAAAGTGGAGTAGAAACTTGATATTCCAGTAATAAGGGACCCTAAGTGTTCACTTGACTCAATTATTTTGGTTGTACTTGGCTTATTATGGTTAGAATGGAAGGTGAAGTGGAAACTACAAATGTAATGGAAGTGAAGGCAAGAGGTGGAGTGGAAATTGGAGCTATTGAAACTTGATATAGTAGAGTATAATTAGGAGATGGAGGTGTCAAAACCTCTAGATCAATGTAGGTAAGGGGGGATGAATAATATAGATGGGGGTTATCACTATGATAGTCATAATAATTGAAGCTATGAAAGTTTATGATGCTATTATTTCTTTAGATGGAAGGTCTATTAGTTATTCTATATCTTCCCCCATTCTAATAGAATCCCCTTTCTTTACCTTAGTCTTCTTCTTCTTCTTCTCTGCCTCCTATGATGATTCTCCTAGACCCCCTTCTTATTGATTAATCCCCTCAACCTCAAAATTTAAAAGCTTTTCCTAGACTCCTATTGTTTCACTTGTGATCTGAACTCCCTTACTCCTCAACTAATTGATTATTCTATTGATTACATAAACTATTATATCAAATATAGAATGGGATTTCCGAACATACCACCTTATTGGTGGAAGGGGTTGTGTGATGACCTCTATAAAATAAATTAGGTCCACTATAGTCATCATCTACCAAAGTCATCTAGAACTGGTGCCAAATCATAGTCTTTAATTTGTTATAGGGACATCTTAGAATAATCCCTCATCTTGACTCTTTCCTCATATTCAAAATATTCCCAATAATCTTCATAATATGGCACATGGGCATATGTTTCAAGTTTCAATGTACTAGTGATCTTTCCATATACATCAAAATATGTCCTTGAATATAAGGTCTTAAGTGTCATTTGCCACATCTTATCTTTGGCACACTTAGCCATAAGGAGGGATTGGCATGTGTATTAGCCAATGGAAATTAGGAAATGTATCCTTATCTTATGCCTATTAGAAATGAGATTGTGTGTCTCCATGAGATTCTTGATCATATCCATTAGTACCCATTTATTACTAGCATATCTTGGAAGTGTATAGGGATAATCACTAAAACTTTTTGCACTAATGTAGGAAAAGATAGGGAATTGAATAATGTAGGAGTCCCATTTATTGATCTCATTCATTGTTGCTAGTGAGAACCTTGTTTTCCCAAGTTACTTATTGAACATGATAATGATGTAATAGATGAAAGCATAATTTACTCACCCAATATTCTACTTATTAGCCTCTAATGTGAGGTCAAGGTAGTAGTTATACAATCTGCTTGTTTCCTCAAGAACTATATTAAGGCCTAGGAATAAGCTCTTTTTGGCCAAAATATAGAGAATATAGGAGGTCATGTAGAATTTTCTCATTATTTATACCTCTATCAATTTATTATAGATGGAATAACTTATTAACTAGGCCTAATGAATGTATTAATTATTCTATTCGATGACCTAGATGTACTGGTGCATCCACTCTTGAAAACATTTGGCATTAGGATCTCTAGTGACCCTATGCAACAGTATGATAATGCCCCATACTTCGTCAATGAAATCAAGCCTATATATGGTCTTTCGTAACCTAGTGGAGGAATGCTTGGGAGACTTGAGCCAATGTTTGATGATAATTTTCTAACACCCATATCATTTATCCTCATAGAATTATGTGGATGTCTGTGGATTTATATCAAGATAACTCTCAAATTATAGGATTGCAAACACTGAGCTGACAAAGTCAGGGTCTAGATTCATAATCTTTTCCTCTCTATCATTATAGACTTCTCTTCTATCAGGATTAGTATTGGGCTAATGTGAGTATCAAATTGGGGATTTGAATAGACACTAGGAAGGCTATAGTTTGTGGAAGGCTAGAGTCATAAATAATCTAGACCTAATCATTTTTAAAGTCTACTTATTTGAGCCCAAAAATCTCCTAGGTCAATGTGACCTAAATTGGTATCTATTATCTCTACAACATTAGACTACAATCTAGGAGTCACTCTAGGGCCTTTGGATTTGAAATTCATTTCTTTAGGAGATATGGAAACTAAATTTATTGCTTATGAGAAACCAACTGTGAAAGCTAGTAGAAGTTGTAGGTGTTTAAAGTAGTTCAAATCTCTAGCCAAATTGGGAGGTGTTAGAAGCATGTAAAAATTATGTGGAGGTACAAGGTGTTGGAATCAAGTGGAATTTCAATGGAGATGAAAGTTTTTTCAAGTAATGTAAACTTATGTAGGGATGAGAGGTGTTTGGAGCAGGTTTACGTTTTACAAAGATGTAAAAGCTTGTGGGGGTCTCAGGTGTTTGAAACAATGTTAAACCCTATGGAAGTAGAAGGTGTTAGAGATAGGTCTGAAGTCTGTAGGGATGTTGGAGTATTTTTTGGAATATTCATTGGTTTAAAAAATGAGATATGCTTAGGAATATTATGCTTGGCTAGGCAAAAACATAGATTTTGATTATAAAATGTTGAAGGGAAAACTAAGTATTTTTTTGTAATTAAACATTTTTGGAGACAAAACCCTAAAAAACCCTAGAAGATTCTAAAGTCTCTAAATAAAACCTAAATAATTGAAATAAAAACCAAAATCAATCCTCCAACTATTACAATGACAACCCAAAAGAACCCCCAAATTAGACAATCTTAATAAAACACTAAAATTGGAAAAAGTAACTTTAGGATAGATTAAAAATTATTCAAATGATTCAAATGTATGAAAAATGGAAAAAAAAATCACAAGGAAAGTACTGTGCAAAATGGAAAATATGAAGTGGAATATTTTTTACATTCATGGCTCGAACTTACAAGTACTTTCTTGACATTTGGATTTAGGTTTGGAATGAGTGAAAATCACTATCAAATATCAACAAAATTACTTAGTAATTAAATAAATGATAAAAAATCCCCAAATTATAATTTGTATATATAAAATCATGTAATTAATGTGATTATGGTGGTTGGTAGTAGATCTAGGAGCTGCTTGGAGTAGGTCTCATGTCTGTGAGAAATGAATGGCCTAGTTTGGTAGAAGGCAAAACCCACCAAGCACTTTGCACATTTACAAATGTGTAAAGTGAACTTCATGTTTTAGATTCCATGGTTTAATTATTTGGTAGAAGGTAGAAGTCACCAAACACTTTTCACATTTGCAAACATGCTAAGTGCACTTTGGGTTTTGGATTATGTGGAAAGGGGTCTTTATGTTTTATGGGATCAAGATCCTACCATACATTTTTCACACTTATAAACATGCAAACTACTTGTTAAGTGCTTTATTTTTCCATGTTGGTGTTATTAATTTGACCTATCAATGATAAATTACTACCCTTATCATATGAAACTTTCCTAAAAATGGTTAATAGCCCTTTGTAGCTAGTCAGATCGGTCATTTTTTTTACCTTTAAAAGCAAATTTTGGTCAAAAAAGTCAAATATGGTTTAAAATAGCACATCAATTTTTTCAATTTTCCTTTTAACATATCCAAAAACATGGATTTAGCTTATGTCTAAAGTTTCATAACATAAAAAGGCCATTTGATATGTTTCCTAAGCCTAAAAGACCCTAAAATCCCCTCCCACATGCCAATTTAAACTTTTAAAGCATAAAAATGGTTAAAAGGTGTTTTTTATGCTATACCATATAATTATTCTCAATAAATCCATTCCAACTGGTGGAAGTGAAATCTTTCTTTTAAAAGGATAAAAGAGCTTGTTTCCCTTCATTTTACAAGAGAAGTATGGATTTTGTGTAGTTTTCATACAATCCAAGGTAGGGGAGATCATCTTTAGGGAATATAATGGCTTCATGTTCAGTTTCATGGCAATTCATGACCATATAGGCCATAAACCAACTTTTTATTGGCATTTGCTCAATTGGCATAAAGAGATATGCCCATAGATTTTTTGATGGTATAGACCATTGAGGGAGAGTATAGGTCTAAAAGATTTTGTGAAAAAAATAGAATAAGATGTGTTCTTGATGGTCTAAGTGGAAAATAAATTGGATTATCTAGGCTCATGAACCATTTAGTTGAATTTAGGTTAATTTATGATGCCTTAAAACCAAAAAGGCAACTAATTTTCTTCAATTTCTCCTCACTTGGATAGATTTTCAAGGAAAACTAAATTTATCTATCATATTTGGGAGTTTCTATACCTTTATAAGACCTTATTAATCTATTATTAATGTAATTCAAGGTTAAATAAATCTCACAAACTTAGCTAGTTAAAAAAAGAGTAGTATGAGTTTCAAATGTGAATTGTATGGTCCTTGAGGAGGAAGTTAGCTTCAAGTTTTCAATAAAATGGTTGTTTAGGGTTCCATCAAGTTTTTAATGGTTTCCAAGAATAATCCTTAGATTTTCACCAATATTAATTGCCAAGAATTCCCATCTCCATGTTCTCAAGGTGTCTCCAAAGAACCTATTTAGAATAAATTAAGGAAACTTTACAAATTTTAAGGTTTTGGAGAAAAGCATGTTTCAAATTCAATCTCTTTCTCCCATATAATTACCTCCAAATCCATTATGTGTGATGTTCTTGTGCCCATTTTTGCATATTCCCCATCATCTTGGACTTTGTCAAGCTCCACCAAGCTCCTTCCCACCACCACCCCATCCATCCCCATCTCATTGCCATTCTCAACCATATCACCTTTATTCCACCCTCCATGATGTTTTATTCATTATATATCCACTCCTTTCACCCTAAAACCACATCTCCATCCACATATTTTATTTATCAAGGAATTAAAAAATTTGATGAAAGGTGTTACATGATCTAAAGGAAAATACAAGACAATTGAAGCATCAAGTCATAGTGAAATGACCCCCTACAATAGAGTTTATACAATAAAAAGGTGATTCATGAAGGTTCATTTCCTATGTTCAAGGCAAAGGAAAGATCCTTGAAGGCTAAGAAAAAAAGAGACCACTAACATAGGAGAACCAAAAGTTTGATAAATAACCATTAAATCATGAAGAGGGTAGTTTGTGGGCCAACAAGGCATCAAATTATAGTCATGCATGAGGACCTACAACAAATACTAACTCAATAAAATATGGTCATATAGTCTAATGAAGCATCAATTTTAAGTAATCCTTATTTAAGATATGAAGAGAGAAAGTGATCCATATATGGGTGAAAGACAAGTATGGAGATGAAGGTAGGTGTCTTGATCCTGAGGATTGACACTATTAAAACATGGTCACTTATATCAAAAAGAAGTAAAATTAGGTACCTGTATATGTATCACATTAGTCAAATAGTGATATTAATATCTCTCCAATTTAATGATGTAATCACCTTATCTATCACAACATAGAGGTTAATAAGGGTTAAAATTTACCTTTGATCCATACTTAAAGTCACACATAGGCTATTGTTCATATAATGTTCCTTGAATATGAGTCCTATAGTTGCCAATCATGTTTGAAATACTTTACAAGATGATTTGATTATATTCTATTAGGTTATCATGTTTGTTAGGAATCCCATCATGTTTTTGTGAAAAAAGGTCACTTGTCATTATTTGAACCTCATGCATAAGTACCTTATAGTGATTAAATGCACCTATAGGCCTATAGATGGATTCAATATGTTTTAAGTCAAAAAATCACTTTGTATGGTCATGACTAAACTAGACATTCACCTTCAATCCTTTATCCATACACAACGCATCACATGGTCAAATATAGAGATAGGAAGCAATGTTTCAAAAGGGTTTCTTGGGTTTCTTGTTCATGAAGTACCATTATTTTTAGTGTTCCAACTTAAAGAAAATATAAGATCAAGGTCTAGTGGAGTTGGAGGCTAATCAATGCGACCCTTAGACCTTTAAATGACATATAGTTAGCTCAATCAAGAACACCTACAACCATCATAAGGTCAACAAGGTATACATACATAGTTACATGATGAGGGAAAATGTGGCATAAGATAGCATGGAGGATTAAAGGTGACCATGAAGAGTAAGAATGAAAATATAGGAGGTTGTTTGTGGCCTAATATAAGATCATAAATCTTCATAAGAACCTAAACAGCATGATCAAACACTTACAGTCATAAAAATGTAGTCATCCTTGAAACTAATTCATGTGTTTTAATGATTAATTATATCTATAGGTCATATAAAATATAGGGAGGCTCTAAAGGTATGATGAGGTTAACATGATATTAAGGGAGATGAGTTGAAAAGGATCATAATTATAATGACCCAACAAGGGTGGTAGTCATTAAAGACCAAATGCTTAACACAGTCTGAGGAATAGAGATATGAAAGTGATGTTGAACATACCAATTAGTCATAAGCATATTAAAATCCTTGATCCATTAATAATACAATAATAATACCATGAAAGTTTTTCTATAGTACAGGGATGTATGAAATATGCTAGTTTTGATTCCTATTTGCCTTGTTTGGAGGTTAAATATGCTAAAAATAGGGGTAGATTATGATTTCAAAATCTTTAAAGGAATATTTTACTAAATTATGATTTTTTTAACCTTTAGACGTCCAAAAATCAGGAAAACACCTTCAAAAACACCAAAATTCAATCAAGTATGTCACAGTCCATGCAAAAGTAGAAAATTTGAATGAAAATTGAATATTTTGGCATCTACATGTGGATTTAGGACTTAATTTTTTACATATGGTCATAATGAGTTATATAATCTTCCACCATAATTTAATGGCCATTGGATGAGTGGAGATACTCATCATTTTGTCACAGTCATCAGCATGTCTTTTGGAGGTCACCATTGCAGTAGGTAGTGTTCTAGAGTGCCACAGAGGTTTCTAAGTCCATGTAAAAGTTTAAAAAGATTGTAATGATGTTTTTACATCATAATGTATCATTTAAATAGTGTAAAAACTCCAAATTTTATTCAAACCATGTTCATATAGGGTTTTATAGGTAAACAGGCATATTGGCCAAAAAGGGATTTTTTTTTTGACACAAAATATGATTTTAGAGTGTTTTGATAACATGTTAAAGACCCCATAATGATTTTTTTATTATTTTTTAATCAATGGAATATTTATTTTCATCTTGGTGAAGATTTTCACTTTTTATAGTTCTAAACACCCTAACATGCCTCATGTTTAGATCCTCGTATCTTTCACCACGTGTGGAGTTTAAACAAACACTCTTAGTTATTTTTGAGGACATATATGTAATTAATATTTATTAATAATTGAAATCCATTGAGGGGATGTGTTTTATAAACAATCGCTAAGAGCGTAGGCAGCCCAGAATGCAAGGAAAACCATACAAGCAAATTTCCTTCACATGGTAACTTTTCATATCTTTTACATGGGAACCCAATATTTTAAAGAATGTTAGGAGGGGAAATTTGATACCCATCAATGGAAAGATTTTGTAATTTGGATTTTTTTACTTCATGAATCATCATTTTGAAGATTCAACTTTAAAACCAACTAAACCCTCAAAAAACTAGTTTTTCATAAGGTTGATTTTATTGCCATCAAATCACCATTGATCAACCTAAAAAATTTTCAAACATCAAGTAATCTCAAATAAGATTCTATAAATGCCAATTTGACATATGGATCTATATGTATCAGGTCATAAATCATGTTTTTTGTGGAAATAAGCATGTAAAATTAAGTACAAGACAATTTAATGAAATATAATAAATGGAGATTAAAGCCTAAGAATCTTTCTTTGTCCTCTAATCTTCATTTGTTCAAAAAATTCCTAGAAGTGCCCTTAATAGCTTAATCAAAATGGCCATTTTGTAGGAAAATGGAGCAAAGCTATTTGGTGATGAGTAAAGTTGTTCTAAGTCTAATTCATTATTTTTTAGGTTTCATGGCTTCTTGTTTCAGGTTTGCACAAATTAGCTTTTAGGCTTATTTGGTCTAATAGGCATAGTTGGTCAAATGGTCAACTTGAAGATTGGTGTTGAAGGAGCTATCATGGATTTTATTTGAGTTTCAATGCCACTTTGTTGATGCTCCATGGAGATTTCATGTTTATCTCATTATTCAAAGTTATTTTTCATGCAAGGTGGAATTGATTTGAGTTGACCAATCAAGCTTCAAGTTCACTTTTCACAAATATCATGTATCTCTCCTAAGTGGACATGTCATTCAAGATTTCAAACACTTTACAGAAATTGAAGTGGAGTTCTATTTTAGAGTTTGGCATAGTTTCATGCATGTAGTAATCTTGACTTGTCCATGGGTCCACCATTTCCCTTATATGACAAAGTTTGAAGATCATGCAAATTTTCATAGAGTTTAGAGATTTTGATGATTGTTTTATATTATAAAAGGATTAGGTCTTGAGTTAGCTAACTGATACTAATCCTTTTCCAAATTCAATGCCACTTTATCTTTAGGTTAAGTTTTTTGGCATATTTATTTGTTGTTTCAAGCCATTTTTTAGAATTCCTGAAGGCAGAGAAGAAAATGTAATTGACACCATTTTTTATCAAATAATGAATATTTTTTGCATATGGTTTTAGATCAAAATATAGTGTATTTTACTATGTACCAAAATAAAATTTTCATTTACTTACCATTTTATAGGTCCTTTCCACACCTACTATGAAAATATCATCCTCTATAGGTCATTGAAAGAGCTAGGATTTAAATTTGCTTTGCAACTTTTATCAAGCCTTCTTTTGAAACACTAATGTTTAGGTTTGAATGTAGAGTTTTATTTCAGATTCATATGTGTGTCTTATTCAATTTTAAAAATATTTTTGATAATACCAATCATTTAGGTGCATCACTAAAATAGGTATAATTTCCATTCAATTTCCCTCTTCCCTTTTCACCCCAAAAGTAAAAGTAGGTTAGTTAGCATTAGATGTTTAGGGAACCAACCCTCTCTAGATGTTATTCTCAATAAAAAGTCACTGACACTCTAAAAATATCCAATTGTATCATCTAGAGATAGGGTGTATTTTTCACATCTTCAAATAGGGTACACTGTAGAGTCATAATAGTTTTTGACACACTTGGTTGGAAATTATTCTACATACTATCCTTTGGAGGCATTCAAAAGATAAGGTATCATTTCAAATATTGAATAATTTTATCATTTAGTTTACTAGTTATATCTAATGGCTTATTTCAATATGGATCTATATAGTCCTCAGTATGATCAGTATGAGCAACCACACTATGATCCTCACTAGTAGTATGAGGGCCTATACCAGTCATATATGCAAGAATATTGCCTTCATCCTCCCTATGAACATCTAATACATCATAATATTTCTCCTTACCATCGCTATCATGATCCATATTACCTATTTATCCAACCTCATCATGTCTATTTTGCATTTATCCAATCTATCACAAGCTTCAAGAAAACTTTGTTTGGATATGAGAAAGAGATAATAAATATAGACACTAGAAAAAGATACATAAAGGATATTTATAAGTATAAAATTAAAAGTATGAGACCAAATTTGAAATGAGCTAAAGAGGTATGTGCAAATTTTATAAGGTAGGGTCACTCAAAATCTAGTTATGATATTTTAGACATTAGAGGTCTAATAGTAAACATTGAAGAGAGATTGGTGGTTTATGAGAAATCCCAGGGTTATCATGGTCAATAATATGTTCCCATAGAACTACCCTTTTCCCTTTATGATCAACAAACTAATGTTTATCATAGCCCTCAAGAGTCAAACCAAGCCTTTCCTAGCTTTCCTATTGGAAGTCTATCCAAGAGAGGTCTCAAAAAGTTGAATAAGTTTGTTATGAGAAGTCTAATTTTCAGATTGTAGAGATCATATAGGATCCTACATATTCAAGTTTGTAGGAAGAAATTACCAGTAATCCAATCCATGATTTTGAGGCTAATTTAGCCAAGAAAATTGATCTTTGAAATTATCATCTCTAATATTCAATAGAAGCTATAAATTCAACACCAAAGAAAATTCCTTGTTTCACATCCATGGCTGTAAAAAGTATAGAAACAGAGGTTCATAGACCCAAGTTCATGAATTGAAAGCGATTCCAGAGTCAAGCAAGGAAGAGGAACAATGAAGCATCATTCAGGATGTTAAATTTAATTAAGAGATCATTCATCCTCCAATAATTTTTCCTCAAAATCCAAATTCCTTTCCTTCATGGAAAGCCATTGAATAAAAAGTGTAGAGAGATGAGGTGAAGGTGATCCAAGAAGAGCAGCCTCATGATCAAAATTAGGTATTTATGGTTACTTCTATATACCTTTCACATCTTACTGAATACTTTCAAGGATATACTATGCCATTTTTAGAGTAAGAACCTCTCCTTTATTAGGTAAGTGAAGAAGATGTAGCCAAAGAGATAGAAAATAAAGGTGACTTGAGTGATCAAGAAGAATAAATCATATTTGGGACACCACTTATCAAGGACAAACATGATTTAATATTTCATGATGTTAAAGAAGAGGAGTTGTAAGAGGTTTTTCAAGAGTTTGCAGTAGCTAAGATAGATGAAGTATAAATAATTTTTTCTTTAAAAGGAAGACATGAAGACAACTCACATAAAGCTATTACTGAGATGGAGAATAATCTTGAAGAAGATGAGACAAGTGCAGCAGATCAAGAATCTTCATTTGACTCCATCCAAAAGGTAGAAATGTGTGATCAACATGTTTTAAGTGGCAAGATTACAAATGAATTTTGTGTCATTTTAGTTGATCATGATGAAGAGGCCTTTTGGGATGATTTGGAGAGTTTTTGTGCAAAGTTTGATAGTCTATCTCCACCTCATATGGAGGTTGATGAATGTCTTGTAAAGAGTATTGTTATAACAATTCAGTAGGAAGAAATTAATGTGTTGGAGCCATGTTTGGATGCTTATAAATAATGTAAATACTTTAACATAGTACCACCTCAAATGGATTCAAATGAAGACATCGATCTAAGTATACTAGTCAAATCACTAATACAATTATTGAATGAGAATATATCAAATCATGACCAACTTATGAATGAGGTAGATTTAGCATTCTTGATGTAATAAAGAAGAATATGGGAGAAAGATGATTAGATCCTAGATCCATATCTTCAATCCTTGTACCTAAGAATGGAAGTTAGAGTCCTAGCTATATCACTCATAAGACATGAATATACAAGTTTCCCTATCTACAAAAAGATACCATCAAAAAGAAGCAAATACATTTCAAAGTTCCATGGTGCATCAAATATCTTTCCATTTGATCCAAGAGGACTAGTAAGGTGGAGGTTAGTTTGTATATAATAGATTAACTTTTGTTGTTTTTTCTAAGTGTATATTTGCACATACTTTTAGTAGTTGTTTTTCCCTTTCTAGTTATTTTTGTCCATTCCTATAAGTACCCACATGCACATGTTTATTATTATTCATGTTAGTTCTCTTGTTTGTGTCTTTGTCTATAAAAGCCTTCCCAAAACTAGTGATTATCTAATTTTGTTATAACAAAAGTTTCTAAGTTATTTTGACTATTAGGATGGTCAATCCCCAAAATTTTCCAAAACTGTTAGTAATTTGACCTGTCAAGGCCAAATTACTACCCCTATCATATGAAACTTTCCTAAAACTAGTTAATAGCCTTTTGTAGCTGGTCAAACCAGTCATTTTTACCTTTAAAAGCAAATTTTTGTTAGAAAGGTCAAAAATGGTTTTAAATAGGACATTAATTATTCCAATTTGGATTTTAACATATTCAAAAACATGAATTTAACCTATGTCTAGAGTTTTATAACATAAAAAGGCCATTTGATATGTTTCCTATGACTAAAAGACCCCAAAATCCCCTCCCACATGCCAATTTACACTTTTAAAGCATGAAAAATGGTTAAAAGGTTTTTTTAATGTTTTACCACGTAATTATTCTCAATACTTGCATTCCAAGTGGTGGAAGTGAAATCTTTCTTTTAAAAGTATAAGACAACTTATCTTCCTTCATTTTACAAGAGAAGTATAGATTCCATTTATTTTATAAACAATAAAAATTAGTGGGATCATCTATAGGTAATATCAAGTCTTCATGATCAGTTTCATGGAAATGCATGGCCATACAAGACCTAAACTAGATTTTTATTGGCACTTGCTCAATTGGCATAAAGAGACCTACCTGTAGGTTTTCTGATGATATGGACTATTGAGGGAGAGTAAGGGTATAATATTTAGAGTAGAAAAATTAGACTCAGATGGATTCCCAATGGTTTAAGTTTTACCTCAATTTAATTCTCTAGGCTCAGGAACCATTCAGTTGAAGTAAGCTCAATTTATGTTGCCTTACAACCAGAAAGGTAATCTATTTTCTTTAATTTCTCCTCACTTGGACAGAGTTCAAGTCACTCAAATTGTTCCAAAATATTTGGGAATTTTAATACCTTTCAATGTCTTTATAAATCTATTATTAATTTAATTAAATTTTAGATAAATATCACAAACTCAGCTAATCAAAGAAAGAGCACTATGAGCTTCAAAGGTGAATTATACGGTCCTTGAGGAGGAATTTATTTTCAAGTTTTCAATAAAATAGTATTTTCAGGGTTCCATCAAGTTTTTAATGGTTTTCAAGCATAATAATCAGATTTTCACCAAGTTTCATGGCCAAGAATGCCCATCTCCATGCTATCAATGTGTCTCTAAAGAGCCTATTTAGTATAAATTAAGGAAACTTTGCAAATTTTTAGGTTTTGGAGAAAATCATGTTTCAAATTTAGTCTCTTTCACCCCTATAATGTCCTCCAAATTCATGAGGTGTGATTTTTTTATTCCCATTTTTACATATTTCCCATCATTTTGGCCTTTGTCAAGCTCTACCATGCTCCTTCCCATCACCACCCCATCCATCCCCATCTCACTACCATTCTCAATCATATCACTATGTTTTCACCTTCATTCCACCCTCCATCATGTTTTATTCATCATATTTCCACTCATATCACCCTAAAACCACACCTCTATACCCATAATTTTATTATCAAGGAAGGCCAAAATTTTATGAAAGGTGCTACATGATCTAAAGGAGAATACATGCAAATTGAAGCATTAAGTCATGGTGAAATGACCCCTACAACAAAGTTTAAATAGTCAAAAGGTGAGGGATGAAGGTTAATTTCTTATGTTCAAGGTGAAGGAAATCTCCTTGAAGGCCAATCAAAATAAGAGACCACTAACATAGGAGAGCCAAAATTTTGATAAAGAACCTTTAAAGCATGAAGAGGGTAGTTTGTGGGGTAGCAAGGCATCAAATTAAAATCATGGATGAGGACCTACAAAAATTAGTAACTCAATCAAGTATGGTCATATAGTTCAATAAAGCATCAAGGTCAGAAAATCCTTATTTAAGATATGAAGAGAGCAAACAATCCATTTATGGGTGAAATAAAAGCATGGAGATGAAGGTAGGTGTCTTGATCCTGAGGATTAACACTATGTAAACATGGTCACTTTTAGCAAAAAGAACTACAATTAGGTGCATGTATATGAATCACAATAGTCAAATAGTGATATAAAGATCTCTCTAAATGAATTATGCAATGAACTTATCTATCAGAACATAAAGGTTACCAAGGTCTAAAATCTACCTTTGATCCATCCTCAAAGTCACATACAGGTTGTTGTCCATACAATGTTCCATGAATATGAGTAATATAGTTGTCAATCATGTTTGAAATACTTTACAAGATGATTTTATTCTCTTTTATTAGGTTATCATGTTTATGAGGAATCCCATCATGGTTTTGTGACAAAAGGTCACTTGTCATTCTTTGAACCTCATGCATAAGTACCCTATAGTGCCTAAATACACCTATAGGCCTGTAGATGTATTCAATTTTATAGATGAGGGTTTGGTCATCTAGGGATGTTTTCAAGGTTTATGATGGAACCTAGTGCATGAAATTTTATGTTAGAAACTTAATCAAGATTTCAAAAGATAATAAGGATAATGAAGGGTTTGCCTTGAGACCTATAGCCATGGAGACCTATAGCCAATAATAATTACCTATAGTCATCAATCATGATGACCTATAGGCAATGATTGCATGGAATTGATCAAACATGTTCCAAGAGTTCCAAAGTTTGGCAGGAAAGATGAAATTCAATAGGAGCTCTGAAGAAATGGAGGGAATATCAAGTTTCAAGTATTGATATATAGGATTTCACCTATAACAATCATAATATGATACCCTACAGTCAAGTTTATCTCACATGGCAACCCACTAGCCATGTATGATGAGTTTTAAGTATATTGCTATTTGTTAGGGGTCTAATAGCTAGGAAGGTTTCATAAAGATATAGTTGAGATCAATGCGGTAATGAGGGGGTTGATAGTAGGATTTGACACCTATAATAGGCCTAAAAACCTTTACCTATATCTAGCTCTCATGAATATCTGCATCTATGTAGGGTTTTGGGATTTTGAGAACCTATAATGTATATAGATAATCCTTGGAAAGGTATAGGTCAAGACATATTGGGAGTCAATATGGTTTAAGTAAAAAATCACTTTGTATGGTCATGACTAATCTTGACATTCACCTTCAGTCCTTTATCTGTATACAAAGCATCACATGATCAAATATAGAGATAAGAAGCAATTTTTTAAAAGGGTTTCTTGTTCACAAAGGATAGTTATTTTTAGTGGTACAACTTAAAGACAATATAATATCAAGGTCTAGTTGAGTCGAAGGGTAATCAATGAGACCCTCAGACCTTCAAATGACCTATAGTCAGCTTAGTCAAGAGAACCTACAACCATCATAAGGTCAACAAGGTATACATACACAATCATATGAGGAAATTTTGAGGAGGTAGAATGTGGCATAAGATAGCATGAAGGATTTAAGGTGACCATCAAGAGTAAGAAATACAATATATGAGGTTGTTTGTGGCCTAATATAAGATCATAAAGCTTTATACGAACCTAGACACCATGATCAACACCCACAGTCATACAAATAAAGTCATCCTTGAAACTAAGTCATGTCGTTTGAGGATTAATTATATCTATAGGTCATATAAAATATAGGGATTATCTAAAGGTATGATGATATTAGCATGATTTTAAGGGAGATAAGTTGAAAAGGATCACAATTGCAATGACCCAGCAATGGTGGTAGTCATCAAGGATCAAATGATTAGAATAGTATGAGGAATAGACCTATGAATGTGATTTTTAAAATAACAAGTAGTCATGAACATATTCAAATCTTTATATCTCACTAAGACAATGCTAATACCATGAATTTTTTTTTGTAGTATAGGGATGTACAAAATATGCCAATTTTGAGGCCTATTTGCCTTATTTGGAGGTCAAGCATGCTAGAAAAAGGGGTAGATTATGATTTTAAACTTTTGAAAGGAATATTTTACTAAATCATGATTCGTTTAACCTTGAAACCTCCCAACATCATGAAAACAACTTCAAAAAGACTAAAACTCAATCAAGTATGTCACAATCCATGTACAAGGAGTAAATTTGAAGGAAATTGAAGATATCTACATCTACATGTGGAGTTAGGACTTGAAATTTTGTACACAATGTCATAATGAGTTTAATAATCTTCCACACAATTTTAATTTCCATTGGATGAGTGAATATACTCATTTTTGCACAATCATCAATATGTCTTTTGGAAGTCACCATTAGAGTAGGCATTGTTCTAGATTGCCACAAAGGTTTCTAAGTCTAGGTAAAATTTTAAAAATCATGTAATAATGTTTTTAAATCATCATAAATCCTTTAAAGAGTGTAAAAACTCTAAATTTTATGCAAACCATGATCATATAGGCTTTTGCATGCAAACATACATATAGGCCAAAAAGGGATTTTTTTATTTTTCAAGAAAAATATGCTTTTAGAGTGTTTTAATAGCATGGTATAGACCCCATGATGATGTTTTAATTATTTTTGAAGAAATGGAAGAGTAATTTTAATCTTCATGAAGATTTTCACTATTTGTAGTTCTAGACACCCTTCCATGCCTCCTGTTTAGATGTTCGTATCTTTCACCACGTGTGGATTTTGTCTAAATGATCTTATTATGTTTTGAGGACCCATATTTAATTATAATTAATGAAAATTTGATATTATTTGAGGGGTTGTGATTTATGAATAATTTTTAAGAGCATAGGTAGCGCAGAATGCAAGTAAAACCCTATAGGCAAATTTCCTTCAGATGGTAATTTTTCATATATTTTTCATGGGAACCCAATATTTTCAAGATTGTTATGGGAGTTATTTTAATACACATAAATGGAAATAGTTATATATTTGGAGGTTTGTACTTCATGAATCATCATTTTGAAGATTTAGCTTTAAAACCGTCCTAAACCCTCAAAAACTAGTTTTTCCAAAGGTTGATTTTATTTCTACAAAATCACCATTTATCAGATAAAATCTTTTAAAACATCAATTAAACTTAGAGAATATTCCATAAATGCCAATTTGACATATGGATATGTATGGATCAAGATAGAAATCATGTTTTTTAATGGAAAAAACCATGTAAAATTAAGTACAAGTTAGTTCAATGAAATATAATAAATGGAACTCAAAGGATAAGACTCTGTATTCATCCTAAAATCTTAATTTGGTTAGAAAAATTCTTGGAAGTGCCCCTACTAGCTTAATCAAAATGTCTAGTCTTTGGGAAAATAGAGCAAAATAGGCCCAATCAGTACTGTTAACTGAATGGTGAGTATTTTCTCATCAAAATCACATATTTGGTGATGAGGAAAGTTGTCCCAGGTCTAATTCATTATTTTCTTAGGTTTAATGGATTATTTTTCAAGGTTTCATGGAGTTCAAATGCATGTATTGGATTTTAGGCCTATTTAGTCTAATAGGCCTAGTTGGTTAAATGGTCAACTTGAAGATTGACATTGAAGGAACTATCATGGAGTTTATTTGAGTTTCAATGCAACTTTGTTGCTTCTCCATGGAGATTTCATGTTCATCTCATTCTTCAAAGTTCCTTTTCATTAAATATGGAATTGATTTGAGTTGAGCAATTAATCTTGAAGTTGACTTTTCACAAATATCATGCATCTCTCCTAAGTGGACATGTCATTCAAACTTTCAAACACTTTCAAGCACTTCAAGTGGAGTTACATTTTGGATTTTGGCATAGTTCCATGCATGGATAAATCTTGACTTATCCATGGGCCCATCATCTCCCTTCTATGCCAAAGTTTGAAGATCATGCAAATTTTCATAGAGTTTGGAGATTTTGATGAATTGTTTTATATTGTAAATGGATTAGGTATTGAGTTAACTAACCAAGACTAATGATTATCTAAATTCAACACCACTTTGGATTTAGGTTAAGTTTTTAGACATATTTATTGGATTTTTTAAGCCATTATTCATAATTCTTGAAGATAGAGAAAAAATTGTAATTGACACCTTTTTTATCAAATAAAGAAGATTTTTTACATATGGTTTTAGATCAGAATAAAGTGTAATTTGACTATGTACTAGTATACAAGTGACATATAATTACCCTTTTGTATATCCTTTCCACACCTACTACTAAAATATCATCCTCTACAAGTCATTGAAAAATCTAGTATTTAAATTTGCTTTACAACTTCTATCAAGCCTTCTTTTGAAACACTAAGGTTCAAGTTTGAATGCAGAGTTTTATTTTAGATTCATATGTGTGTGTTATTCAGTTTCATAAAGTTTTAGATAATACCAATCATTCAAGTACATAAAAAAAATAGGTATAATTTACATTTAGTTTCCCTCTTCCCTTTTCACCCCAAAATTTAAAGTAGGTTAGTTTTAACATTAGATCTTAAGGGAACCAACCCTCTCTATAGGTTCTTCTCAACACAGTCACTCACATTCTTATAAGATACAATTATATAAGCTAGAGAGGGTGTGTTTTTCACATCTTCAAGTAGGGTGCACTCCAGAGTGATAACAACTGGAAGGTAGTTTCTTTGCAGGATCTAGAACCCACAAAGTACTTTACAAATGTGCAAATTTATTCTAGAGTTCTCAAAAGGGAAACACAGGATTTTGGTAGTTTCAAGGGATTTTATAAAAACAAAGGGTATATTCCTTAAGGTTTCATATTTAATTATATTTTTGAGATTAAAATATGAACAAGTCCTTAAACATGACTCAGTCCTATATAGTCAAGGCCCCTGTTTGCATAATTAAAGACTAAGAGGAAGTGTATTTGCTATAAATAAGGGAATGATTGTTGAATTATTGAAATTTTATAATTTATAAAGGTTTATAAACCTTAAAAATAACCCATGTGGAGTTTGGAATGTAATTTAAGGTAAACAAGATATTAATAACCCTTGCACAATCAATAAAAGGTATATAGTCTTCTATGTTTTGTTGTTTGTAGCATTAAATGTATTGAATAAGGTATATAGACTATTGATATAGATGGATGAGGTCAATAAATACTTGGAAAAAGTATTGGTTTAGTTATAAATAAATTCAAACAAACTAAATTGAATTTAGTAACCTCTTGACCCATGTGGTCACCTAACTAGGGTTTCAAAACCAAAAACACCATAGAAGGAACTATAAGTAGTGTAAAGTTAAGAATATTTTTAATATTACCTATTTTTACATGTGTAAATATAATCACATGGTTTTAGTTCATTACAAGATTGTACAGTATGGATTGGAGGCTTGATCAAGAGTATAGAGGCCTAATAGGGCTAATTGGTAAGGTGATTTTGAAAAAAGTACCATCTAAATGAGGAGTTGAATCTTGAAAATTTAAATACGGTTTTAAGTAGATATATGTTGGTATAATATGGTCTTATATTTTTAGATGAGTTCATAGATTACTCAAACCAAATAAAATGTAAAATAAAAGGCTACTAGCCAAAAGGAGTCATTGTGAGCTTGAGGTGTGGAAATGGGTGTTAAAGTGTGATTGTGGGATTGAATGAGGTTAAATAAAGTTTAATATGATCATACAAGATCATCCATGATAACAGATGGTATTCATGAAACCTAAGTCAAAAGTTGTGTTAGTGTAGATTTTTCACCTTGCTTAGGTTTTTACTACACTTGTGTTTTTCACTATGCTTAGGTAGATATTTGATTATTTAGGATGATTTATGAGGTCATATATTTTCACACCCACATGTGGAAATTATGGTCAAATGGGTTGTTGAGGATGCCTTGTCATTCACCAACCAATGTTGACTTAATCTTTAACACATGGGGTTACTAATCATTTGGCAACTGACCCTTGTTCACATTGCCAAATGGTTGTGGATTCACGCCTCTTCTTAGTATATTTAATAGCCTATTCTCCATTGTATTTGGAGAGGTGTGAGTGCTATTATTCTTTTATGAATTAATGTAAGTCTGGGTTTTTCTCTTATCTATTATTTTTTTCAATATTATTGATTTGTGATTTCATCTTGCTATAGCTTCATTGTGATTTACACTAGCTTTGTCTCATGTGATCATTCAACCATTACATTTTCATTATCTAGAAAAATCTAATATGGTATCAAAGAAAACTCAATAAATGTTTGTTTGGTATTTAATTATTGTTAGCTTTTATTTGAAATCTAAAGATTATTTACATGTTTTTAAGGCAATTTTCGTAAGGGTTTAAAAAAATCTGGGAGTTTTAAAAAAAATTAGGGATATTTTTGGGATAAAATCTATTTTTGAAGTGAGGAGAGAAATCTCAACTTGGTGTTGGAGCATTCTATACATGTGTTGGGATCTCTATGAGCTATGTTGTTTTATGGGATCTACTAGGTATTTTTTTGTTTTATGAGAATACTTTCTCTACATGTATTGCATTTCTCTCTCTTTCTATGTTATACATTTCTACAACTTGTGTCATATAATGTGGTGTTGGAATAACTTACCAAGGCATTGTAGATCTAAGCATTGAAAAGACATTCTATGCATTGGATTTTTTTAACCAAACATTATAGGTTAGAGTATTGCATAGAAGGTAAAGGAAAGGTGTGGGAGGGTATATTGGAGCATTTTTTTATATTTACACTTATGCATGGAAACTCTAAACATACCCTTTTTATTTTCTTTCTCATCTGCACTCAACATTTGACTTTTTCTTCTACATGGTATCATCCATTTCTTAATGTTGTGTTGGAAGAGGAAGGTGGGTTCTCATCTACATTTTTAGCTGATGACATTGAATTGAAGAGGTTTTTTGTAAAAAAAGGTGTTATAATGAGTAAAGCACATCATCTTGGACTGAGGAACCAATTTTTTTTGTTATATACTAGAATTTTTGACCCTATTACATTTTTTGTTTCCATCTATTGCATTAGATTTATGTTGGAAAGAGAATCTGAGGTGGTATCCTATATATTCACTCAAAAAATATTCCTTGGCATCTAAAAGGTCAAAAAAATATATAATCCATAATTTCTCCTCTCAAAAATAAATTTCTAATTCATTCTTTGCTTTTACAAACTATATTTTAAAAAAAAGAGGAAGTCAAACTCATTTGCACACATCTTGAGGCAACTGGCAATTTCTTTTTACTTCCATTGAATTTTTTTAAGTCCATGGAAAAATTCCAATTCCAATGATTGGTATTAAGGCATATTTTACCTTTCCCAAGGGTACTTTTTTTAATTTTCAACTTTAATTTTTTAGTCATAGGCCTATTTATGAGAAATTACTCTATTAATATTTTGTAAAAGGTAACTCAAAATTGAGTACCATATTTTGAAAAAGTGTTTATTTTATTATTTTCCATGTATTTGCCACATTTTCATTATAAAATATACTAATTTATAAAGTACCAAATTTGGGGGGAGGGGGCTGCCTGACATAGTTTTAGGGGGGTTGTATTGTGGTTGTGATTCTCTTATGCAATTCTCTCCTTTACTGAATGTTTGATTTATTCAACAACAACAAAAAACACATTAATATTAGTTATGAAATGGATCTTATCATTTTTAATGCACTCACACCCTTCAATTACTAGGAATGGAAAAGTAAGATTAGGATGGTTCTTAGAAGTAAAGGGTTGTTTCACATAACTATCAGGCTAGAATTTGAGTCAACAACTAAAGTAGATAAGATAAAATAGTTTAATAAATGTGATGAAGCTTTTGGAATATTTTGTATTTTAGTGTCATCAAAACTCTTATTTCAATAGAATTAGCCAAATCTCCCAAAGAAGTATGGGACACCATAGAAAAAGTGTCTAGGAAAATTGACGCCATGAGGGGTCATGAGCTTGAGATTGGCTCATTATTATGAGACTCAGTAACTTTGACACATTGGAGTATTTATTCACCAAGATTAAGTCACTTAGATTTTAGTTAAAAGTGTGTAGAACTGAGAATAAATATGAATAATTAGTTATTTTTATGCTTTAAAAACTAGGACCTGATTACTCTCTATTTGTCTCTACCTTTTATGTGACCAAGAGAGACATGAGGGCCAACTAGACAATGCCATCATTATATGATTTCATTGTATATTTAACTAAGGAAAAATATATATTAATCTATATGGGAAGCCTCAAGTCTTCCAAACCTTTAACCCTCACTATCGAGAATGGGAAATAGAAAGCCTTTAGAAATAAGGATAAGAAATAGAAGAGTAAGGATCCTGAGAAGAAGAAAGAATAAAAAACCACTATAAAAACTAGCATTGAAACCTTTTCCATTAAATTTAAACCCAAGAGAGAAAAGGTTAAGTGATCTTATTACAATAATAATGGGCATGATGAGTGTAAGTGTATGAAGAAATTGATACACCACCTTACACATATCCTAGAGAAAAATAATATAGGGGTCCATGGGTCTATCAAATAGTCATCATCAGCTAAAGAATCTTCTAAGGCAAAGGAAAAAGGGAAAGAGAAACCTAAGGGAAAAGATTTAATTATAGTGGATTTCATATCTACTTCATTTTAGGTTATCAACTTTGGTGCTTCACATCATATGGGTTCATCAAAGGTTGAGTTTCTTGACTAGAGCCCTATAACATGTCCTCTATCACTTTGGGTAATGACACTCTAGTGGTAATTATAGAGAAATCATTTATGGAAGTCAAAGGTAGCACATTCATAAATTTTCTAAGTATACCTTCATTATAAACTAATTTACTTTTAGTATATCATATTACCCACATAGGATAGGACATGAGATTCAAGTTCACACTAGATTCTATTGAGATTAGGGAGATATACAGTGGCACTAAAGTTGTATTTGGCATGAATAATCACCATTCTAGGCATACATCTTCTCCCATTTTACTCCAAAATTTTCTCCTACCACATTACTTACCCATTTAGATGGAGTAGTAGGCTATGGCATGAGTAGTTTGGCCACCTTAACTATCGCTACCTTGAATAACTTCACAAAAATGACATGGTCATAAGCTTATCTTGAGTCTAATTATCTAAGAGACTTTGTGAGGGTTGCTCTCTTGTAAATCACCCCAAAGAAACATTTGACAAAGGAAAATCTTGGAGGGCTTAACAAGCATTGGACTTAGTTTAAACTGATGTATCTAGGCCTTTTCCTAGTCTACCTTTTATAAGGGATAAGTACATTCTCACTTTCATTGATGATTTTTAAGATATACATGGGTCTACTTTATTAAGCAAAAGTTTGAAGTATTTGAATATTTTTAAGACGTTAAGGCAATTGTTCAAAAATAATCTAAGAAATCTATCAAGATTCTTCAAATTGACAATGGAGGTGAATATGTCAGTAATAGATTTGAGAAGTTTTTTACTATAAAGGGGATTAATTTACACTAGATAGTTACTTGCAGTCCTTCATAAAATGGAGTTATAGAATGAAAAATTAGATTTTTGAAATAGATGGCTAGCTATATGACTCACACTAAGTCCTTTGCACCTCAATATTGGGTCAAAGCCATTAAATGTGATTTAATATTCAAAATAGGGTTTTTCACAAATATTTGAAAGGTGTAACTCCCTTTGAAGCTTGGTATGGAGGGAAACTTGATGTTAAGCACTTTAGGGTGTTTGGATATCTAGCTATGGCATGTATATCAAATAATAAATGCAAAGATATGGAACCTTAGTTCATGCCTTCCATCTTTATAGGTTATCTAGATTGTGTCACTGGATATCAAATTGTACATCCAACCACACATGAGTTGTTCATAGAGAGAAGTGTTCACTTTCAAGAGAATCCCAAATACTCAACACTTGACACTTCTTATCTTCCATTGGATGCATTAGACTTGATGAGTCTTTTTCTAACTTAGATCATCTAGAGCAGGTTTTTGAGCTAGGGTATTCTTCTTCTTCAATTTTTAACAATGAGGATAGTGATGAGGAGTCTTATACATCCACCTCTAGTTATGTTTTAGAGGATGAGGAGTCAACACCTAACTCATCTGCATTTGGGCCCCTTTGGGGTAGGCAAACACTTCAAAGTGTAGGCACTTGGGTAAGGAATACAATAGATGATATATGTACTCAATAAGATTATTAGAGTGGTCTACTTACCTTCCTTACTTTAGTTTCAGATCTATAGACATTTAGAGAGGATTCGAGCATGCCTGAGTGGGATAGTGTTATGAAAGAAGAATATTCTTCTTTGATTAAAAATAACTCTTGGTATTTGAATTCACTTCCTAAGGGAAGGAAGATGATTTGATATAGGTGGATATATCAAAACAATTTTAAATTAGATGGGTTAGTTGATAAGTACAAGTCATGATTGGTCAATAAGAGTTTTTCATAGGTAGCTAGTATTGACTACGTAGAGACCTTTGCACCTATTACAAAGATGAATTCAATCTGAATCACACTATCTATATCCACAACACATGGTTTATATGTGTACCAAATAGATGTGAAGAGTGCCTTTCTTCACAAAGACCTTGAGGAGGAGATATATATAGAGCAACCATCTGGGTTTATTTAGGATGCATCCTTAGTTTGTAGGCTTAGGAAATCTATCTATGGCCTCAAACATGACCCTTAGACTTGGTATGCCAAGATGGATTACTTCCTCCTTACTTTAGGTCTCACTGGGTGTCATTTTGACCCCAATGTATAATTTTTATGATAAGATGATTCTTTACTAATATTTGTCCTTATGTTGATGATATTTTGATAACTAAGAGTTCCTCATCATCTATTGTGATGGTGAAGGTAGATCTACATGATATAATTGACATGACTAACTTGGGTCTTCTACATTATTTCTTCAAAATCAATATTTCACAATCTAATTTAGGGATTTCACTTATACAACCCAAATATGATCTCAATATTTTGGCTTAATTTCACATGGGTGATTATAATCCATCTTTGATTCTATTTATATTATGATTCAAGATTGAGTCTGAATATTCTACACCTTTGGTTGATGGTACTTGGTATCGATATATTTTTGGTAGCTTCATATATTTGACTCATAATAGGGCTAACATTTCATATGTAGTGGGACTTGTCTCTAGGTTAATGCAAAAACCCTATGAGATACACTATAAAGTAGCTAAGAGGATATTGTATTACATTCAAGGCTCTTATAGATTCAAAAGTCAATACAGATTTGGCATAGAGGTTCACTTGGTTAGTTTTATATATTCAAATTGGGCTAGTGATACTCATAATCATAAGTCCACATCAGGTTACATTTTTTCTTTGGGATATAGTCCTATCAATTGGTCTAAAAAGAAGAAAATTTCTATTGATATATATTTCATAGAGATAGAGTACAAGGGAGCTGTTAATGTAGCTACTAAGGCTATTTGGCTTTAGGGGATTCTATCTAAGTTTAGAATTCCTATCAAGCATCCCACCATCATCTATTATGACAATTGGAGTACTATACAGATATGTAAGAATATAATTAAACACCAATAGACCAAACATATTAAGATTTATATGCATTTTATCTTGGAGCTTTTCAAAGTCAGGTCATCAACTTGATTTTTTTTAAGTCTTCAGATCAATTTTTAGATATATTTACCAAACCCTTCACCAAGATCAAGTTCATTCATCTATGAGATCTTCTTGGGGTATGATCTACATTAGCTACAACATCATCTCTAGGGGGGCCTTCTAGCCTCTTCTCTTCTTCTATGTCTCTCTTTTTTTTTGGGGGGGGAAGTTTTTTACCACTAGGTTTTCTCCTTTTTCTCTACTTTGTGAGAGATTGATTTGTACTTGGGTACCTATTTAGGCCTAGTTACTGGGAGCTAATTCTACTACGAACCTAAGCTATGCTGAAGAGGGGTGTTAGTGTAGATTTTTCACCATACTTAGGTTTTTACTACACTTTTATTTTTCACTATATTTATGTCGATATTTTCTTATTTAGGATGATTTACGAGGTCATATATTTTCACACTCATATGTGGAAATTATGGTCAAATGGGTTGTTGAGGATGCCTTGTCATTCACTAACCAATGTTGACTTATCTATAGCACATGAGGTTACTATTCACTTAGAAACTAACCCTTGTTCTCATTACCAAATGGTTGTGAATTCATGCGTCTTCTCAACCTATTTAACACCCTTTTATCCTTTGTATTTTGAGAGGTGTGAGAGATATTATTCTTGTATGAATTAATGCAAGTCTAGTTTTTGCTCTTATCTATTATCTTTTGATTTTTTTTTTTTTTGTGATTTCATCTCGCTATCACTTCATTATTATTTTCACTATATTCAATTCATGTGATCATTGAACCATTGCATTCACATTATCCAAACTAAGATCAAAACTCTGATAAGGTGGTGTTTGAAGCCTTTGAAGGTTATCTAGTAAAGAGCTAGTGAGTGACGTGTTGAAAAGAAGGTGAAATAGTAAACAAAGATGAGTTGAGGGAGCTCAAGGAAACCTATAAGTGTTATATTGATAGTGAGACATGAATTTAATGTGTCATCAAAAAAATAATGAAAGGAAACTATATAAGTCTATTGAACAAGTTGGAAGACATATATGCAAAGTTGATCTTTGAGAATAAAGAAAATAATTTGAAATTGAAATTCAAATTAATATCAGTGTAGATCCTAGCCAAGGAGGTGATTATGAGTCTTTTCCCAAGTATCTCTACACCATTTGGTATTAGAGAAAAGTAAGCTCTTTTTTTGCATTTGTTTTAAGTTCTTTAATCTTATGGATTTGAGTTAGGAACATAATGTTATAAGGAATGTATGAAGTGATATTGTAGGTTATTATGGGAGAATAAAATGTTATAGGTATGGTCTATTGAGGTCAACATAGAGAAATAAAATACTGGTAAAAAGGAGATAAATACTCAAAGTTAAATAAGAATCACTTGAACCTAATGAAGAGAGGACTAAAAAATGAAAAGTAAAAAGAGCATTGAATATCAAGAGAGAAATAAATGAAAGACTCTAATAAAGAGTAACTAATGGTAATAAGAGTCTTAAATAGAATCATAAAGGAAGAGAAAAGATCCAGTAGAGTTATAAGAGTCAAGATTGGTAAGGTTGCTAGTGATAAGTCTAGGCAAGGCCTATAATGTGAATAAGAAATGAGAAGATGGATGTATAAAAATAAGTATAAGATATGAAAAGAGATTTGGGGTAAATTATTGAGAAGGTAGATATCATGGTAAAGCTCATAAGGGGAAAGGAAGCCAATGTCTTGGCTATAGTGTGAGAAAAAGAGTGAAGTGGCCACTAGATATACTTAGGAGAGAGAAAAGGCACAAGATGAGTGTCATGAGGAATGAGAAGAAGAAAGAGGGTACAACATGATGAATGATGAAATTATAAGATAGCAACAAGATAAAGAGGTGGATAAGAGAGTTCTCATTAAGGAGAACATGAAGGAGATAGAAGTGCCTAGAGGAGCACTTGAGAGAGAAGTCAAAGAGAAGAGAAGAATGTCTATGTAAGAGGTATTTAAGCAAATGATGTGGTCTCTCATTTTATATTATAACATTGAATTTGATTTTGCATACATAGGTATGAAAAAAAGGTTTGGTGAAGGCCAAACATAAGGCCTTAAACCTTGTGAAGGATAGAACTAGTACATCACCCATCAAAAAGAAAGAATAAGATAAAGAAAGAGAAACTATTGTAGAATTCAAAGTGATTGAGATTGAAGGAATTAAACATGTTTAAGATGAGATATAAGAGGAATTATATTATTTTATGACAAGTATTTCAATTGAAGCAAAAGAGATAGTTAACCAAGAATCCATGAATACAAACGAAGAAGATTTGGGAGAATAAATGACCTTGTATCAGTCATGTATGGAGGTAAATGAGTGTTTGGGAGTTGAATTTTATTTTACATTTGAAAGGAAAGAGGATAATATGAATATTAGACAAATAAAGAGAAAAGTATAACCCTCAAGGAGAGGACAAGAGAAAGGTTATGTTTGGCCTAAGTGGTTCAAGTAATCATTTCATGAAGTGAAGAAAGAAGACCTAAAGCAAGAAGTTATGAAAGTCAAGAAAAAAATTGAAAGACTAGAAAAAACATGGATCAAAGAACAAAGGGAAGAATACATCAAGTTGACATGATAGAATACCAAGGTAATAAACATAAAGGAGATGAGATGAGAATCAAATTTCAATCTAAGTATGTACAAGGAATGCAATGGGTTGAGAAGAATATGAAATAGGTGAAAAATAAAGTATCAAAAATACATTCTAGAAAATCATGCATATAGAGGAATATTACAATCCTACTAATCAAACAAGAGAAATGATGCAAACAAAATAAGCCAAGAGATGAAGGCGTAATAGTGTAAGCAAGTTTATGGGTATGAAGAAGACAAGTGGGCTCAATGTTTGATGTCTAATGTTATTTATGATGATTATTATGAATTTGATTCTAAAAAAGAAGAAATTTTGTACATACAAGCAATAAAATTGATAAATGAGCTTGTGGATGGGCCAAGAGAAGATGAATCACCTAAAAGAGTGCTTAACAAACTTGACATGCAGCCAAAGGAGATTTATTTGATTGTCATGAATGAGGGAGTCCAAGTACAAGTGATGAATCAAGGTACCCAAGAAGGTGAAGAACAATATGCTCTAGAATTTGCTGTAGGTTTGGAAGAGGTAGATGATCTCAAGTTGAAAGAAGAAATAGAGATGTTAGAAAATATTCTTAGTCCATCAAATGGGTTGCAAGTAGGTGAAGTACATCAATAAAATCTCATAGATGAGCTCAAAGAAGAGATAGATATGGAGAAACATAGAGAAGCACAAGGATTTGTGAAAGAAAGAAAAATTAAAATAAAATAATGGGAGATTAAGTATGTTGACAAGATGTTAGAAATAATATAAGGTACCAAACAACATTGTACCATATTGAAGATAACAAGGTTGAGAGACTATTATTGTAAGAAAGGTAAATTCATGTGGAACCACATCAATAAGAGGATAAGTATAAGTATAAGGCACAAAAATAGAGTCTACTAGATAATAATTCAAATATATAGATGCCTATGAGATCAT